>JAEIGR010000116.1:0-305000 GCA_018904305.1 Scaptomyza montana
ATCTCTAACTCACACGAGGCAGCGCGCTGGCAGCGCGAAGCCAGCGAAGCCAGCGCGCTGCCTCGTGTGAGTTGGGTTCTTCGCCGCCGACTGCACGAAATCACACGTACGCTATAAGCATTGAAAGCTATTTTTAGAACACGATTGTTCGTTCGTCGTCGGTTGTCGTGCCGAAGCATGCATTAACTTAACTTAACGTAACTTAACTTAAGGAATGTATGCGTTTACTCTCAACCTAACTTAACTTAAGAAATCAGTGTGTCAGTGCTGTAGAATTATGTTAGCAGTGCTGTTAAACACAGAAAAATATATTGACCGCTCATTGGCGCATTTTGAATACAACGTTGCAACCAAGTTCTTTGGCAATTGCAGCCCAAACTTCTCTTTTTTAATTATATTTCTAAAGTCTTTTGACTTTTTATCATATAATAAAGCATGATTTTGTACTAAAATAATAAGTTTATCTTCATCCATTTGAATATTTGATTTTGTAAACATTTTGTAAAGAGCGTTAAACGTTTTGCATCACAGTTTTTGATCAGCTGTTTGATTTTCATGTTAATCAACACTGTTCAACTTAAGAACTTAACGTAAGAATCTGCAACCTGCAGGTTCAGAATTAAGTTAAGTTACGTTAAGTTGAGAGTAAACGCTTGCATTGACAGCCATAAGGCAGATTGAGTCAGCTGACTCTTACGTTAAGTTAAGTTGTTAGTCAAGAGTAAATAGGCCTTTAGACTTAACATTGTACTTTCAGTTGAAGGCGAACTATTGACAGGCAAGCACCACGCAGCGCATTAGCAAAAAACAAATTTTTTACAGTTCGCTCCAAAATGTTTATGCCCGAATGGGAGAATGAATTTTTCTTTTTAGAAAATTAGGATGGCAAAGCGCAATGCTTGATTTGCAATTTTATAGCTTGTCGCAATATTACATTTTATTTAAAACGGCATTTTTCCTTTTGCCATTATTTTCTGCGTTTCATTGCTGTTGAAGATATTGATAATGATATTGATAAAAATTTTGTTATTGATATTTATGATGATAATGATAATGATGATAATGATAATGATGATAATGATGCACAACAGATTAACTTGTCTTGCAACGTATAATAATAATAAGCACAATGAGTGAACGTTAACTTGCAGCGTGCACTGTATTGATTACACTTCGTTTTTTCGCAGCAGCGCACGCAAATTGTGCTTGTGTGCGTGTGAAAACTGTGACAATATTTGTGTGTGCCCATCACTGCTTTAAGGATATAATGGATCCAATTTATAGTTCACTAGGCATGAACCCAATAACCTCGCGCAATGTAATAAATTTTGTAAAAGTCAAAGAGCAGTCAATTAAAGAAAACATAAAGGCTTTAGTTAAAGAAAAACTGGTGTCGCTCAAAATCGATGTGGCCACTAGAATGGATAAATCCATTTTAGGTGTAAATTTGCAATTAATCGATGCAAGCCTTTATACAACTGAGATCGTTGTTAAAACGTTGGGCATGATCCAACTCGCGGACTCCCACACAGGTGTATACATTAAGCAGAAAATTTTAGAAATTTTAAAGGATTATGAAATAAAATTGGAACAAATTTTCAGGTAAAATTTGAATTAAAGAAAATATATGTATGTTTTTAAAATAATATTAAATTTATGCATACAGCATAACATCTGACAACGGAAGAAATATGATAAAAGCAGTTCAAGTTTTAAACGATGCTACAGAGGAATCTCTTTTTAACGATGATACGCAAGGAGAAACTGTTATGGATGAACTAGACACCATTGATTTGGCCAATATTCACCTTGTGAGATGTGCAGCACACACGTTGCAATTGTGTGTAATTGATGTAAATAAGGTGAACGAGATTAACGATAAAATTTGTTCTTGTCGCACATTATGCAAAATGCTGCGCACAGAAACTAATAGGTAAGTAATGTTTAGTTGTTTCTTAAATATATGTATATAAATACATCTTTGGGTATATATTATACCTGTACAGACGTTTATTAATCGAACACAAAAAAAACATACCATCGCTTGACGTCATAACAAGATGGAATTCAACTTATTTGATGATGACAAAATTGGTCGATTTAAAGGAGTTTCTGACTACCCAGTCTTATATTTATGTTGATGCTGATTGGGACTGGATGGAGTCTTATATTGACGCCTTTAAGGAAACATATGAAGCAACCCTAAAGTTACAAGATAAAAATCTAGTTTTTAGTGAGTTTTTTATTATTTGGATGGAACTTAAATTGGCATGCGAAAATAGTCAAAATTTCATAAAAAAGAAACTATTGGCCCAGATTAAGATAAGAGATAAAACTTTTTAGAAAATGAAGCATTATTAGCTGCGATTTTCATGGACCTAAGAGTTAATTGCATATTGAGTAATGATCAAAAACGGCTGGCAAAGCTAAATTTAAAAAAAATTGCATATAGGTTATTCGAGTTAAAGAATGTAAGTTGCAGAATGATTAAAATTGTTGTCCTGTGTCATTTATGTTTCATGTTAGTAGTTACTTATATTAACAATTAAATTTGTCATTGTGAAACACTAATACAAAACTAAAATCAAAGAAAGATGTTAAAATTATTATCGCTCTATTAATACAGGCAGCACAAAATGTTCCAGCGCTTGAAGCTCCTGCATCTGAAGATATGGAATTATCATTATCTTCAACTTTTTCGACTGCATCCTCGGCTGAAGAGAAGACGCTCTTGTCGGCATATTTGGATGATGTCCAGACAGTGACAGAAATCAAAGAAGATTATGTCTCTGCAAAACTTATAAAAATTTATGCTGACATTGAAAGTTTTGACGCAATATATGGTCGTTTACCATTAAACGCCAATATTTTGGAGTTTTTTAATGATCTCAGACTTAAGTTGCCACATTTGAGTGCACTCGCGCAGGTTGTTCTAGCAACACCGGCAACTCAGGTATCTGTAGAGCGAGCATTTTCTGCCCTTCATTTTATTTTAAGTGAACGACGAAGCTCAATATCTGCCGAAAATCTTAACGCTTTATTAGTTGTTAAGCTAAACTCCATTTAAAAAAAATATATGTATATATATATATATATATATGTATAAATAAAGGAAAATATTGTTCCTTAAAAAACAAAACATTTTTCACATTTTTATTTAACATCCGATTGCATGGTCGTTTTATTATTTTCATGCTCGTGTACATTTATATGCATGTATTTACATGCACACGAAGGCAAAGATCATTTCTGTTGAGTTTTTTAGTCAAACTGTCTTTTGGTGAGAGTCTTTGTGTGAGCGAAAATCGTATTACTCTTTACGCGACATTCATTTGAGAGCGTCACACGAATGAGTCAATGCAAAGCGCTTGAGCGAAAACCGATAGGAAACAAAAAAAAGAGAGCCGCTCAGAGAGAGATCGTGTCTGCACAATCTTTTCGGTTATGTTACGAAGCAGAGCATATTAGAAAAAACGATCAACTGCAAGCTATGGTTAAAACTAAACATTGGAAAGACATATTTTTGGACTGACGCGGAAACTGTGCTGTATTGGCAAAAATCGAGCAGCAAGCGTTTTAAAGTTTTTGTGGCTCAGCGATTGGGTGAAATTCAGGAATTGACAAATGTATCTGATTGGCGATATGTGCCAACAAATTTAAATCCTGCAGATGACGCAACCAAAATCAAAGACATTGAGTTTTCATCAAAAAATATTTGGTTGACAGGCCCGCAATTTTGATTAAAGATAGTTCTGAATGGCCGAAAGGAAAATTATTTGAGCAGACAACAAAGGAATGTGTGACAGTTGAATTTGTAAATGTTTCCACAGAAGATCATAGTTTAATAGTATTGCCTGATCCCAAAAGATTTTCCAATTGGATGAGATTTCTCAGAACAACTGCTTGGGTTCTGAGGTATTTTGAAAGACTAAAGGTATCAAAAGCTATTGAACAAAACTCCGAACTGTTTCCTGAAGAACTTGCTAAAGCCGAGACTCTCATTCTCAAAGGTATTCAATTAAATTGTTATAATCGAGAAATAAACTGTTTGACGAAGCAGAATCATATTGACAATAAAAGTAATTTAAAATCCCTTCCTATATTTTTATCAGAAGATGGTTTGTTACGACTTAAGGGGCGACTGGACAATATTAACGACGACCAATATGAGTTCGATTCAAAGAATCCGATTGTTTTACCCAAGGAACATTTAATAACAAACTTGATTGTTCAGTATTATCATGAAAAGAATTACCACATTGGTACTGAAACGGTAATAGCTAACCTAAGGAAGAAATTTTGGATAATTAACTGTCGCAACACTGTAAAGAAATGTATTCGCAATTGTCAGTTTTGTAAAAATAGAAAAGCAAACTTACAGTGCCAATTATTAGCCACATGTAGACTTGAACCAACGTCTAGACCTTTTTTGAAAGTAGGCATTGATTATTTTTGCCCTATGGAGGTTTTAGTCAATCGTAGTCATGTTAAGAGATATGGCGTAATTTTTACTTGCATGTCAAGTCGAGCTGTTCATCTTGAAATAGCCGAAGATTTATCAGCTAACGCCTTCATCCATGTCCTTCGACAGTTTTCTGGGTACAGAGGTTTCCCTGAAGAAATATATTCTGACAATGGAACAAACTTTCAAAGGGCAAATAAGGAAATCTCAGATGTAATAAAACAATGGTCATCAAACGAGTTGACACAATATCTCACCACAAAGAAATGTAAGTGGATTTTTAATCCACCATTGAGTCCGCATATGGGTGGAGCGTGGGAAAGACTTATTCAATCAGTTAAAAAATTTTTGTCTCATATGTTAAAGCAGCGATATCCAAAGGAATACGTATTAAAGACACTATTTTGTGAGATCATGTTCATGATGAATAGTAGACCACTTTTGTATGTTCCATCAAATGCATTAGATTCTGAGCCACTGACACCGAATGATATCTTAATAGGCCCAAATTTTAGAGATTCATTTTATGCAGATAGTGCTGATAAAGACTTAATTTGTTTAAACATGTGGAGAGCTTCACAGAGATTAGCGGATATTTTTTGGAACAAGTGGAAAGTTGAATACAGACAATTAGGGTATTCAGTAGCTATGCTATGTGCGTACAGTGCTAAAGTGTTATATGAAAGCTTTACAACAAACACACAGAAGCATTTTTAACACAGCAAACATGCCCCTGGGTATGTTTGCTACTATTGTACTATATGTGTTATTGAGTGGTTGCCAGACTATTTATAAAAACAGCTGCTTTCGAGATTATTGAATTAGTGAAATTAGGTCACACTAGGCGAGTTTTGGTTGTAAAAGTAAGTAAATTTTATGATTTATTAATTTAAAATACTAAACTGATGTTTTTAACAGTGGAAAGGAAGAAAAAATACGAAATGATTTTCAATTCAAAAATTTGCAGCTGGGAAAAGAGGATAGAATGAAAAAATTAGAGCTAGAAGTAAAATATAAGAATGCTTAAGTGTTGATATAAATAAAAAAACATTTATTTTCTGAATAATAAAGAAAGTTTTTCAATTATTATTTATGAAAACAACAACTTTTTTCAGCTTATCAATTGCTCAATTCAATTTAACTTTCGATTGTAGTGTCATCGAACTGGCAAACAGCTGACTTAGCACAAATACGACAAAAGAAACGTAAAAAGTGCACTCACTAGCTACACTGTATTATATATAACACTTTACGCACATAGCATAGCTACTGAATACCCTAAATATTTATTATGTAGTCGAAAGTGGTCAAAAAACGAAGATGCTGTTAAGGAAGGTGATGTTGTTTTGTTGTTGGACTCTGATCTGCCAAGGAATTATTGGCCAATGGGTAGAATTGAAAAAACCTATCCAGCTAAGGATGGAAAAATAAGAAAAGTAGATGTTAAGACAAAGACTGGAATATATAAGAGATCAGTTGCTAATTTGATTAAGCTTCAACTAAAATAATGTGAAGTATTGCTGAATGCAATACTTGGGTGGAGAATGTTGATAAATATAAGTTTGTTTATTATAATTTGTAATCGATGATCACTTGAATGTATTTATTTAGTTAACTCGATGTATTGAACAACTTGAATTATGTATATCGATATTTTTATTTGTACGTGATCACCGATAGTCTAAAAAAGAATCACTTTGGATTTTGACTCTGATCACGACGGAAGTGATCAACAGCGAATGAACGCTACTTAAAATGTAATAATATCTAATCTGAATAAATAATGTTAATCTTATCATAATAAAGAATATTAGTGTGTAATATGCCATAAAGTCGATTTAATACTTTAAATAAAATGATTATCTTGGAGTTTGGATGCAGAAATACAGAAAATAAACCAAAATTGGTCGTTCGAGCCGGATAATATATTTAATTGTGTCCCAACTACCAGGTAACCACAACACCTACTTACTTGCACTCTACATTGTTTTGCTTTTGCATATCCATTTTCTAATTAAAAAATTTTACATCTTTTAAAAATGCTTGTTAGCTGCAGCAGCAATTGCAAAATGGTTGGCTCAACCAATCAAGATTTTGTTGTTTGTGGTTTGTGTGACAACATGAATCACATGAAATGTGTTGGTTTTACTGCCAAAATTAAAGATTGCCTTCTTGCTGACACAGGCCTTAAATGGTACTGTGAGTCCTTTTATGAGATGGTAAAGGAATCTTCTAAATTCTTGAGGGAGACCTCGAGTCCTAATCTGCTTACTACCACACCTGGCCTGCCCACCAAGCTCCTTCCCATACAAAGTATTAATCTCCCAACGGGTCCTGTTGCTAGCCCGTTAATGTTATTTAACTCGCCGGCAAGGAACCCCGATCCTATTCATGATCCCGGCTCTACAACGTGTGTGCCTGTCAATCCTACTGTAGGTACATCTGGGGCTCACAAGCCTCTTGTTGTTGTGCCATTTAATAAATTTATATTTGTGTCCAGGCTGGCATCAGATACTTCATTAGATGATGTTTCAGCTTATGTTGAAAATAAAATTGATTCTCCTCTTATTATTGTTGAGTAGTTTAAATTTAAACACGCTCGAAGTATATCTTCTTTCAAGTTGAACGTGCCGCCTGAACTTTTTTCGACAATTTGTTCGGAAAAGGTTTGGTAAGGGTACTAAGATTAGCAGTGCACCGCCTGTTAGCCACCCAGTTGCCTCCACCTCGGTGGCAAAAAACTAACAAAACTACTTAGTTTGGCCTATCAAAATGTTAGCGGCCTTAACACTAAACTTTCTAAATTATATGTTAACATCTTATCATTTGATTCACATATAGTTGCACTCACGGAAACCTAGTAAAAACCCGATATTTCTGATTATTCTGTTTTTCCTTCCAAATATAATTTATATAGATGCAATCGCACTTCCCGGAAGGGGGGTGGTGTTCTCATTGCTGTTGACTCTTGCATTTCCTCTGAACAGATTCATTCTCATGATCTTCCGGACATAGAGTTTTTATGTGTTAAAATATTACTAAACGGCTGTTCACTTTATGTAACTTGTTCTTATATTCCTCCTCATTCTGTAATTAATATTTACTCATCCCATCTGAGTGCCCTGCAACTTCTTTCGTCATTGTTGACAGATATGGACAATCTGATAGTGGTTGGTGACTTTAATCTGCCACATGTTGTATTCTCTGTGAATGACACATCTTCGGCGATATAACAAGTCACTTCTAATGATTTTATCGATGGCCTACTGGAGCTAGGCCTATCGCAAGTTAACAGGGTGCATAACTGTAGTGGTAGAATGTTGGACCTAATATTTGTTTCTGACTCAGATTGCAGTAATGCTAGTGCTTCCGGAAGATACCTACCATCCAACCTTAGAACTATCCATCGAAATTCTTAACCCTAGTTCAGTATCTAATAATACTTTAAAAACCCGTTGCTTTCGTAAAACTAACTTTACTAAATTAAATTATCTTCTTCAACATACTAAATGGTCTCGCCTTAATTCCTGTAGTGATATAGAAACTGCCATTGCCATATTTTATGGGACCTTGAATTCGCTTTTGGATATTTGTGTTCCCCTCACTTGTTCTTCAAGTGTTAATAAACCACCTTGGTTTACGAGGGACCTATCGAAATTGAAAAACGCGAAGACAAGATCATATGAAAAATTTAAAAATTCGGGAACTACTTTAGATTTATCTTCTTATTTAGTAGCAAAATCTAGATTTCTTTCTGTTAACACATCTTGTTATGATAATTATCTTAATCGTTGTAGACTAAACTTTTCACGTGACCCTAAACAGTTTTATAAATTTGTTAACTCTAAACGTAAGACTTCTTGCTTGCCATCCTCAGTATACCTTGATAATACAAAAGCAAGTTCTGATCAGGCAGTCGCCAATCTATTTGCTGAGTATTTTCAATCGGTATACTCATCGAGTTTATATAGTTGCAATAATTCCTATCCTTTTCAAGCTCAAACGTCAAATTGCATTTATGTCCCAGTTATTACTGAGTGTACGCTCCTAAGTGACCTTAACTCTTTCAAACCAGGCTACATGCCTGGTCCTGCTGGAGTGCCAGGTTGTATTCTTAGATACTGTGCGGGTTCACATAGACAACCCTTACATAAATTATTTAACTTGTCGGTTGACTCATTAGTGTTTCCTGCTATATGGAAGGAATCTTTTATCATTCCACTCCATAAAAATTCTTCTAAGTCTAGCGTTAAAAATTATAGGGGTATATCCAAGTTGTCCGCCATTCCTAAAGTCTTTGAAAAAATTATATGTTCTCAACTGCAATACGGATGTAGTTCAATTATATCTCCTTATCAACACGGTTTTGTTAGGCGTAGATCAACTACCACTAACCTTCTTGAATTCACTTCGCATGTAAATAAGGGGTTTCAGGAAAAAATGCAAACTGACGTTGTTTACACCAATTTTAGTAAGGCATTTGACTCTGTTAGTCATTCTCTGTAGCTTCATAAATTGAACATTATTGGATTTCCAGCAAAAATTTTATTGTGGCTTTCGGAGTACTTGTGTGGTCGAACACAAAAAGTTGTTTTTAAATCGTCTGTATCAAAACCAATTTTACCTCTGGTGTTCACCAGGGTAGTCATCTTGGACCTTTGCTATTTAATCTGTATAGTAACGATCTTCCAGCTGTTATTACTAACTCCTATGTATATAGTTATGTACACCCACACATACAATCACTTAGGAGATATAGATCATTATGTATGTATGCACATGTCAGCTAAGCTTTCACTTCACTTTCAAGCTTAAGCTTAGCTCTTTAATCATAAGTTTAGTAGATAAGACGACTTTAATCTGTACACACGTACCAATAAAGGATTAACTAAAACGAAACTTGAGTATTTCGCTTTAAACTTATCAAAGCCACAAAGAAGTCGAAAGAGGTGTTTACATCGAAATCCAAAAGTGTTTAACACACGACGACGAAGTCGTGGCTGAGGGCATCGATTTAACACCTACATAATCTGGACGAAGAAGTCTCGATTCGAAAGGCAACGATCTCCCTTTCATTTAACCTGGACAAAGAAGTCTCAGCTCGAAAGGCAACGATTACCCTTCATCTAACTGGCGACGAGGATTAAGATATTGGTAACAAAAGGAGCCAGCCATCCGTCAAGACGGACAACAAACAAAATCTGGTGTTAAGCACATTAAGCAGTTCTAATGTAATGTAATTGACGTTCGGACTCTTCATGGTCCAACACAAGCGGTCGAGCTTGAGAAAAAAAAACCAAAAATACGAACGTGAAGAGGAACATAAGACATACCTGGAAAGCTTTCATCGGCACCAAGCGAAGAAGCGCGTTAGACCATGATGAAATAAGTATAAGGTGGTCTCGTCGGCAAAAGCTGTCCCTTAGCGTATGCTAGCAATAAGTGCGAGTGAAACGCACACTTTACAGTGAGTGTGAATGAAACGGTAGGATATTGTGTTGATCAACCCTTAGCTGGTCTCTGGGGTTTAAAATAGACCAATATAAAACAAAGCGGTGAAGTTAGTTTTTATAGTTTTATTTTTAATAATTTTGAATTAGCAATAAGTCGTTGTTTTTTTCGCTTCACAACACATTTCAGTGCATGAATAAACTTCACACCCAGTACATGCTTGCGGCAAAAATTACAGTAACTAATTTTTTGTTTCTGCTTAAGGGTTAAGTGTTGAGAAAAAATTCGTCCACACACAACCTTCCGCGTCAACAAGCAAGTATGCACTGAAGCTAAGGGACAAAAACGCGCTTGCTTCGGCTGCCGACGAGACCACCTTAAGGCCCAACCAAACGATGCATTCGTGCATGCAGAGCCGCTGCAAAAATGAACGAAATGCATGCTTATGCATTATGCATCAACGTCTATAGCCATACGTTGCTTAAGTGCATTGTCTCTTCTTCTTCATTCTTTTTGCCAACCTTTGTTGCCACATGTTCTTTTTTTATTCCATTAAAAAATAAATGTTAACAACAATGTAATATTAAGTTAATAATAAAGACAACACATGTTTCATATAACTAGTATATTATATCAATGTGTTTATAAACAATAAAATGAAGATTTAACAATTTTTTTTAAATATTTTCCATACAATAAAAAGACTGCGACAACTCTATGCCCAATGCATTGCTGCATGGTTTCAATTCAGTGAAACCATGCATGCGGCACTCATGCATTCGTTAAAAAATAAAACTGAACGAACCCTTGCATAAGCATCGTTTGGGCGGATACACGGCGTAGCATATGTTGAAACTTTCCGTGCAGCGGCTCTGCCTGCACGAATGCATCGTTTGGTTGGGCCTGCTATTATTCTATAACGACCTGCTATTATGTTTTAACATCGAAAAATGCACTTCTGAATACACTTTCGGAATACACAAACGATGCTAATGAAACACACAGCTCAGACTTTAAAGAACTAAAGAGTCTTAACAAACATCAATAATAAATTTTGTTTCCAAATTTGTCTATTTTAGAGTAGGATAAAGTTTTTATACCCTTCACACATGTGAAACAGAGTATATTGAGTTTGTCATGAATCTGTAACGCCTTAAAGGAATGATGGGAGACCCCATAAACTATATATCAAAACTAGTAAGTGGCCCGCTTACTTCGCTGCGCGGATAGTTTATATAAATTTTAGCAATAGAAGATAGATACAAAATAAATAAATTAGAAAATATTTCACAAAATATTTAAGCAAAGTATTTAATATTCTCTTTTCCACGCCACCATTGAGGTAGAGAATATTGTGGTTTCCCCAGAAGGCCTTATCCACTAATTGAATTTAATTTGCAATTATTAACAACTTTAAGAGCTTCTTTATAAACGACATTGGTTGTTTTTCCGTCAGGTGCTAATACAAATAAACTTTTTGGTGAACTGACTCTTGAGCAGGCTACATAAAATTGGCCATGAGAAAAACAATCGTGTCTTAAGTCTAGTCCGGCTAATTTAAGAGTTTGTCCCTGTGATTTATTAATTGTTAAGGCAAAGCAAACTTTTAAAGGAAATTGCAATCTTTTAAATTGAATTGGCAATTCAGAATCAGAAGGTATTAATGGAATTCTCGGTATAAAAACCGTTTCCCCTATACCATTGCCAGTAAAGATAATTGCTTCGACAACATTCTTATGAAGGACTTTAACTTGCAATCTTGTACCATTGCACAGTATTGGCGGTTTCAAGTTGCGAATCAACATTACAGGTGAACCAATCTTTAAAGTTAATTTATGTTGAGGAAGGCCAGCCGGTTTTAATTAATTAAGAAACTCGACGGGGTAATGAACTGCATCTTCGACTTCAGTCACAGAATCAATAGAGTTATATGTCATTTCATCACTTTGAAATGATTTTAATAAAAACTCGTTTATTTCCAATGCATTGTCATTTCTCGCAGTCAAAATAGCACGTTCTGAAAACCATTCGAGTGATTTTTGAGAGATATTTGTAATATCCGGAAATATTTTTAGAGTTAGCTCTTCAATACTTTTCACAACATGACACAAAATTGATGGTAAAGTTATTTTGCCATCATGGGTTGGAAATTATCCATTTCCTATTTGAAGTAGCATTTCTGCAAATTCACCAGCTATGCTATCACCTTTTAAGTGCACTCGCATATTCTTCGTTAATGCCATTTTCTGTATTTTGGGCCACAAAATTGAAGACTTTAAGCACGCATTTATTTCATCTGCTCTTGTTCCTCTGGGGATCTCTGGAAGAGTTTGTCGAAAATCACCAGCTAAGAGAACAGTTATGCCACCCATTAAGTATTCACTATCTCGAATGTCTTTCAAAGATCGATCTACAGCTTCAAAAGCACCTTTATGGCCCATAGTACACTCACCCCAAACAATAAGCTTGCAATCTTTGAGCACAGCAGCAATATTAGATTGCTTTGAAATTGAGCAATGTGGTGTTTCTAAATGAATCAAATTAAATGGAATCTTAAGTGTAGAATGCGCTGTGCGACCATTATTTAGTAAAGTGGCTGCGATACCGGAAGAAGCAACGGCCAATGCAATTTTTTTACTTTGCCGTACCTTTGCCAATAATAAATTTAAAAGATACGTTTTACCTGTTCCACCAGGTGCATCTAAAAAATAGATTACTCCCTTTTCTGCTTCAACGCTATGTAGTATCTTTTCGTATACTTTTTTTTTTCCGGCAGAAGGGAGTAGCTCATTATTAATTTTCAACAAAATTATCGCAATTTTATAATTTGTTTTTCTATGATATTCAATATTTGGAACAATTTCCTCGGATCTAATTGGTAGTGGAAGTCATAAAGTAAGTCAAGTTTTGACCACCAATAGACAGTACAATATTTTCAATAAAAAAAAAAAAAATTTTTTAATATATTTTTCAAAATATTATTAATATTTTTTTTTTTTTATAAAAAAAAAAGAATCTTAAAATATCTTCTGAGAAACTCTATTTCTAAGTATTCCAAAGTTTAAGAGCATCTGAAATTTGACAAAATACTAACATTTGTAAGGTAGCGTTTCTATGGCTGAGGCAGCTCAGCCTCTCCAGGGCCACCCTACAAGAAATTTGTAAGATTGCTGGGACTTGGAAGGGGTGGAAATGAGACACCGCGCTCAGAAGATTATGAAAGGGGCATTTAGATCAAACACCGGTGGTTCAGTGATTAGCAAAAGTGCCCTCTGGCAGTATGGTTACCCCCGCTTGTTCCGGTTCGAATGCCCCCGGTATTGACCAGGGAGGCACCAAGTTCGGAAACAGGCGTGCGCCGCTATGAAAACGTCGTGGACTGTCACGGTATTGACCAGTATCCAGTCAACGGCGTTCTCAAAGCGGTGGGCGGGCCACACGTACCGTTCTTGCACTTCCACTTTATATCCCCTGCAAACATGTGTAACTCTGGCTAACTCTCGTAACGAACACTCGGCTTGTTTTCATTGTCCTTTTCATTTATTTTCACTGAATTATTTCGCTTATATGTATCTACAACCAAGAAACCTAACTCCCTGCCTATCCGCACCAGACTTGTCTGCCGAAGAAGAAGGACGACATAGCCCTAACTCGCTTACCCGGCCGCCTCGTAGCACCCTCCTTTCCTTGTTGTTGTTGTCGTTGCTTCTTGATGTTCGTCCGCGTGCTTGCTGGTCTCGTGGTCCCCGTCTGCGCACTTGTGGTTTTATTTCGCGACTTTTCTGATCCGCGCACTGGACTGCTCGCCGTGAGCTCTGAACTTGACTGCCCTCTGCTAATGCTCGTCGCGGCGATCGCGAGCCCTTTTTCGTCAAACCTTTTCCAGCCTTCTGTTGCGCCTTTTGCTCGTGGTTCCAATGCTGCTGCGGCCGCTGCCCGCGCCGTTTGGCTCGTGCCATTCTGCTGCTGTGGCGGCTGTGCTGCCGGCGTTGTTTGGCCCGCATTAATGCTTCGGCCCTGCTGCGCTGTCGGCGTGATCTGGCTCGTGCCATGCTTTTGCGTTGTGCTGTCGGTGCTGGCTGGCTCGCGTCAATGCTTCGGCCCTGCTGCGCTGTCGACGTGGTCTGGCTCGTGCCATGCTTTTGCGTTGTGCTGTCGGTGCTGGCTGGCTCGCGTCAATGCTTCGGCCCTGCTGCGCTGTCGACGTGGTCTGCTTCTTTTGCGTGCGTGGTCTGGCTCGTGTCATGCTGTTGCGTTGTGCTGGCTGGCTCGTGTCATGCTGTTGCGCTGTGCTGTCGGTGCTGGCTGGCTCGCGTCATGCTGCCATGGGTGATCGCGCGGCTCTCTGCGCTCTGCTCTCTGCCAGGAGTTCCGTTATGCTTGTTTCCAGTGTCTACCGTGGGCCCTTGCTACTTATTATCCACTCAAAAGTATAACCCTTAATACTAATAAACTCAAAAGATAATCAACTCAAAAATATAACTAATAAATATAACTAATAAACAACCTTATAACTACCCAACACCATATTTACAAAAATGTGCAACGTCACACCCCCCCTTACTTCCCGGGGGAAAACCGAATGGTGACGCCACCGGCCGGGGCGAGGGTCACCCTGAAGGTGCCTTCTTCCAGGTCGATTTTAAATCGCCGCCGCCAGTTTCCCTGCTCCCTGCTGAGCCGCACCGTTTCGAGGAGCATCCGGGGAATGAGTCGGCTTGGTGTTAGCGCCTTCCATCCTGCGGGCGCCTCGACCCATTTCTCCTCCTTCTCCAGAAGCTCGTGGGTCAGAGCTCTGACATCCACAGCTGGCCCCAGTAGCGCTTGTATATCGCTGCTGTTGAACGATGCGTTCCACTCGTCGCTGGAGTCTTTCGTTGGTTCTGGTTCGGACGGTGGTGGCGAGGGAGTCGATGTCGACCGTCTCGGTTGTGTCGTGGACACCCCTGCCCCGTCGCTGACAATGGCTACTCTGGCCACGCGAACCACGTCCAATCCCAGGTCGGGTAGCAGCCACGAGTCCGGTGATGGGTTCATCAGCCGGTATTGGGCACTGGCTGAGCTCGGCCAGATGTCCGTGCTCACGTCGTCGAATATGGACATCCCTCGTGCTGGCTCGGCTTCGTTCCCTTCGTCCTCGAAGCCTTCGAATCGGCGCTGGTACTGAGGAACCCAGCCCCAGTCCTGCTCCCGCTCCGCTGCCCACTCTCTTGCCCAATCTCGTCGTGGCTCCTCGTCTGCCATGGCTGTTCTTAGGTACTGTGGAATATAAACGAGGTTATATCCCTGGGACTATGGGCAGACTATGCTCTACAGGACAATAGTCTGGTGCGATGTTGAAACTTGAAATAACTTATCGTATAATACCCCTAAACAATATTAAAGATAGGTCTTATGTTAATCCGCCTTGTGTGCGGCCCCTAATTTACTTGCTACGTCTTCGCTGGTTGGTGTGACTCTATTTGCCATTGAGGAATCCGTGTTGTGGTCGAGCGGTTGCTCTTCGCCTTCGCTGTCGTGCTGTTCCTCGTCCTCTTGTTGTCGAAAAGCTTTCAAGTCGGCTATTCCGGCGGTGCGGCGTTGTCTGGTCTCGGTGTGTCGGACTCTGACTATGTTGGGAGAAATGAACTTAGTTACCTTGTACGGGCCCTCGTAGCGTGGGGCTAATTTGGCTGCAAATCCGTCGTTGGCGTTTGATAGCACGTGATGCTTCACTAATACCAAGCTGCCGATGGCTGGTCTCCAGTCGCGTCTCCGTAGATTGTAATGACGGCCCTGTTCCGCTGATGCTCGCTGTGTGTTATCCCTCGCCGTCTGAAAAATGTCGCATAGCTGTTTTGCTCTGGTCTCGGGGTCGGTGACGACTATGCCGGACCCTGGAGTGACCTCGTCGAACAATGCTCCTGGTAGTCTCGGCTCTCGTCCTTGGACCAGGAACGCCGGACTGAATCCTGTTGTGTCTGACACGCTGCTGTTGATTGCCAGTGAGAGCTCCGGAAGCCATGTATCCCATGTGTTATGTGGTCCCTCGATGTACTGTGCGATCATCGTCTTGATCGTCCGATTCGCCCTTTCTGTCGGATTTTGCTGCGGGTTGTATGGTGCAGTATGTTCCAATGACATACCTGCTCGTTTGCAAAAAGCCTTGAACGTACGACTGGTGAATTGGGTCCCGTTGTCACAGATAAACTTGCGTGGTATTCCAAATCGGCTGAGGATCCGGTCCCGAAAAGCTTTTTCCAAGTACGATGCAGTAGCTCGGCGCAAGGGTACCAGTTCCACCCATTTCGAAAACATGTCAAAGAACACTAGTAGTACCGTGTTCCCCTGCTTGGATCTCGGCAGAGGTCCAACGAAGTCGGCGCAAATTATAGCGAAGGGCTCGTTTGCCTGCCGTGTCAGCATCTTTCCTGCGGGCTTGGCTTGTTGTACTTTAAATTTTTGGCACACAGCACATTTCCTAACGTAGCGAGCGACGTCTCTGAATATTCCTGGCCAATAATATCTTTGACATATCCTCGTCGTGGTCTTGCGTATTCCTAGATGTCCCGCACTTGGTTGATCATGGCATTCTTGTAACACGCGTTGCCGTTGCTCCTTGCCTACGCATAGCTTCCATGGTAGGAAGTCTTCTTCCAAGGGTCGTTGTCCGAGGTGCCTGTACAATTGCCCGTTCTCCAGTGTGTAATCTGGGTACTTCTCTGGTTGTTCCTGTATCTCCTGCATGCGTCGTCGTAACCATGCGCATGTGCCCTGCTCCTCGATGGCTGTCTGTAAGGCCTCTAGAGGTTGTCGTGACAACGCATCGGCCACTACGTTTTGTCGTCCTTTCCGGTAATGTACGTCGAATTGGAACTGTTGGAGTTCCAATGCCCATCTCGCAACTCGTCCTGTGGGGTTCTCAATGGTGTTCAGCCACTTGAGGGCTAAGTGGTCCGTCACGACGTCGAACCTGTAGCCTTCCAAATAGCAACGGAGCTTCCTAATGGCCCAGACGATTGCCAAACACTCCTTCTCGGTGGCGGAGTAGTTTTCCTCGGCCTTCTGTAGTCTTCGGCTAACGTATGCAATGACCCTTTCGCCATCGTCACTCTGCTGGGTTAGCACTCCTCCAAGTCCGTAGTCACTAGCATCGGTCTGTAATGAAAACTTCTTCGTAAAATCCGGGCACGCGAGAATGGGTGCCGCTGTCAGTAGCGCCTTGAGTTTCGCAAACGCCTCTTGTTGCGGTGACTCCCAGATCCATTTCTTGCCTTTCCGAAGTAACTGAGACATTGGTTGCACCACTGCCGCAAAGTTCGGGACAAATCTCCGGTACCAAGAAGCGAGGCCAAGGCATCGGCGAAGTTCTCGTACACTCGTAGGGGCTGTTAGCTGCTGTACCGCAGCGATCTTTTCCGGATCGGTGTGGATTCCCATCTCGCTGACGACGTGTCCCAGGTACACCAGCCTGCGCTGGAAGAAAGCGCACTTCTTCCGATTAAGCCTGAGGTTCGCTTGTCGCAGACGCCTCAACACTTCTCTTAGATTCTCGACGTGTTCCTCCAGTGTCGTCCCGATGATGATTATATCGTCGAGGTATGCAAAAGCATGTGGCTCCATGTCAGCTCCAATGACGCTGTCGAGTGCCCGCTGGAATGTGGCGGGTGCCGAGTGGAGTCCAAATGGCATAACCCGCCATTGGAAAAGGCCTCGTCCTGGTACTGTGAAAGCAGTGCATTCGCGACTCGCCTTGGCCATGGGTATCTGCCAATACCCGCTCTTCAAGTCCAGTGTACTTATGTACTTTGCGTTCCTTAGTCTCTCCAAGATAGAGTTTATCCTCGGCAGGGGGTATGCGTCCGGCGTTGATCGTGCATTGAGTTGACGAAAATCTACGCACATGCGCGTTTCGCCTGTCTTCTTGCCCACTAGCACAATGGGTGCACTGTGGGGACTTTTCGACGGCTCGATGCATCCCTCTCGTAGCAGCTCGTCTACCTGCGCATGGATTATCCTTAGCATCGCTGGATTGCGTGGGTAATATCGCTGCTTTATCGGGCGATCGTCGCGCATCACTATGACGTGTTCCGCGATGTTAGACACGCCGGTCATTCCATCGAATTTTCCCAATTCTTCCTCCAGAAACTCTTGCACCCACGGTGCCATCGTCTCGGCTGGGCTCGGGGCGGGCTGGCTTGTGGCGACTGGTTGAGTCTTCGCACGTATCCCGGCTCCGTCTTTGGGTTCTTCACACTCCCCCGCTAGAGTTGCTTCTGCGATGCTGGCTAGTATACCACGTGTTTCTCCCTTGGTCTTCTGATCTCTCGGTCTGATGCGGAACGGGTTCCGTTGGATGGCTCTCGGACGTGCAGGGCTTAGCACGCCTCCCCAAGTCCTGTCTCGTACTCTTGTCGAAGATGACTCGCCGACTACCTCGCGGATGCAGGTATCGTACTCATCTTGTGTCCTGATTATCGTGGCTGGTCCCCCTGGCCTCAGTTCGACGACTGCCTCGCGGTTGCAGGCAGCTGGTCTTTGGGTTTGGTTTGGGTTCGTCGTCTCTAGTCTCTTTGCTCTTGAATTGGCGACCACCTCGCGGTTGCCGGCGTCGCCCTGGCTCTGCGTCGTAGTCTCTGGTATCCCTGTCCTGGCGTGGACGACCGCCTCGCGGTTGCAGGCGTCGCCCTCGCTTTGCTTCGTGGTCTCTGGTGTCTTTGTCCTTGTGTTGACGACGGCCTCGCGGTTGCAGGCGTCGTCCTCGCTTTGCTTCGTAGTCTCTGGTGTCTTTGCCCTTGTGTTGACGACCGCCTCGCGGTTGCAGGCGTCGTTCTGGTTTGTCTTTGTATGTACGATCGTAGTCCGTCGTGCTGCCTGGTGAACGTCATCGCCTCCTCTTTGACTACTAACGCCCGGGGCCTGGCTGGGTTCGTTGTTTGGTTTTGGGCCGGCCGCTCCATGGTATCCTGCAGCTGTCGGGTTTGGTAGACTTAATGGGATTAGCCATTCACCCACCTGCAACTTGGCGTTTATGGCGCCAAAGAAGTCCAATCCGAGCAGCACATCGTCGAGGGCCGATGGTAAGACCAGCATCAGAATGCTAGCCCGTGCCTGCCCGAGTCGTACGTCTGCTTGAATTGCCCGCGTTAGCTCCAATCTTGACCCGTTTGCCAAGGCTATCACCGTCTTCACTGCTCGTCTGTTAGCCGGGGTCTCAATGAGTCGCGCCATCTGCTCGCTGAGGAAGCTTCGCGTGGCACCTGTGTCCAGCGTAGCTACCATCACCTCGGCCTCGATGCTCGTCTCTGCAGCAAGTCGGCCATCCCGTAAGCGGATAACGCCTACTAATCCCAGGACTCGCTCGCCTGCTCGCTCACCTGTCCTGGGTTTGGTGAGAGGCGCTGGGCGTTTCCCGGTCCCTGTATCTGGCAGCAGTCGATGGTCCTCACTCCTCGGCGGCCACAATTCCAGCAGAACAATATGCGTGTCCCACGACATTCCCTTGCGAAATGCCCATTCGTTCCGCAGTTGCGGCACGCATTACGCGTGTCCACTGGCTGCTCGTTACTGGCAGAACCTGGCGTACCTTGAATATTCCCTACTGCTGGGGATCCTGTTGATTGTGAAGCCGCCCACTGTGTGCCTGGCTTGGGGCTCGTTGCGCCTGCTTCCCGTTTCGACACAGCCGTTGATCCGGTAGGGCGAGCCGCTCGTTCGTTGCTTGTCTTATTCCTGGCCTGACGCTGATGCTCTCGTTCCCGGGTGACTTCGAAGTTTATCACCAGCTGCGTCAGCTGTTTAAAAGTGCGAAAATCCATGCGTCTTACGTACAACTGGTACTCCGGCAAAAGATTTTCGTATACCCGCTCCAGTTCTTGGTCCTCTGTATAGCCAGCGCGGTGCATCATGAGACGGATGTCTACTAGATATTGTTTGTACCCCTCGTCTTCCTTCTGGTAGCGCATCCTAATCTCGTCCTCCAGCCTCTGGAAATACCGCGGTGGCAAAAAGAAGTCTAGGAACTCCCTCCGAAACACGCTCCAAGATTCACCCTGTAGGTGGCTCGTACGGAACCAGTCCTCGGCAGTCCCTTTTAGCAGCTCTGGTACCCCTTGCGCCAAGATTCGGGTGTCAACTCGGTGTGACACCGCTCGTTCCTCCAATCTCTCGATGAACCGCAAAGGGTCAGTGGTGCCGTCGAAGGTGACCCCCCAGCGTTGCATGCGGTCCACTCCCATGGCTCCAAAGGCTTCATGTCGATTGGGTAGCATCGTGGAGATTCCCCTATCGCTGGATCGCGACAAGCGCGGATGCTGAACCGGCACCGGTATGTTTAGGCTCTGCATGCCCGAGTTGCCTGGCTCTCGCTGCTCTGGTTGGGCAGTCGTATTTTCCTCTGTTTGGGATCCGCTCCCAATTGGAGTAGGCGACGGGCTCCGGGATCGTTGTTGCATTCCTGCCTTGGTATCGGGAGTCCGTGTCTTTCCAAATATGACCTCCAATTCCTCTAAACGCGCCTGGATGGTGGCTGAGTGGTCTCCACTATTCACAAAAACAGCCATGCGGCCTCGGAGTTCCTCCACGGTGCCTTCACGCTCGAATCCGAACTCGTCTGCAAATGCCTCCAGTTCTGCCTTGCGCCGGTATGATATCCATGCTACTCCGACCATGTTGTACGTAGTCTTGCGCTTGCTGGTTGTGCCTGGTTGCTGAAGTAAGTTTATATCCTTGGTTGAATACTAGCTTGTATCCTTGTTGTCCTGTGCGAGGCTAGTATCCTTGGTGTATACTAGCTTGTATCCTTGTTGTCCTGTGCGAGGCTAGTATCCTTGGTGTATACTAGCTTGTATCCTTGTTGTCCTGTGCGAGGCTAGGGTCCTTGTTATATACTAGCTGGTATCCTTGTTGTCCTGTGCGAGGCTAGGGTCCTTGTTATATACTAGCTGGTATCCTTGCGAGACTAGGGTCCTTGTTGTAAAAGGCTGGTTAAATGTTATTCACTGTTGTCAAAGAACGATGTGTATAGCTTGGTAGCTCTGGGTCGACTGTGTCGCTCTGTGTCGTGACGGCTCAATTTATATTGTTTTCGGATATTCCCGAATGATCGCGACCGAGGGTTCACGAGCGTCGCGCTACTCGGCCCCCTCCTCCGACATTCGTAGATGCGAAACCACTCAAAAAAAAACTCTCTCCTATTCGTTTTCCTCTGCTTCTGTATCCTCGTAGACGTATATATCTATTTTTTTCTTCAAAAATTCAACTTGTGTATTCACCTACTTCCCCGCAATAGCTCTCCATTTTTTTTTTCCAATATGTTCTTCAAAAAAATAATGAATTCGTGCCCCCACACATATGTCTGCAAGGACCCCTTTATATTTTTTTTTCTTTAATATATTTTTTTTTTCTTTATTTTAATAATCTCTTTTTGGGGTCTGCCTACATATGTGTATGGCCGTGTGCGCATACCCCTACTCGATACCTATACTATTGCCAAAAGAGACGTGCATATTGCCACAGTGTAGGTACTCAAAAAAAAGTTTACCAATGGCTCTCAAACTGTGCATATGTGCCGTGGTGGTTTCCCACTGCGTGTCGAACTGTGCACGTTACCAAAAAACGTGTCGCGGTTCAAATCAAAAAATGTACCAATGACTCTCAAACTGTGTTCCTATGCCGTGATGATTTCCCAGTGCTTGCCAACCTGTGCAGGTTACCCAAACGATCGTGCCGTGGTGCAAACCAAAACTGACCAATGATTCTCAAACTGTGCGCCTATGCCATGGTAATTTCCCAGTGCCCGCCTAACTGTGTCAGCGTCTTAACAAAATAAGGTACCCGGTTTGCAAGTAGAAGGGCGTAGTTAAAATAGAGACAAAACACCAGAATGCAAACCCTGTATGTTTAACGCGACGACAGCAAGCAAAACTAACGGCGCTTGTCCAGCCGCCTTCCCATGTGCGAGCACGTGTATATGCGAAAAAATGTTCTGACACCCCTGTCGGACCGCTGCTTTTTGCCGTTATACACACACCCCTGCCGGACCACTACTACTGCCTTTCTTGATGAAAATCACCACCCTTTTTCCTCGCTCTAGCTTTTTACACTATTTCAGCGTCACTTTCCACAAAACTATATACCTAATATAACTTTAAACAATCCCAGAGTCCCTGCTCGGGCGCCACCTGTAAGGTAGCGTTTCTATGGCTGAGGCAGCTCAGCCTCTCCAGGGCCACCCTACAAGAAATTTGTAAGATTGCTGGGACTTGGAAGGGGTGGAAATGAGACACCGCGCTCAGAAGATTATGAAAGGGGCATTTAGATCAAACACCGGTGGTTCAGTGATTAGCAAAAGTGCCCTCTGGCAGTATGGTTACCCCCGCTTGTTCCGGTTCGAATGCCCCCGGTATTGACCAGGGAGGCACCAAGTTCGGAAACAGGCGTGCGCCGCTATGAAAACGTCGTGGACTGTCACGGTATTGACCAGTATCCAGTCAACGGCGTTCTCAAAGCGGTGGGCGGGCCACACGTACCGTTCTTGCACTTCCACTTTATATCCCCTGCAAACATGTGTAACTCTGGCTAACTCTCGTAACGAACACTCGGCTTGTTTTCATTGTCCTTTTCATTTATTTTCACTGAATTATTTCGCTTATATGTATCTACAACCAAGAAACCTAACTCCCTGCCTATCCGCACCAGACTTGTCTGCCGAAGAAGAAGGACGACATAGCCCTAACTCGCTTACCCGGCCGCCTCGTAGCACCCTCCTTTCCTTGTTGTTGTTGTCGTTGCTTCTTGATGTTCGTCCGCGTGCTTGCTGGTCTCGTGGTCCCCGTCTGCGCACTTGTGGTTTTATTTCGCGACTTTTCTGATCCGCGCACTGGACTGCTCGCCGTGAGCTCTGAACTTGACTGCCCTCTGCTAATGCTCGTCGCGGCGATCGCGAGCCCTTTTTCGTCAAACCTTTTCCAGCCTTCTGTTGCGCCTTTTGCTCGTGGTTCCAATGCTGCTGCGGCCGCTGCCCGCGCCGTTTGGCTCGTGCCATTCTGCTGCTGTGGCGGCTGTGCTGCCGGCGTTGTTTGGCCCGCATTAATGCTTCGGCCCTGCTGCGCTGTCGGCGTGATCTGGCTCGTGCCATGCTTTTGCGTTGTGCTGTCGGTGCTGGCTGGCTCGCGTCAATGCTTCGGCCCTGCTGCGCTGTCGACGTGGTCTGGCTCGTGCCATTTTGCTACGCCGCGCTGTCGGCGTGGTCTGGCTCGTGTCATGCTGTTGCGTTGTGCTGGCTGGCTCGTGTCATGCTGTTGCGCTGTGCTGTCGGTGCTGGCTGGCTCGCGTCATGCTGCCATGGGTGATCGCGCGGCTCTCTGCGCTCTGCTCTCTGCCAGGAGTTCCGTTATGCTTGTTTCCAGTGTCTACCGTGGGCCCTTGCTACTTATTATCCACTCAATAACCCTTAATACTAATAAACTCAAAAGATAATCAACTCAAAAATATAACTAATAAATATAACTAATAAACAACCTTATAACTACCCAACACCATATTTACAAAAATGTGCAACGTCACACATTATTGCAAAAAGTTCTCTTAGTTTTGTAGGATTTTGACATATGACAGCTTCGGCTATAGTTGAATCCCAGTGCTTATCATCTTCTAGTAATCCTAGAGCTTTACACGCCAATTGAAATGATGCGTATGCTATACCATTAACGATTTTTAATTTAAAAAAAAAGGTGGGCCCCCCAAAAAAAAAAAAAAAAATAAAAAAAAAAAAAATCTGTATTATTGGGATGAATAGTGTAAACTCTTCCCAAAGCTGAATCTCTTTTAACTCCAGGAAAATTTGGCACATCATGCCCTCGTTTTCTTCTCTGAAATTCTTTATTGTTCCATGTAAAATACGATGGAACTTCACAATATAGACGCGTTCTTGCAAACTCATCACGTGTGCATAGCTCAAAGAAGGCTAGCAAAGTGGTTTTGGGTGTAGTGCTTAATCTGTCAAGTAATTGTTGCGGATTATTGGGGTTAAAATATATCCGTTGACCATTTTATAAATGAACAGCTAAGTGTGTAATAGCCGGAAAACGTTCATGTATGGGAAATGCAAGGATTCTTCATACCGCTTCTGAGCTACTTATATAACGGCCACTTTCGTACATATTAATTTCATTACGTTGGTCTTCAAGAGTAAATGATGCTTGATCACTGCCCTTGTTAACATATTTACAAATGTATTTAATATACTTTACAGAACTACAATACTCAACATTTATGTGAGCTTCAAATGTTCTCAATAGTACACAGTTATAAGGCACAACCCAACGATTATCTATGCAATTACCATTTATATTAATTGCATTACCACCATCTTCTATCGATCTTCTACGATATAGAGGGTAACTATCTTTTCCCGTCACAGTTTCTTTAAGTAACTGTCGAGGAAACCTTTTGGTACATTTTCCATTTTTCATGCATGGCGATTTATTATTAAATGCACCGCAAGGACCATGAATCATAATTGACTTAACAATGTTAAATAACAAAGGATCCTCATCTGCGTTTGGTATTTCGGCACAGATAATTTTATTGATTTTATCTGGTCTTATTTTATTTTCTAACCAAAGTAGAATATGTATATGTGGTAAGCCCCGCTTTTGCCATTCCACAGAGTACATGAAACATTGCACGCTTCCAAACAAAGAACCTTTTAAATGAAAAACTTGAGCTATAATATCGTGACGATCATGCGGTTTTTAACCCGGTAATAAAACACTTTTTATGTCATACCATTGTGGATTGCATGTGAATGTTATGAAAAGATCTGGTCGCCCATAATGGCGAACATATGTCATAGCATCTTAAGTTTTTTTCATGCATATATCGTGCAGAGCTTGTAAAAGAAGATGGTAAAATTACCATCTGACCAAGTTGAGCTGCGACAACATCTTGTTGGCCTATTGCATCTTGTAGATGTATATAGCTATCTGCTCGGAGTTTCGCTTGATTGTAGCGAATATAATTTAACCTTTAGCATACATATCAACCAAAAACTGACTAAAAAAGGAACGACAATAAATTAAATTATTTATCTCAGATTGACGAATCATTATTTTATAGCTGTAAAAGCTTAAAGCAGATATCATTTTTTTTTGTTTCCTCGCCATAAGGAAATAGCAAAGGGTACTGTAAGGCATCGTATGATCGATGCACCTCACTTATACGATGTAATTTATTATTATGGCTTTCAATAATAATATCGCGCTTTTCAAATTGCTGACCAACAATAACTAAAGCTACTTCGCTTGATTGAGGTGCATTGTAAAGCCCTTTGTGAGCACCAGCGGGTGTTCGACCAGCATGTGTAATCAATTTATAGTCTTTAGTACTTGTTGGTATTTTATTGAGAGCCATTTTTAGATCTTTAACATAACGATTATGCTGATGAAACATAGATTGAAGATCCTTTACTACGCTTAAATCAACATTTGAAATATTTTTGCATCGTAGGTGAGCTTCCTTTTCATCATCACCAACAAAATAAATTTGAAGAAACTGCATTTCTTCATTTGGCAAAGGTCGGACACTACCAATTAGGTGATACACTTGTCCTTGGACTTTAAAGGTTGACCAACTTTCATTTATAATTTTTGTACTTCCAAAAGAAGTCATTTGAAAGCAGCTGTTATACTTTCTTATACGATCAATGAAATGATCATGCTTGGGATGTCCACCAATTATTAAGCTTTTAAGTGGATCAGGCAAACTTTCATTTTGTGAAAGTTTAACTTTTCCTGCCTTGCAACAGATACCCAAAGGCTCATTTTTCCATTTTAAAGCATTACAATGTTTGCATATCAAATTCATACTACCAAGTTGAGTAATTTTATCTGACTTGTAAGCTATTTCAAAATCATAGTTTAAGCCAGACATGGCTTTAACACTCCATGCACGCAAACGCCATCCTTGACGTGCATCAGGATTATTAGCCTGATGTCTTCTCACTGCAACACTATGAGCTTCAGGATTATTAGCCTGATGTCTTCTCACTACAACTCTAATAACATCAGAATTATTAACACGATATCTTTTTGATGCTTCTATGCGCTTACCCCTATTGATATCACTATTTTTTTCAAATGAACGTTTTTTTTACCTTTTTTCTGTTTTTCCGGTGATTTTTAACATTTTCAGTAATACATTCACTTGACGTATCAGAATCTTGAGTTAATACTTCCTCTACAGGAATATATACATCAAAATGTCCATTCATTAATGGACCGGTAAAACGCAATCTTTTTACAGGATGCATATTATTTCCGAATGCTTGTAATAAATTTCCATTTTGAAAAACTTAAAAATTTACAGCATAAATTTCTGCTGCTGCTTGAAGCCCACATGCAGTACCATAAGTATTTGAATTTGACATATCGCACTCATATTGTTCAGAAGAGCTATAACACTCTCCATTTAAGTTTATGCTGAAGCAAGCAAAAGTTTGCCAGTTGGCTACAACATGTTCAACAATATTTTGGCGTATGGTGCCATGGAAGCCTTGCCTACCAAATAAAAGGTAGGAAATAGATCTAAAAAGGCAGGCTCCATCACCAATTATGGCAACAACTGAATGCGGCACCAAAATACCACTAATATCTAAAGTTTCAATAGACATATTTTAATTTGGCTGTGAGTCAATTGACTTCACTGTAAAACGATTGTTACAACGATACAGCGTCTAATCATAAGTATAAAATTCAATAAAATTGAATATACCAACTTATACTTTTAATAGAATATTCAGACTGCTTAGTTTTATTTAATTTTTAAATGCACTTAAGCAGCCTCTATATAAGTATTATATAATATGCAAAATAGAAGACAACTATAAATAATATTGCTTCAATTATTAAGTTGAAAATCGACTTAATTTTCTTGGTTTTAAAATACAAACAAAAGAAATTAAAATACGTTGATCGTTATTTAAATATTTAATTAATAGCAATTAAATATTTTTTATAACTTATCATTACATACGAATTTTAAATGAACGTAGATACATACGTATTTTAAATGAATGTATATTTATATAATACGAAAATCAGAATATTAAAAAACTCACTGATCCAAAAAGAAACTTTCGTTGTTATTATCCTTATCCCTAATATAAACAATATTAAAAAATTCACTGAAACGAAAAGTAACTTTCTTTGTTCACATTAAATATGAACTAAAATGCATAATCAATTCCCTTACCATTGTATGTAAAAACATAATGTTGGAAAGAGCATTACAGTTATTCCTCTAAGCAGCAGATTCCGAGCTCATACATACAACGCTTGCACTTAAGAGCTATGTATGGGTGGTGTAAATCAGGCAATGCAATTCCCTTAACTGCAGCCTCTTAGTTATGGTTAGCTAAGCTTAGTGAGTGCGGAGGAGATAGGGATATTAAACTTTATGATTGACATGCAAAGCGCGCACATAAAATAGAGAGTGAACGTAAATGAGCAACATCAAAGGAGCATGATTGCATTCAAATTATGTTATATCTAGCGGCAGTCATAAGAGAGACGCGCGCGCTGATCAAGCTTTAAGCCGCTCTTTGTGTTGCAGCATATATTCGCTCAGCTGTGCATGCTGCTTGCAGTGAGTACCATTTACAGTTATATTTCTTCTTCTTTGTTCTTCTCTCTGTTATCTGTGGCTACAAAATATAAGAAAACTTTGTTTTGAAAGCATGCCTAAAATATTACATTATTTTTATACCCTGAACCCATAAAATGGGTAAAAAAGGGTATAATTGATTTGTGCAAAAATAACAGGCAGAAAGAAGAATCTCCAACCACATAAATCAGCTTCAACAGCCGAGTCCACATAGCCATGTCTGTTATTTAAAAAATGTAAAAATAGGAGTTAAAAGTATGGATAACTTTATAACTTCTGTGAAAATTAATAATCCAAATCGGTTAAGAAACACAGGAGATATTTTATATTAAAATAAAGTCAAGAAAAACTCACTTCTGCAAGTCATTTTAATACACGGGTTCAGGGTATCTTTTAGTCGGGATTTCTCGACTAAAGCCTTCTTACTTGTTTTCAGATTCGCTCATTCTCGTGTTGTGCTGACAGTCGGCAATTCAACACCTGCATCATGAATTGAGCGCTGTTGGTCCCAAACCCAAAGAGGCAGCTTAAAACTTGAACACGCTCGCGCATCGCTCTTCATGTTCGGCGCTAGATGACAAATTATTTTTAAATCTCGCTCCGATCATGCGCCTTCGTTGTTGGCTATTTCGGCTAACTCTCTTATGTATGCGCGCGCTCTGCAAGTTAGACAAAGAGCGTAGTATCGCTACCTTCTTCGCACGCACTGAATCAACGCAAAACATATCTAAGAGGCTGCAGTTAAGTGAATTGCATATTGCCTTAAGCTAAAATTTAGTGTGAGTGTGGAGGAGGTAGGGTTATTAAACTTTATGATTGACATGCAAAGCGCGCACATAAGATAGAGAGTGAACGTAAATGAGCAACAACAAAGGAGCATGATCGGAGCGAGATTTCAAATTATCTGATTATCATAAGAGCAACACGCGCGCTTATGTGAACGTCCTTTGCTTATTCGAAATTGTACATCAATAATATATCAATAATGTTATAGTGCATTTACACTGGCGCCGCTAAAAAAGCCTTAGTGGTTAGAGGCGAAAGTCATTTACACTGGCAAAAAGTCTTTATAATCAGCTGTTTTTTGTTTACTTTTGGTTGTGATTGCTAAAGAAGAAGAAAATTTAAAAATGGAGCAAAATTTAAATTTATTAATGCTGGCCACGCAAATTGGTGATATCATTATTAATACGGCAAATGATGGCGTTCAGAATTTAAGCAATTTTGTTGATTGCGAAAATGAAGAAGCGGCAGCAGCAACGGCTGCGCTAAATATGTTGTCGCAGTTCGACTTTATTAGCACGCGAAGTGTCTGGATGCTCGAGCGCAATGGTTGTTAATGGGAGATGGATGTGCCAAAATTGAGTGAGGATTTGTTTAAGGAGAGCTTCAGGATGGAAAGAAGTCTCTTTCTAAAGTTAGTTGATGCCTTGCCTCAAATGGAACGGAAGGAAACCAATTTAAGATCGTGCATCCCACTGGACAAGCGGGTTGCCGTAGCTTTGTACAGCCTGGGATCATCCGCCGAGTACAGAACCGTTGCCAGGTTGTTTGGCATATCGACTGCATACCGATTCTGCCCAAGTATGATGAAGCCATACCCGTTCTCGATTGAAGCCTCTGACGATAAGAAGCGCTTCAATTACCACCTATCTAGGGCTAGACGCGTCGTGGAGAATGCGTTTGGACAACTGAAGGGAAGGTTTCGTCGCCTTGGCAAAGGCATTGACAATAATATTGAAAATGCAAATGCACTCATTAAGTGCTGTTGTGTTTTGCACAACTTTTTAAATACGCACAACAGCAAGTACGACAAAGTTTTAGGCTTGCCCTTGAATGAGCGTGAACAGCCCGAACACCACAGACAAACGGGCTGCGGTCCAAACAGCTCTGCAGAGGAAATAAGAAAAGCAATAGCTGAATCACTTGCTGAAATAGTTGAATAAAACAAGATTTTTTTATCACAATAAAATTTATTAGCTATTACTCTTCATTATTTGCACTAAATTTTTCCTTTATAAAAGCCATTAACTCTCTCTGGCTTTCAACGGCACGCTCGAGTGTCAAGGCGGCACGATCGGTAAATTCCTTGAGGATTGCAGTTTTTTTTTTGGACTCCTCTGCCATTTCGCATATTGCATTAACCGCTTTGTCCTCCAGAATTGTACCGTCTCCTCTTCGAGGTTGAAGGCCCATCCTCGGGGGACACGCATGTCGAACGTGATGACTCATCGAGGACTTCCACTTCAAATTCTCCCAAGCATTCCACTTCCATATCGTTTTCTATTTGAAATCCTATTGAAACAGCAATTTATATGAATAAACATCAATTAATTTGTTGTTATCATTGCACTTACCACAGCTTTCCTCCACAAGTGCCTCAGGGTTTGTAGATTTGGAAGAGGCGAGAATCTTCCCAATCGTTTCGAAATGTGGCCACGTCGATGTCGATCCGCCAGAGCTACCCACAACAGTTTTCTCATGCCTGCAATATATGTACACAATGTTCAAAACCGCGATTATATATATAACATATTCGGAAGGCGTATTTTGAATGCCTGAAACAAACCTGTATCTCTTTTTGAGCGACTCCAACGTCTTCTTGACATCTAGTGGAGTCATGTCCACGGAATATTCTTTTAATGTCTCCGCCATCTCGGCATAGACATGAACATTTTTTCGCGTACCACGCAGGTCATCGGCTCTATCGCTCCATACTTCAATAAAAATGCTCTCCAAGTTCTCCGACCATCGCTTTCTTTTTTGTCCGACATCCACTTGAAATTAAATTGTTTAATTACAAGAATAATAATAATAATATTTAGTATTTTAACTCATTTTGTACTTACTTGCACATTTGTTTTGATTTTTAAGCAGCTGATTTCTGTTGCCGCCAACATAAATTTGACCAAAAATATCGATTCATCGGTAAGAAAAGGTCTTTATTTTAGCATGTAGAATAGCGGCGCTCTAGCGGCGCGAGAAAAAGTCGCTAAATTCAAATTTAACGGACACATTTTGTATGGTAAAGGCTAAAAATATCGAAGACCTTAAGGCGAAATGCTAAAGGCGTTGCTTACGGCGCCAGTGTAAAAGCACTATTAGTGTGTTACGTTTTGTCTAAGTTATATAAGCAGCGAGTAGGCGAATCCACCCCCATAACATATTCTGGTGTGGGAAATTTTTCTAGACGCACCAAGTTTTGTTATGTTGTTGTTGTTTTTTTTTTTAATCAATGACATCAACAAAAAGTAGCAGTGCGGGCCCAGCAACAACACTTACAACAACAACAAACGCTACTTGTGTCGTAAATCAATTGTCAAAGGCACACAAATTTGAAAAAAAAAAAAAAAATGTGCACTGTGCGTAGTGATACATGTACATAAAATTATGAAAATTATTTTCAAGCGCATTGTTCACTTAATTGTGTATGCACTTATTCATTAAGAAGCGGAAATCCGTTTCTTTTTTGCAAGTGTAAGAACCTTTTTTATGACTTTGCTTGTGCGACGCGAAGGCGTCACTGCGCATTTGTTTTGTTTTTGTATTCTCGCTCGCGATCAAACCCTCAGCTTGTGCGACAATCAGGCGACAGTAGTGGAATGGGTACTTGTTGTAATTGTAATTTGTTTTTTAAAATGGGTAAAAAGTGCTCCAAATCGTATGGGAGGTACTTGAAGGAGTTGTCCAAATAAAAATTCCCTTCTTAGTGCTCACCTCCTACCTGCATGGAAAATTGTGTGAAAATTTCAGCCTTCTAGCTCTTTTCGTTTAGGCTGTGGCTCATCCATTCTAGTAAGGATAAACTCTTTTATATATATAGATATACTTGCATTTGCATATTCTGTGTCTACTAACAACAAACAGCTTGTCAATTTTATTACTCTCGCTTTTCAGCATCAGTCCTCTCCCGCTTTCGTCCGCTCTTATCCGACGTTATTGCGGTTCTATCTGCTCACGCTCTCTTGCTCTCTTGATTTTTACCGTTTCAACGTGCTCATTGCATTGAAACGTTAATACATACATATATATACTTGCACTCTTCATTGTTTTGTTTTAGCACTTCGATTTGCTTATTTCATTGTTTACATTTTCAATATGTTTACATGCTGCAGCAAGAATTGTAAAACGGTTGGTACAACCAACCAAGACTTTATTTTATGTAGATTGTGTGACAACGCGATCCACATGAAATGTGCTGGCTTTACTGCCAAAATAAGGGACTACATTAAAAGTTATATCGAGTCCCCACATATTAGGGTGGAAAAATTTAAATTCAAACACGCCCGAAGCATATCTTCTTTTAAGTTGAGTGTTCCGCCCGAACTTTTCACGACGATTTGTTCTGAAAAGTTTTGGCCGCCACAGCTCATTGTAAAGGAGTATGTGAATAGGCGAAATGATAATTATAATAATAATGGTATTAAGATTACTAGTGCGCAGCCTGTTAGCCACCCTGTGGCCTCCACGTCGTCGGCAAAAAACTAACAAATGTTATAAGCTTGGCCTACCAAAATGTTAGAGGCCTTAACACTAAACTTTCCAATTTATATGTTAACAGCCTATCTTTTGATTCACAAATAGTTGCACTTACAGAAACCTGGTTAAAACCCGATATTTCTGATTATTCCGTTTTTCCTTCTAAATATAATTTATATAGATGCAATCGCACTTCCCGGAAGGGGGGTGGTGTTCTCATTGCTGTTGACTCCTGTATTTCCTCTGAACAGATTCTTTCTCAGGATCTTCCGGACATAGAGTTTTTATGTGTTAAAATATTACTAAACGGCCGTTCACTTTATGTAACTTGCTCTTATATTCCTCCTCATTCTGATATTAACATTTACTTATCCCATCTTAGTGCCCTGCAACTTGTTTCGTCATTGTTGACAGATATGGATAATCTGATAGTGGTTGGTGATTTTAATCTGCCACATGTTGTATGGTCTGTGATTGACAAATCTTCGGCGGTACTACCAGTCACTTCTGATGATTTTATAGATGGCCTACTGGAGTTAGGCCTATCGCAAGTTAACAGGGTGCATAACTGTAGTTGTAGAATGTTGGACTTAATTTTTGTTTCTGACTCAGATTGCAGTAATGCTAGTAGAATACCCCCTCTAGTGCTTCCGGAAGATATCTACCATCCAACCTTAGAACTATCCATCGAAATTCTTAACCCTAGTTCAATATCTAATAATACTTTTAAAACCCGTTGCTTTCGTAAAACTAACTTTACTAAATTAAATTATCTTCTTCAACATACTAATTGGTCTCGCCTTTATTCTTGTAGTGATATAGAAACTGCCATTGCCATATTTTATAGGACCTTGAATTCGCTTTTGGATATTTGTGTTCCCATCACTTGTTCTTCAAGTGATAATAAACCACCTTGGTTTACGAAGGGAACTATCGAAATTGAAAAACGCGAAGACAAGATCATATTAAAAATTTAAAAATTCGGGAACTACTTTAGACTTATCTTCTTATTTAGTAGCTAAATCTAGTTTTCTTTCTGTTAACACATCTTGTCATAATAATTATCTTAATCGTTGTAGAATAAACTTTTCACGTGACCCTAAACAGTTTTATAAATTTGTTAAGTCTAAACCAGTGTTGTCCAAAGTTTGAAAAGGCAGCCACGCGTGGTTGGCAAGAAAAATTCTGCCGGCGTAGCAGCCGACACATGTATAGGGAGAGAGAATATGTGTGTTCTATAAATAGAACGCTCGGCAGCTTGTTCTCTTACGATGCGCGTGTTCGGCTGCATTTGCTCTCTCGACTCATGTGTTCGGCTGAAGCTCAAAAGTCAAACGCGCAGTCATTCGCTATGCTGCATTGAAAAAAAATGTTTCACGTTGCCTTCGTGTTTCGCTGCTTTGCACACAAGCGCAACGCTTTCATTGTGTGAGTTTGGACACCACTGCTCTAAACGTAAGTCTTCTTGCTTGCCATCCTCAGTATACCTTGATAATACAAAAGCAAGTTCTGATCAGGCAGTAGCCGATCTATTTGCTGAGTATTCTCAATCAGTATACTTAACGAGTTTATATAGTTGCAGTAATTCCTATCCTTTTCAAGTTCAAACGTCAAATTGCATATATGTCCCAGTAATTAATGAGTCTACGCTCCTGAGTGAATTTAACTCTATCAAACCTAGCTACTTGCCTGGTCCTGATGGAGTGCCAGGCTGTATTCTTAGATACTGCGCGGATTCTCTTTGTAAGCCCTTAAACAAATTATTTAACTTGTCTGTTGACTCAACTGTGTTTCCTGATATATGGAAGGAATCCTTTATATTTCCACTCCATAAAAATTCTTCAAAGTCAAACGTTAAAAATTATAGGGGTATATCCAAGTTGTCTGCCATTCCAAAAGTCTTTGAAAAAATTATATGTTCTCAACTGCAACACGGTAGTTCAATTATATCGCCTTATCAACACGGTTTTGTTAGGCGTAGATCTACTACCACTAACCTTCTTGAATTCACTTCGCTTGTTATCAAAGGGTTTCAGGAAACAATGCAAACTGACGTTGTTTACACCGATTTTAGTAAGGCATTTGATTCTGTAAGTTATTCTCTGTTGCTTCAGAAATTGAACATTATTGGATTTCCAGCAAAACTTTTATTGTGGCTTTCGGAGTACTTGTGTTGCCGAATACAAAAAGCAGTTTTTAAATCGTCTGTATCTAAACCTATTTTAGTTACCTCTGGTGTTCCCCAGGGTAGTCACCTTGGATCTTTGCCATTTAATTTGTTTATTAACGATCTTCCAGCTGTTATTACTAATTCTTTTGTATATTTGTTTGCTTATGATTTAAAACTATGTTTCACCTACAATGATGCTTCTCTGTGTAACTTACTACAGTTGGATTTGTGTGCCCTGTCGGCTTAACTTACTTAACTTAAATTGTTCAAAATGTAAAGTCATGACTTTTTGTAGAAGTACCCCTCATACTGCTCACTACTTGCTTGATGATTCACCACTTGACCGCGTGTTTGAAATTAAGGATTTAGGCATTATTCTTGATCCTAAATTAAAGTTTGACTCTCATATTTCGTCTATGGTCAATAAGACCATTAATGTCATTGGCTTCATCAAGCGGTGGTCGAGAGAGTTTAACGATCCCCACACCACTAAAACGCTTTATACATTCCTAGTACGTCCCATGGATCTTGTGTGTGGTCCCCACAATACTGGATTCACCAGGATAGAATTGAATCTGTGCAGAAGAAATTTCTTCTATTTGCCCTTAGAAGTTTTAACTGGGTTCCTGGAGTTGACTTACCCCCGTATTCAAGTAGACTCCTTTTGATTAATCTTCCCTCACTGTTAAACCGTTAACTAAGCATGGAGTATTATTTATTACTAACCTACTTAATGGTGAAATCGACTCATCAGTTCTTTTGAGTCGAATTAAAATTAATGTCCCAATTAGATCTTCACGTAACTTTTTACCCCTTAGCCTTGATCGTTGCTTGAGCAACTATTTTATTCATGAACCATTTCGTGTTATATGTTCTGACTATAACAAACTTTATTCTCTTGTCTCCTTGGAGTCCTCAACTCCAGTACTAAAAAGATCGATCCTTTTTGCTTTATCTAATCGTAACCACTAATTACTAATCTAACGCTGGTCTGATTGGGTTTTTCTGGGTTTTTCCCAATACACGCAACAAATGTTGGACCACTAATTTTATTGTTGTATTTCCCAGAGCTTTAACGTTAACTTAATAAATTTTTTACCTAAACTTAATTCAGATTTATATATAATTTTATTTTACTTAATTTTAATTTCAAATTTAAATTTTTATTTTAATTTCTTCACTTCTGATGATTTTATTTTTGGAGTTAGGCCCAGCGCAAGATTGCAGAGTGCATAATTGTAGTGGTAGAATGTGCCTTAAGTGGTAATAAGCTACCTTGGTTCACAAGGGAACTATTATTTTATTTTTATTTTATTTATTAGCATTTTCCTAGCGCTGCAAGTATTATAACTTTTATTTTAGTGTACTAGTCACAATATTTAATCATTAACTTAGTATCATTAATTATATTTATATTAACCTATCCTTATCTTAATTATTCAGTAGTAATTTTCTTTCTTAAATTAAGTAATATTTCTAAGACCATATTTACACGCTGAAGTTTTTTCGTGAATTTTTTTTTTTTTCATTCCGTTTTGAAAATTCTTCGGAATTCAGTTCGCATTTACAAGCTGAAGTTTTTCAGTGCAATTTTTCCTTTGAAAATGCAACTCTGGTTTAAATTTATGGTCGATAAACATACACCTTTGCCATCGATTGTATTATTTGTTAACATATAATTGGTTCAAGAAGTAACAAGTAAATAAAATGGATTCAGTCAACATTTCTATTAATAATTTTTTAACCAAAACAATGTATTTACTATTGGCGCTAATATTTGCTTGTGCGATATTTCGTATCGATAACTTTATTATTCACATCAAACACTGTGCAACTCTGTGTTTATATTCTATCGGAATAATGCAAAGCAAAATTAGAAGAAAAATTAACGACTTAACAAGTAGTGAATTTTTGCTTGAAATTTTACCCCTCTACTCTCCTTGCAAACTGCAATACTCTTATTTATTTAATAATATATATCGGATGGCTTTTATTTCAGAAGATTCTTTCCTAGTATTAATAATTGCGCGCGCTTGGCATAAGGTTCACCGGGAAAGAGACAGACGCAAGATCAGTGTGGCCGAACCACACTTTTCTGATAAATCTTAATACTAACATCGATACCTTAATACTAGCTTACGATATATCGGTATACACGAACATAACATAACATAAAATATCGATAGAAATTACATATGAATACTTTACACAATAAGTACTTTACAACTCAGCCGTCCTTACAGGGAATCGACCTCGATTCCACCTACTCTAGATCATAGAGGGCTTGAAGCCATACCAAACGGTGGGTGTTGCCTGCAGTCAGACATCAAAAGCACAATTTAAATCAGACGTGAGCCACAATTTTAGTTTAGATGACTCCAGCACACCGTCATACGGAAGCTGTGTGAGCTGGGAGCCTTCAACATCTCGGATGACATACCGATCATTCGGAAGTTTCTTGTGGATGACATAGGGACCGCGGTATCGCTTAATGTGTTTTTTGTTTATGCCAGCCGTCGTATCAACATTCTTGATGACGACGAAATCACCTTCTTCAAAATTAACGGCAGGGCGATGATATTTGCTAAACTACTCTGTGTTATACTCTTGAGACTTGACAATGTTCTGAAGGGCAATTTTACGGGTGTCCACTAGGGACACTTCACCAATAAGCCTATCATCCAAACGCTCAGTTAACTCATCTATAACAGCACCGCGCTGTTCGACACCAAAAAGGAGGACGGAGGGTGCAAATTTAGTTGTGGAGTGGATGGAATTATTCAAGGCGAATTCAATTTTCGGAAGTTGCTTCACCCAATCGGCATGATCCAATGGTTCGGCCAATTTAGCAATCATGGGACTTAAGACAAGGTTAACACGTTCCACTTGCCCATTAGCACGAGGGGAGGCAGTGGCATTCTGGACATGGATTGTATGATGGAACTGCAGAAAATCAGCGAATTCGGCAGAAGTGAAGCACGTACCTCGATCGCTAACAATTCGGCGAGGTCGACTATAGTTGGGGAAATACTGCGTCTCTAAGGTGTGACATACTTCTCGGGAACTAGTTGTAGCGGCAGGGTACAGTTTGACAATTTTTGTAAAGGCATCAATGACGACAAGAAGATATTTTTTCCTGGACGGTGTGGACGGAAGGGGTCCCAAGTGGTCAATATGAAGAGTATCAAATGGCAGAGGGGTTTTCGGAATACTATGCAGGGTAGCATTACTATTATTAGCGGAAGGGGAATAGTAAATACATTTGAGGCAGTTTTTAATAAAGTTGTAAACGTAAGACTTCATATACGGAAACCAATAATGTTTTTTAAACTGTGTACAACACTTTTCAGTGGCAAGATGGCATAACTTTTCATGCACTGTTCGTATGACACTGTTAATCAGTTCGGCAGGGACATAAAGCTGAAGTACGTCAGTAGGAGATCGGCGATACACGACACCATCTTGCAACTCAAAACCAGCAACCTCTTGGTTCGCCAGGACACTCCGAAGTTTGACAATTTCTGGATCACGGTTTTGCGTCAGTTGTAGTAGGAAATCCAGGTTCACATCGTCCACATATGCAGAAGTTTCTAGTCTACTGAGTGCATCAACATGAGGCATACAAATACCGGACCGATGTACAATGGTATAGCTATAATTTTCTAAAAGTAATGCCCAGCGGGCAATTTTCGCGGAAGAATTGCAATCTGTAATTATCTTAAACGGAATGAACTTTAGGTATGTCTCAAAACGCTTTAAGGCGTACACAATAGCCAGGGTTTCCAATTCATAACTATGCAATTTGGATTCTGGGACGGAAGCGGTCTTCGAAAAATAACAGACAGGATGAAATTTATCGTCAGTTTGTTTCTGCAGGAGCATCGCTCCAAAACCGGCGGAACTAGCATCACAATGTAATTCAGTTTCAGACTTCGGGTTATAAATAGACAGCACCGGTGACTCAATCAGTTTGGACTGAAGTGTTCGGAATGATTTAAGGCACTCATCAGAAAAAACGTAAGGGGCATCTTTTTTCAGCAGGCGCGACATCGGATAAGCAATTTTAGCAAAGTTGGGTACAAAACGGCGGAAATAAGAAAAGAGACCCTAACAGCGTTCCAATTCTTTCCTATCCCGGGGTTCCGGCAGACTTTTTATAGCTTGAAGGTGACCTGGTTTCGGGGTGATACCGGAAGAGTTCGCTAAATACCCCAAATACTCCAACTCTTTGTGCGCAAAACGACACTTAGACAATTTATGGCGTAAACCATTCACTCGTAAGGTATAAAGTACCTCTTTCAACACTTGCAGATGGGTTTCAAAATCACTCGACGCGATTAATATGTCGTCCATATAAACCACTAATTGACCACTATTGATCAAGTCCTTCAGCACAAAGTATACAAATCTAGCGAAAACTGGGGGACCATTACATAAGCCAAACGGCATGCGTACGTACTCAAATTGACCATCAGGTGTTACAAAGGCAGTGTATTTAATCGAATCAGGATGCATTTTGACATGGTGAAATCCACTTTCTAAATCTAGTACAGTAAAATACGATTTACCCACCAGATGTTCAACACAATCCTCTAACAACGGAATCGGGAAGTGGTCACGTACAGTAATTTTGTTCAGCGGGCGATAGTCAACACATGTTCTTAAGGTATTATCTTTTTTTCTAACGGGCACTATAGCGAAAGCGTAAGGGGAACTACTATGACGGATAATGCCGGCAGCTAATAAGTCATCACATATCTGGCGCACTTCGTTGCGCTCGTGGTGGGATAATCGGCGGGGGCGGCAGAAAATAGGGGTCTGACTTGTCAATTCGATTTTCATTTCGTAATTGGTCGGTTTAATCAGTTCGGAAGGGACATCAACATAAGAGGCGGAAATAACAGACTGCAACTTTGTAGATTGTTCTAACGGCAGAGTAGGCTCTATATTAAACTCATCTTCACTAACAGCAGGTAACTCAATTGCATTAATAGCTGCCAGGGCATCGTCCAGCGAATGGTCAAACATAACGGGACACTGTCTTTCAGTGGTACACGACTGTGATTCGGCAGGCATAAACTCATTTTCACCAAACGACCGGGTTGACACTTTTTTGGTTATTGTGCGTTTGACATCTGTTCTAAACAAATCAAATAATAATAATATATATCGGATGGCATTTATTTCAGAAGATTCTTTCCTAGTATTAATAATTGCGCGCGCTTGGCATAAGGTTCACCGGGAAAGAGACAGACGCAAGATCAGTGTGGCCGAACCACACTTTTCTGATAAATCTTAATACTAACATCGATACCTTAATACTAGCTTACGATATATCGGTATACACGAACATAATATTACATAAACGATCGATAGAAATTACATATGAATACTTTACACAATAAATACTTTACAAAACAAACAAAAGATTCAGAGAGAAAATTCACGAAAGAACTTCAGCGTGTCACTCCGCAAGCTGTCTGCGCGTGTGTGGTATCGGATTGCATCCTGTGCAGCTGGCCCGCTCATGCGCTGCACTCGCTGTTGCTGACCGATAATCCGCCTAGATCAGCGTTTTATCGGTAGGCAGCCGCATGGCGTGATGTATCCACACAGTGGACACTCATTATGGGATAACTTGCATAAATTAACACACACATGCAAATTCAGGGCACAGCAAAAATATCAAAAATCTCGGCAAAGCTAGCCCAACCAAGAAATGAAACAAACGCACACGCATACAAATACTCATGCACTTCTACCGTTTCTTGCTTGCCGCTGGCGCGCCCTCTCTGTCATCATAGAATTGCGGCTGCATACGCACACATACAAACATGTGAGCTCACACTGACTACGTGTTCGCTCACATACAAAAACGTCAGATCCAGAGACTCGAGTCTGTTCTGCTGCTCACAATTTGGAAGCAAAGCAAGCAACAGACTTGCAGTTATGCGCGGTATACTTTTTCTGCAAAGTTTGCAATGAGAGAGTTCTGCAAGCCTCTCTGGATCCAATAACACGGGTGCAGATTGATAAGGTTCGCTGCACGGCGTGAGACCTCTATATTATTCTCTGCTCAGTGATAGTACACAAATTGCGTAAATTGACCTAAGCCATATGTATACAATTAATAGATAAATTTTTTAGGCATGAAGGCTTAATCTTTTTATGAAACGGTATCTATCAGGTAATAGATTATTATATATTGTAGACGTGTGATATTCTGTTCAGTTCTTGCTCTTTATTGATTCCACGATCAACCGTTCTTCCTGCTTATAGAACACGAACTACTGCTCTTTTACAGACTTATGTTACTTTACATATAAATGTTAATGTATGGTTACTACGTTTATGCTTGCAAAAAAAGAATGATTTCAGATCGTGATTTTTTTAAAATATACAAGCATAAACATATTTTTTGGAAAAATCATGATTTTTTGTGGTAAACAGTCTAGCAGCGCTACTGTGTAAAATCAGCTGTTCTGAACTGAAGATATTGTTACAAAAAAAGAAATACGTTTAAAATGGACAACAATAAAAACCACTGGACTTCTGCGGAGACGAACGAGCTTCTTAGCATTATTAAAGAAGATAATGTGCTATCGCAGCTAGACGGCAAAAACAAAACGCAATTACATCATAAACAAAAGTATTGAAGAGCGCATGTAAAAATAAAAGCATGCATAAATCATGTGCGCAAGGGAAGACAAAGTTGCAGGCATTTATAATGAGCTCATGAGCGCGTCCAGTGGCTGCGGCTATTGGGTTCGACACCTTAAATGACTCCATAGTATACATTTATTATTGACCCGGAGAATACACAGTAATACAGTGTTGCACTTAACATTGACCATATATATAACCCTCCTACTACAACCAACGAGTATATACCTAACAGAGAGGAATACAGAGCCCGCCACTTTAACAGAAAACGTTCAGACCTATACTCGTTTGAGTATACAAATAATTTTGCTCTCTGCCTTGCCAACTTATTCTGCCAGCTACATATTTGCAAATCAGCTGGTGCAAAGGGAAGTAGCAAAGAATCAAAGTCGGCCATCATTGTTTAGGCTTTTGTCTTGACCGCAAAGTGTGCGATGCGAGTGACGAAAACTATATGTTGCCGCACTTCGTTTCTCTTGATTTGCTTAAGAGCTTGAGTTTGGCAATTTAGACTTTTGCTCGAATGTACTTGCTGCTGCGCAACATGGAAAGGTAGCATAGACTTAAAATGAACTTTGCGCAATTGTGATGCTAAACGTGAGATACTTTAGCTCAATCTCCATTTTATATGTTTATATATATTTTTGCAATAAGGTAGGGAATTCATAACTAATAAAACAAGCTACTTATAATACTACTAAACCAGCACTTGCATAAACATATTTTGTATTTACATACTTAATATAAGTTATCTATATATTAAAATTATATATATGATATGTTTATGACTATAAATGTGTATTGGGACAAAGGGTATTTTTACTTTGCGCATTTTGTGCGTCTAATGCTGCATTTACACTAGTTGATAAACAAGTCAACGTTGATATCAACTTTATCAATCCTAGTGTGAACAGCTATCAACTTGATCAACTTTTGCGTTGACAGTAGATTGACAATGCGAAAATCATCAATTGTTGCTCTGAGTGTAAACATAGTGTAAACACTTTGTGTCAACAGTTGAAGTCACAATCGGCGCGTTGACAACACAAAATTAAGTTGAGCTCATGTTCATTCTTTTGCTTTGTGTTGACAAACTTTATGTACATATTAGAGGTGGCAGCACTTCGCTTCGCCATCAGTTTTTATTAATGTTGTCTGCTTTTTCAACTGTGCAGTCTATAAAAAACAAAAATTAGTAATCAAAAGCTATTTAAAAATAAAATTTTATTCATTTTTATGCATATTTATTGAACCATATTTTAAAGACGAGGTTTCAAATAAATGGAACTTGTTGCGCCAGCAATTCCGTGCAAGCAAAAATTATTTCCTTTACATTTAATTATTTATATTTTATTAAGGGCAATGTCGTTTATTTTAGAATGCACATAGCAAGGTCCAATCGACCAAAAGTGGTCAAGCTGCTGCTCATCGGAAGCCGCCAAATAAATTTTATAGCGCAAATGATCGGAAAAAACAACTTTCCTCTCGATCCAAATAGAGTTCTTGAACCCACATTGCTCGCTTGCGTTTTTTTAGATCTTGCTCTTCCTCGTCCTCAAGAGCTAGAACCAAAACCACTGCTGCCGCTATTTTGCTCTTCTTCGCTGTTGCCATTGTTCTGATTTTATTCTAAAGTAAACAAATTGCATATCAATTAGTTTTAAGTTACATATGCATTAGTACTTACCACTTTTTTACTTTTCTGAATTAACAAAACAACACAATATCGATTAAAATCAGTTTCGATACATTTACAATATCGACGTCAACGAAAAATGCTTAGCAACGTGAATGGCAACGAATGTGGATATCAACTAGTGTAAATTACTCTCAACTTCAATATCAACGCGTTGGCATCTTGCGCGTTGCTCAACTCGAAAATTATTTGGCAACCCGGTTTTTTTGTCAACTCAATCAACTAATGTAAACACAACAAATGCGTTGACGTTGGATATCAATTGTTGATATAGCTAGAATTGACGCTGCATCAACTAGTGTAAATGCACCATTAGCTACGGCAAGGCAGCACGTTGTTGTTTTGTTTCAATTGCGCTTTACGTTCAGTGGCTTGTCTATTAAAGGACAGACGGCGGGCCAGCGGAAAGCAAGAACGGTAAAAATTTGTTAGTATTTGTATAAATGTGCGTTTGTTTCATTCTTGCTGGGCCTGCTGGACTATGGGTCATTTCATTACCTAATCAGAATATCTTGCTTTGTTCACGGGGTATAAATGAAATTTTTTGATTTTTGATACACATATTTTATCTTTTTCGGCGCCCTGCATTTGCATATGTGTATGACGCCTTTTACACGATGAAGTTTTTGCTTCTGAAGCATTCCTTTGCTGGCAAAGGGAGTAGAGGGGTAACAGCTGCAAGCAATGTTTCATGACTTTTGTAGCAATCATTTATTTTTCTCATTTTGCTTTGCCTTATTCCGATTCCACGTAAACACAGAGCTGCACAGTGTTTGATGTGAATAATAAAGTTATCGATACGAATTATCGCACAAGCAAATATTAGAGCCACTTTTAAATACATTTAGGGTGTTCAACAGCTCCGATTCATCGTTTCATGTTTCAAAGTTGAAACGATTAACTCGTGAACGGCATTTTGGGTGTCAATGCGTTTCAAGTTTGTGCAGTCAGCTGTTGTTTGTTTACATTTCTTATTCTTCAATTTTTGTCACTGTTGCTGTTTACCGCGGTTATACTTTATTTATAAAAAATGCTTTTTAAAAGTGCTAAAGATATGTATTCTATGCGATGCTTTAGCAAAGCAAGTTATTAGAGAAATAGAGGATATTGAAGGTGAGAAGAGCTCGTTGTTTGAATTAGTTGCTCAATTACATGCTTTTAAAATTTGGCGGCCATTAATCACATGTGTTTTTTACTATTTTGCACAAAAAAACACCAAATATACTAAAAAGTACTGAACATCGATAGCAAATATCGAATAAATATCGTGCTCTTCCCATCTTTACTTTGTTCAAACTTGAAACACTTTTTGTATACATAGGCTGGGGTGTTTCAAAGTTTCAAGAAATTTTCTATGTATGTTGTTGTTGCGAGACGTTTCAACTTTGAAACTTGAAACGATGAAACGAGCTGTTGAACACCCTAATTGTTTTGGTTAAGAAATTCTTAATAGAAATGTTCACTGAATCCAAATCCAATCGATGGTAAAGATGTATGTTTATCGACCATATACAGTGACTCACAGCTTAAATGATGCAGGGTCAAATAAAAAGTTTAAGGTGCTATATATTTTAAACCAGAGGAAAAACAAAAAATGTTTAAACGCCAATTTGTTTTATGTTTTATCACATTTAAAAAAGGAACTTTATTTGTTTCTAAAATATTGCTAAGTTTTATATATACACTAAAAACTAAAAATACATCTAAAATATAGGTCACAGCTTAAAAGATGCAGACGCAAACCAGTTATATTTTTGCCGAATAAAAGGTTAAATAAGGATTTTAGTACTTAGTATGTAATCCCTTAACCTTTACAATAGCCCTTAACCTATTATTCATCGAAGAGACCATCTTCCAAGTGGTTTCCGGGCATATTTTGATCCATTCCTCCAGCAGAGCATTTTTAAGGTCCTATTTGCTGGAAATCCGATGATTCCGGATGTCTGCATCTTTTAAGCTGTGACCTATATTTTAGATGTATTTTTAGTTTTTAGTGTATATATAAAACTTAGCAATATTTTAGAAACAAATAAAGTTCCTTTTTAAATGTGATAAAACATAAAACAAATTGGCGTTTAAACATTTTTTGTTTTTCCTCTGGTTTAAAATATATAGCACCTTAAACTTTTTATTTGACCCTGCATCATTTAAGCTGTGAGTCACTGTATATAAATCAGAGTTGCATTTACAAAGAAAATGTTGCATGAAAAAACTTCATCGTGTAAATGCGACCAGATTTGCGAAGAAGTTTTAAAGCAGAATGAAAAAAAACTTCATCAAAAAACTTCATCGTGTAAAAGGTGCATATGAAGCATGTTCAAATGAATGGGTGGCAATTGTATTTTCATTCATTGACCTGCCCAAATATTATTTGACAATTTCAACTACTGAAATGGTAAGAGCGCAGATTTAACAAGCTCTAATAAAAACATTTTAAGCTGCCATCTGATTGTCTGCTGAATCAATTTAAATAAGCTTAAGATGCATATTAATAATTATGATTAGTGTCATTCCATTTAACTTTAATTTCATATACATACTTATGTTATATTGATATTTTTTAAGCAACATATACACTAGGGATGGGTATCGCCAGCGTTAGTATTGGAATCGTGGGATCGATACGAATTGGAACACACTGATACTTGATGTCGATATATTAGATCTCAAGTATCGATATTATCGTGGTATCGATATATTGAGTTTTTTTCTATTCAAAATAAAATGCACAATGCTGGTAAAATAAACACAAATTACTTTTATTCAATTTTAAAACATTTCAAATGTTTTTTAAACCTATTTTTAATCCCACATGTTTTGTGGGATTTTCGCCAAAAAAAAAATGCGTTTCTGTAGGTGTTCCGCCGTTAGACGCGAGCCACAATCGTCCATTATTCGTCCTGCAAGCGTCACTTGGTACTGAAGTTGCCAAGATGGGCAAATAAATTTGTGCCATTTTAAAGATGTGGGGATACAATGTTTTCAAACTAACCCACACATCAAACGGATTTGCCGACCTAAGCGATCGAATTTGATTTGCAAACGATTTAATTTCAGACCTGGCAGTATTGGCTAAATCGTCAACGATTTGGGCTCTACTGCTTTGAATATCTTCATCATAATTAGCCCAAATGCTTTTTGATTTTTTTTGAGGTGGTGCTTGCTGTTCTACTTCGTTTTGCAGAAGATGAGCATTTTCCTTCTTCAGTTCTTCGATTATTTTAATTTCCAGGAATGAAGTAGTTTTGGCCACTGAAAAAGCACTCCTGAAACATTTTTTCCCAAAACGAGGATCAATCAAAGTTGCCGTTGCTAGTATAATATTGTCCTCGATATTGCCCACGCGTCTTTTCAATTCTTTTAGCAAGAATTCTCTGAATTTTAGCGCAATTTCATCGTTTCGTGGAAGTTCGATGTTATCAATTGCCTGAAAAAATCAAATTTTCGATTTATTGATAACATTTCATATTTTTGAAGTCTATGCAATATATTATTAAAAATGAATCTTGTGTTTAGAGCAGTGATGGGCACACACAAATATTGTCACAGTTTTCACACGCATACAAGCACAATTTGCGTGCGCTGCAGCGAAAAAAACGAAGTGTAATCAATACAGTGCACGCTGCAAGTTAACGTTCACTCATTGTGCTTATTATTTATTAATAAATAATGCCATTTGAATAATATTTAACATTGCGACACCAATGTTATTGCAAATCTAGCATTGCGCTTCGCCATCCTCATTTTCTATAAAGAAAAATTCATTCTCGCATTCGGGCATAAACATTTTGGAGCGCACTGTAAAAAATTTGTTTTTTGCTAATGCGCTGCGTGGTGCTTGCCTGTCAATAGTTCGCCATCAACTAAAAGTACAATGCTAATGCTGCGCAGCCAGCGCGCTGCCTCGTGTGAGTTAGAAATAATATGGACGTCGACGTCTGCCCATCACTGGTTTAGAGTGAAGAAAAACTTACTTTGAAAATCATGGTTACAATTGGAATGATAATACTGGCAGTCTCGTTTTTTTCAGCTGATACCTCGGAAGTAGCTTGATAAATGGAATCTTAAATGTCCCTTATTGCAGCCAAAGTAGCTAATTCCGATCCAGTTAGCATACTGACTTCTGGAAAATCGACGGCTGCTGCTGCTACGATTCCCTGCATGGCCAAAAATCTGTCGCACATGTTGTATGTAGATCCCCAACGCGTTTTTATGCTTTGGATAAGTCGCAGCGTTGTTCCCTCGATGCTGCCTTTTTCGCATTGAATTCGCTTAATAGCATTCGCAAAATTTTAGCTATCGTGAGAGTATGTGACGATTTTTTTGACTTTTTTCAATAACTCTGGAGCCCCTCGAACATTGGGAGTCTCTTTACCATTGACTTTTGCCGAACATAGTGCAGCCAGAGGTACTAAATTTAATAAATGAGCGAAACATCTAAGATGTTTGTCACTCCCAAAAGCTTCTTTTGCTGCACCGACAATGTTAGGAGCATTATCGGTTATTATAGCGGATACTTGCTTCTTTGTTATACCCCACTTTCCCGAAAATTCCAATGCTTTCCATTTTAAATATTCTATGTTATGTCGTTCTGTCAAAAGCTCCACTCCTAAAACGACAGAATGCGTATGCACATTTTTCAGGTAATGAGCTGTCATGCCCAAATAGCTCGAAGATGTGTGTGACTCGGTCCAAGCATCCATCGTGAGACAGACCGAAGAAACATTCGCAATTACTTTTTTCACTTTGTCAGCAATAACATCATATATGTCTTCGAGACGCTTGGTTAATGTAGCTCTGCTTGGTAGTTTCCAAAGCGGCATGGCTGTTTTGCAGAAATTTAAAAACCCTTCCTTTTCGCTACTGGATAAGCATAAATTGTCCTTGCAGATCATAAACAAGAGAGCTTCATCCAGCTTGGCTGCCTGAACACCACCTGCTGCAGAAAAGTAAAACATTTGTATAACATCATAATTAAAAAAGTTCTATGTACTTTGGAAATAACAAGGGCAACCCAAAATATGCCATGGCATAAATTTTTGAGAATACATACCATTTTTTTCCCGTTATGAAAAGTCAATAGTGTGTATGTGTATATGCACAAACACAAGATGTACAAAGTCCAGTCACTTTTTTTATGTTCCCTTTTAATATTTGATTTGCGTATACACACTTTTTAACAGAAGTAAATGGCATATTTGTCATATTTTTTAGCATATATATATGCCTTTAATATAAAATTGGCATGTTTTTGGTTGCACTAGAAATAATATTATGTACCTTCATACGATTTGCCTCGAGCAAAATATGTTTCTAAAGTTGGTTGCAAATAATGGCTTCTGCTGCTGCTCGATTTTCCAACGCAGGAATCTGCTTGGTTCAAAGCTTCCGAAGTGTCACTCACATTTTCCTCTTTATAGATTTTGTTGTACGTTTTTGAATGTTTCCAAAAATTAGAGGTGTTTCCGCTAAATGTTATTATTTTTTGGCATAGTGTGCATGTCGCCTCCTTGCCACTTATTGTAAAATAATCCCTTCCTTTTTTTTTGTCACTTTTGCCTTCGGCAGGGTTAAATTGATTTCCTCTGGCTCAGACATTTTTTACAATTTATGTAACAATTATGGCAAACAACGTTAAATTGTGCGGTTCGAGGCAAACAGTGATGTGATCCGTCGACGATACCTTGAGTATCAACTAGCAAAATATCGATATCGATAATACCGCCCAACACTAGTATCGCCGATATAGTATCGGCGATACTGCATTAAACAGACGATACCTCCAGTATCGTATCGATACCTGCCATCCCTAATATACACCATATGTAATTTGATTGTATAATATCATAATATTAACATCATACATTGCATGTAGATGTCTCACAAACTCAGCGCACCCAACAATTGTATGCCATAAGTATTTTGATTGTATTCATATATTTACGTAAACAAAATAAATAATATAAACATCAAAAATACGTATATGTATGTATGTACATGTCCTACAAATAAAAACTCAGCGCACACAAGCATTGTACAAGCAAAAAAAACAGCGTCGCTGCATGATCATTACAAACCATTTTAAATATGGCGGCTTCCTTGAAAAGTAAAAAATGGAAGCCAATAATCAAAACATAAGCAGCTGTCCGCTCTCGTTTATTATAGGTGCCCAAGTCTAGGTCTGGTGATGCACCACTAAAATTCAGTTGGCAGCTCTGAGTTCCGCTCTGTTAGGTACATATATACTCGTTGACTACAACATTGAAAAAAAAAGATCAATATCCCTGGATTAATCTACGACTGAAAGATGGCGAAACAAACATGTCGTTAAGTCAGACTGAAAGATTCAACTCCAAACACCAGGACTGGTTTAATAGTGATACCATACTGGATACATTGACAGAACATGAACCCAGCACATCAATCGGACGTGCAAGAGGAAAGCCAACTTAAAACATGGAAGATTTTTCAAATTTTACAAGAAAGAGGAAACTGGCTGATTCAACAAATAAATATCGGAAGCGCTGTCTTTTAGCTACACAAAGGATGTTGAAAAAATGAAGTAACAGATTACAAAAGCAGTTGCAAATGCAAGCCACTGCGACTTACAAAGAATTAATAAAAACATTACGACGCCACCAAAATCAATATTTTACAAAAAACTTAAAAGTACATATGTATATATAGATAAAAAAATTGCTTTTAATAATTATAATATTAATTTTAAATCATAAAAGCCTTTACAAAAAAACATAAAATATCAGAAATTTTTAAAAATATTTTTTTTCTTCCCATAAGATTCCACAAATTTAAACTTTGAATACCCATAAAAAAGGAATCTAAAAATTGTAGAATTCTTTTCAAATTCTCATTGTATAGGTTTATTAATTATCTATCATATGCTTTTTAAATTAAATCAATTATCTCAGTTGGTTAAAAATGTATGATTTTTGCAACGAAAAAACTCAAAATTGCGCCACTGTGCGATGATTGCACCGCATACTGAGTTAATTGTGGTCTAAATTATGTCTGGGCAAAGACCGTGGAATATCAAGATGTTGCAATTGTTAAGAAAAGGGTTTACAGTTATTTCAGGGTTCCGCTTTCAGAAATAATCTGTGCAATGAGTGTGAGAGAGCGAGATTGCGTTTTTGTTTCAGTTGCCTTTGCACTCAGCGCCCCGTCGAGTGAACGACAAGTTGCCGGCCAGCGGCAACCAAGAACGGTAAAAATTTGTCACTGTAGGTGCGTGTGTTTCCCTTTTTGCTGGGCCTGCTGTCTAGAATTTTGCTATTTTTCATATTTTGGTTTTTTCTGTGTCGGCAAATGACATCGACAAGTGGACTACGGAACACACTTAAGAACTTTGTGTGCATCGCTGCATAAATTGCGATGGCATAATTTGTGTCTAGTGTCATATAACTAAAAAAAGGAAAGAGTATGAATGACCAGCAATTGCATTGCATTTAAATTATTATATTTTATTCAAAAATAAACTTTATCCTATTCTAAAATAAATAATACATATTTTTTTAAACAAAATAAAAATATACTTATTACTTATGAATTATTTTATGAATTTCTCTAACTTTTTCATAAATGGTCAATTTATATATGTATGTAGCTAAGACGGGTCAATAAACTATATACAGTTGCCACACTAACATTTAAGGGTGCTGCATATGCATAGATGTACACAAACAGTCAAATTTCAGTTAAGCAATTGCTGGTCATTCATACTTTTTCCTTTTTTTAGTTATATGACACAAGACACAAATTATACCATCGCAATTTATGCAGCGATGCACACAAATTTCGAAAGTGTATTCAGTAGTCCACTTGTCCACATGCTATCCGCTATCGCGCTCCCTCAAACTTATAGCTTACTGCTTTTGCTATTCTGTAAACCCTTTGAAATATTTCTGAGGCAAACCCCCGAGACAAAGCTTTTCTTAACATTTGCAATATCTTGATATTGCACGGTCTTTGGTCTGGGTGACAAAAACGTACGACTTCGGCACCCGATTGCTGGTCCATGATGGAATAGACAAGGTGGGCTAGTTTTTTGCAGCTCGTTTTACCTAGGGGTACAAGCGAGCCCAGTCGCTCATCTGTTCTTAGTTCTTTGTGTCGAAATTGAGCACATCATGCCTTAACTTGAACTTGAACGTGAAATTCTAGCAATTACCCGAACTGAACACAAAGTGAACTTAACTTGAACCTGAACGTGAATGCAACCGTGGGCGTGAACTTATCTAACAGCTGTTTGTCATTGTTTTGATATAATCTGAATTGAGCGCGAATTGTTTAAGTGTCTGCAGAAAAATTTAATTAAAAATGGTTGACATGGTGGCCATTTTTATATGTACTTGGTGCAAATGAGCATTATAGCCAGCGCAATGCCAGAAATGCGAACGCGGCGTTGTGCAGTTCGGCCTATAAATAGGGATTGGAATGTATCTGGCTACTACAGGAAAACGTTCAGGAAAATTAAAAACTTGGATGATTCGCAATTTTACCTGCACAATAGAATGTCCAAAACCCTATTTAATCTGTTGCTAGCGCTAATAAAAAAACTATATGTAAATAATATTATACTCACGAAGTGATTCCGATTCTGCGGCAATTAATATCCAAGCTTCCTTTTTTTTTAGATGGATCTTTAAAATTTTTGCTAGCTTTATTGTACAATAATTCATTTTCTTGCATCAAACAAATTAGCTTGTGCTCATCCATTTTGCAATCAGCTGCTGAACTGGAACATGAACTAGAACTTGAACTTGAATTACAAATTCTGTTTTCTGCAGGTTGTCAAGTCAAGTCAAGTCAATTCAACTCAATTCAAGTCAAATTGAGGGTAACCAGCAAGCAGTGTTTTCCGTAAAGTTGAATAGATCAGCTGTTTGGTTAATTCAATTCAAGTTCGGGTAACTGAGCCTTTAATCTTCATCAGACTTTAAGCTAGGGTCAAAAAATTGGAGTCGTCTCCAAATATCAGAAAAAAAAACTTTAAACGCCACAACCACACCTGCTGCCCCAACAACCCCCTATTTAAGCAGTTTCTTAACCAACGTTTTCAACTATTTAAAATATTTGTCAGTATTTTAAATTGTCGTCTTAGAAATACTTTGTATAGACATAAAAATAAAACTAATATAACTGTGTTACGCGCCGATGGTATAATTTATAAGTTTATAATAAGATACGTTCTGGAGTACATTTATACCAATATACGAGTATATTATCCATTAGGTATATAATACTTGATATTACGAGTATAATTAAATCTTAAATCCATTATACAGCATCAGCAGGACTTTGGAATTCAGATAGAGCATGTATGGGATTTTGAACTTTTTTCTGCGATCCTTTTCGAACTTTAGCGCGAACTTCTTCCGGCTTTTCAGGTCGCACTAGTGGCTTTTTCTCTGGTGCCTTCATTTTCCACACCACAATCGGAGACTTAAGATAAAAGTAAAAAAAAAAAAACAGCTTATTAGTACTAACACAAAATGAAATTATAAATTTTGTAATGTGTTTAAATTTTTGATGATCAAGGTATTTTGACATGAGCATAATAATAAAATTAATTTCTTTTAAAATTAATTTTTTTTTGTTTTATCCTCTGATACAGAAGTTAAAAAGTATACTGTATGAACGAAACTTTTTCGACACCCTTCGAGCTAGAGAATTGAAGCTTTGCTAATATGTTTGTCTATCGGCTTTAGAGATAGTATCAAGATTCGGGTGCTACGCCCTCTAGGCGGCTGGGAAATCGATAACTAAAAATATATTTTCTTCATCCTTACAGCTAGAATTACCAAACTTTGAGAGAAGATAACTACTGCCATCCTGTCAAAAATGTTGATGCCACGCCCACCCCATCCGCCTCGCATCATCCATAATTTTTGAGATAGATAAGTGATGATTTCTTCCAAAAACCGCATAAAAGCCAAGCCTTTCGCATTCAGACGCTTAGCAAAATCGGAATTGCCTTTATCTTCCACAGTTTTTAAGCCAGTCATCGAAGTGGTAGGAAGATAGCTGGGGACATCCTCCAAAGAACCGCCCCTACCACCCCCATTTCGAAATAGGAAATGCCCCATATCTTCCATGGCGAGTTAGCTAGCGATGTCAGCTTCTGTGTCGTCCTCTAATAATCTCCATGAAACAATTTTGTAACGCCACGCCCACTCCTGCTTCCGCACTCTCATTTTGTGCACTCTCACTTTGTACTTCTTGTACTGGTATCAGAACATTCCATAGCGGTAGTCATTTAACTCGGTTTTTTTTTTGGATGACATTAAATATTTAAAAATATATAATTGTGTAACAATCGTTTTACTTACAGTGACCGTGCCTTGTCTAGTATACTTTGTGGATGCTACATACGAGTATTTCACTGTCAGTACCACGGCATTCATGAGATTTTTAGCTGCTTGTATAAGAGAGGTGGCACTATCCAGCTAAAAAAAAAAGAAGAATAAAGATCGTTAGTAGAATTGACCAATAAATCTACGTTATGCTTACCCCAGAAACTATCAGTTCCCCACTTATGTTTTGGACATCTGCTTTGACTTTAGAAGTAATTTGAATTTGGTGACAGTACAAAGCGATACGTTGCAAATATGCCAATAAATCTTTTTTGGTGCTGCTTTCTGGGCACTGCTCGGCTATTTCACGTGTGAGCTTATCAAGTTTTGTACCGGCTTCTGATATTTTCTTAGCTGCATTGATAACATCCATTGTGGTTTTTAACGGTCCACGACCTCTGAAGATTGTAAATACAAAAATATTCTTTTTAGTTGCATTTAAATAATTTCTAAACTAAAATAATAGAGCAATAAAATATTATATTCATCAGAAAAATGTTGAATTTAAGACCAAATATTAAGTTCGTTTCAAATATGAGCAGAAAAATATGTTACGTTTAAAAAAAAGAAAACAGAAAATTTTTTTCTCCCCATCCCAGGGTTTCTTTAGGCAGCAATAATGAAGGTTAAAGGACTTAATTTTTTTAAAACATGAATATGTACTTAGTAGGCCAATTAAAGATGAGAGAAATATCGAGTAATAAAACAAATCGGTGTTAGTAAATTATTATTATTTTTTTTTTTTTTTTGGGGGAACATTCTTTATTTGGAATCTGTCATGTTTTGACAATGGCTAAATTTCGTGGAGTAATTGACGGTTACGGATACTTAACATTGACGTAAAATACATTTATGACGTGTCAAATCGGAAAGGGAGGTCAAGGGGATGGAATCTTGAGAGCCGTCGGGTCTGATTGCTGTTGTCCAGCAGTTGTTGCGCCAATACATTGCTGTGGTTCTCAAGTTTTATCATGTATTTCTGGCTATATTTAGTGATAGTTTCTTGGATCGTGGGCATCTTTAGGTCATTATGAACTACGTTGGTTCTAACAAAGTACGGTGCACCAACTAATGTGCGTAGAACTTTGTTTTGAAATCTCTGTATGATTTGTATGTTAGAGGCAGCTGCAGTTCCCCAGATCTGTATACCGTAGGCCCAGATGGGGTTAGTAAATTATGAAATATGTTGAGAAAAATACCTAGTAAAATCTGTCATCTCCATCATTATCATACACATATGTTTAGCTAAGAAAATTATGTCGTTGCCAGTATCGTCCCATTTTGCAACTTCTGAATCAAAAGTGAGTTTTTCTCGTCGAAATAACTCTACTTGTTGAGCAATTTTTTGCTTGTCCTCTTCAGTCATCTTCCGCATTGCTTCCTAATCAATTTTAATTTATTACAGTTGGTGCCATATTATTGATACACCTACTTACTCTAGCAGTACATATGCCACTTATGTCCGGATACTCGTCAACAGTTTGGTCACCGGTATGAGCACTTGCTGTAAATATAAATATGTTAAGTAATTTAAAACCTTTATAGCTACAGCCCTATTTACATTTGACGCGAACGGCTATAAATGGTGAAGGAAAATCTTTTGGGTTTTTTGTCGGGAAAGTTTGGCTAGAATACCCTGAACCCTACATCGAAAACACGTTGAAAATGCGCCTGCAATGGTTAGTTATTCGTATAAGTGTATCTGAGTATACAAAAATGCCTTCACTTGCTTTACTTGAGCTTTCGTGAGTTCCAACTAAATTTGAGAAATTTTTAAAGAAAATCAATATTAACACTTCAGACGTGAAATGGCGAGTGTCTGGGTCTGGAGGCGTTATTATTGGTGGTTTCATTTGGTGAAAATGTGCAAAGACAAGATTGCGTGGCGGCGAATTTTGCATTAGCCTTTGACCCGATAGAGTTGTTGCAGTCAAATAATAATAACAAGTCACCTTAATCTACTTTTGTTTAATATATGAAAAGTAGTTTTCCTAATTTACTTACTTTTACATGGGTTTCATTGGGAAATAATTTCGATATAGCCAAAGGCGAAATGCTGTAATAGAAAATATTTCAAGTCTCTAGTTTACACAGGCGGAAAATGGAGATTCCAAGGAATATGAAACAGACAGGCTTTACAAGCAAGATGGCTTTAGACGAGGGAGTTTGAGTATCAAGCTTATAATGTCTGTCTACCCATTTATTGGGTTCAGGGTATAATTCGTAGACAAAATTCCAATCAATTTAAACTATTTTCAGTTAATTGCAAACTTTTCTATCTGAAATCAAAACAAGGATATTACATCTACTACGTGTTTCCAATGTTAAATCTTCGACTGGCTCAAACTCTGTATCCGTATCTAGGTCTTCAGAACTCTGAAATTAAAACAATAATTAAAGAACATGTTAAAGCATAAAATTAAAACGGTGGTTTTATTAAAATACCTACAAAATTTGGTAACTCTAGCTTTACAATTTTAAACTAATTGTGTATACGAATACCTCATATAAATTATTATATGTGCGTACACTTTTTTGAATATAACAAAAGTTTACAAATTTTATAAAAACAAGTGGAAACGTTGCAGCCGGACGCAACGGTCTGCGTTATACTCGTTACCAGTATTAAAACCGGTTAAAAGAGGCCTGATTGCTAAGGGGTACGGATGCGGCAGGGGTGTACGCCGCCTTAAATATTCTCCGATGCAGATGAGGAGCCACCAGCTATCTTCCTGTCAAATTTGGTGACTCTAGCTCAAAGTTTGTAAAAGGTAGGGAAAGGGGGGCTGGGGGCGGTATGGGTGGGCGCGGCATCCAAATTTTTGATGCAGATCTATGTGGAATGTCAATTGCTACCTTCATACCAAATTTGGTGACTCTAGCTCGAAGTTTGTAATAGGTGGAGAAAGGGGGCTGGGGGCGGTATGGGTGGGCACGGCATCCAAATTTTTGATGCAGATCTATGTGGAATGTCAATTGCTATATTCATACCAAACTTGGTGACTCTAGCTCAAAGTTTGTAAATGGAGGGGAAAGGGGGACGGAATGGGTGGGCTTGGCTCCAAAATTTTTGAAACAGTCTTTTGGGGGTTGCTAGTAGCTATCTGCTTACCAAATTTGGTAGTTCTAGCTGTAAGGATGTGCGAAATATGTGGATTTATCGGTTTTGAGTTATCGAATTTATCGATTTGCCAGCCCCCCAGTTATCGTAGACCCCCATCTTGACACTTTAATTTACTATCCCATAGATAAAGAGAATTGGAAAGTTTCAAGTCTCTAGCTTGAAGGGTGTGGAAAAAAGTTGCGAAAATACAGACGGACAGAAAGACGGACACCATGACGGACATTGCACAAAACCAATATACTCTTTACCTTTGGTAACGAATATAAAAATTGTGGGTGCGCAGGTTTATTATTATTATAATTTAAAATATAAAAAACAAAACAACAAATTTTAATTTAATCTACAAATAAAAATCAACATAATTTTTATATTCATGGTAAATATTTATATGTGCATAATCAGTTTAGCTGATCTTTCTTGCTGATTGTGGTGCGGCGAAATATTAATTCGTTAAAATTTGTTTGCAAAATTAGAGAAATTTATTAACTTAATGAAATATACCAGTTTTGTGCATTTTGAGTTTTGAGCCTAAAATGGTAGCAGTTTGTCAGCTCAGGGGCATGGAATCATCATAGGAATCATCATAGGAATGCATGAATAGGGCTCCACAATTTCCAATATAGCATCTCGTCTTTACCGACATAGAAACTGTATTTTAAATTTTATAAAAAATCCCACTGAATGTGGTACAACCCGACGCAGCGGACTGAAAACCAATATTGATGAGCGCTGTAAACGGCAGATCCGCCGTCTAGCAGTGGATGATTTGATGAGCAGCGGACAAATTTAATCTCATTTGGGACTGCAAGTAACAAGGACAAGAATCGTTCAAATTGTTAAAATAGATTCATTAAACACACCTCCATGGTCCCTTAATCAAAGGTATTGGAACGGCATATAAGGGCTCTTTTGGACAGAAGAGTGGCAGAATACGATCTTCAGCGATGAAAAAAAAATTAATTTAGATGGCCCAGTGATTGAACGACGGTCCTGCTACAAGCGAGGCTTTGGAGGTGGTACTTTGATTGTATAGGCCACATTCTGCTACAAGGGAAGCACCCCTTTATGCACCATACCCACTCAAATGAATGCCAGGACGTATATTGACCTTTTGGACAGTGAACTGATGGAGTTTGCTGGCCATATCTATGGCGATGACTGGACCTATCAACAGGACAACGCACCAATCCACACGGAAAGGGTTACTTAAGACTTCTTAAATGACAGAAATATTCCTGTATTAAAGTGGCCAGCGTTGAGTTCGGACCCAAATCCGATTGAGAGCCTCTGAGGGATCTTCTCTGCTCATGTTTGTAAAAACGGAACTCAGTTTGAGACAGTACGTCATCTAAAATCAGCAATCGATCCGAGAATGGGCCAATTGTGATAGAAATACTTTACAGGTCCTTATTAATTCTATGCCAAAGTACCTTAATTTAGTTTAAATATTTAAAGGAAAAATTATTGATTACTAAAATTAAGATATCTTTAAGTTTTCCGAAAAGAATTAGATTTTAAAAAAATTCACATATAAATATTAACTATGAATATAAATCAAAGTTTTATATTTTAGTTATAGATTAAATTAAAATTTGTTGATGTACAATAATAATAAACCTGCGTACGCACAATTTTTTTTTAAGTTTGTAAACTGTCGTTATATAAAAAAATTGTATGCATTTGCATATTTATATGAGGTATACTATATATGTACTTGTTTATTGATTTTTATGCTTTCTGATGGTCTTAGTCTTAAGACTATGATAAATAATCTCAAAATCTTTTACGCATATGTATTTAAACTTTCCAATTTTCTAGGCCACGAAGCCAGAGTATATTGGGAAGCAGGTTCAAAAATGCGTTTCCCTTGATTGCATTGAAAAGTTTTTAAGCTCTAATTTATTTAAAATAACTAATTTCTTACTCGATTCATTAAAACTGCACGTCGAATTTCACGTACACCATCGTATACCAAGCGGGAAGCATCGATAAAATCATTCTCGTCTACATTTTTGTTTGTATTGCTGGAAAGGGCTTCCACAGCAGCATCAACTCGTTGATCAAATTTAATCATCACTGAAAAATAAAAAAAAACGTTTAGCTCGGTATGTGTATAACTTAAGAAGATATGATCAGTGCACTAGGCAAAATAATTTTTGAAATAAATTGGTAACCATATCGCTTGCTGAGTTCATAATTGAGAAACAATCTACGAGATATACAATTGTTGGCGCTAAACAAACCGCGCTTAATATTAGCGTTACAAATTAACAGGTTATCAATTATCTTATTATTTCTTCTCAAAATTATATTCACAACAACCTGATTATTTATATGACATAATTGAATTCAACACAGCGAAACAACATTATTATCCCCATTCAAACAAAAATATCTACTTATAACAGACATTTTTATTCCCATGCTGTTCGTCTTTACAGTTCAAATAATCAATAATGATAAAATTAAAAACAAAACATTTTATTCTAAATATAATAATATTGTAAATGTTAATTAAATTTCTCCGAAATGCTATTAGTTTAAGTTCAAAATCACCTAAATACATTTTGACTAACGCGTCAATGTTTATAAGTAGGAATATTGTAGCGTTAGGAATATATAAAAAAAATAAGTGTTTATATCTTATTTTCACAAGAGGTCAGCAACAATCTACCTTTCAAGTTTGTTGTCTGTTGTAAAATATGTAAAAGTTCTATCGACTAACAGTTCTATGATTCATAGTTATAACTGTGTATTTTCGAGTATTGAGAATGTTAATACTAACCTTGATCACGCAGAACTTTAACCGCTTCCAAGACTCGCTTTGTATAAATACATGGTTCATAGTTGTCCATTTCAGCCTCAACCACATTGCACACACGAGATGATCGGCCTTGAATAGAGCCAGCTGTCCCACGGAGGTCTTTGGCATCTCCAACTTGTAAAGCCATAACACATTTATTAACATCTTCAAGAATGTGATTTTCAGAAACAGCGAGAAAGTCGTCAATTGTTGTTATGTCATCCACGGCTTCTGTCAAAATTCGAACTTGCACCTCCCAAGCTTGGCGATAAGCAGCCATGTTTTCTTGGGCAACCTTAGAGTTTGGTCGCACCGTAAGTATCGATGCAGCATTTATTACTTGGGGGCACAAACTTTCTATTTGTGCTGCAGCATAGCGAACCATTTTTACTCCGTCCTCGTTATTTGACATACTGCATACAAGATTAGCAACTTCAACTAATTTTTCAGCATGTTTTGTGAATATCTCAGCCTTTTCCCGCACTTTCTTTTCATTTCCTGTTTTGGCGGCATCAATTAGGTCAATTAAAGGCGTTGTTGTTTCTAAAAACGAATCCGATACATGATCAACAACAGCTTTGCGAAGCTGCCGCCTTAGATCTCTCGTTTTGCGACACATTTGATCAATCGCACGGTCTAAACCAGGGCTGTTGTCCTTTTGACTCATCTAAAATAGTTTAAGTTAGTTAAATACTACACATTTCATACACACATTGCTTTGAAAGTTACATTAGACATGTATTCAGACAGGAGATCCTGCAAAGCTTGACGAACCGCATTGCATTCGGCAACAATTCTTTCTCTGCGCTCATCCCGTGTACAGTCTGCATCGGCCATCAGTGCTGCAGCACTAATAATACTCTCTAGACGTTCCTCGAGGAGTTGCCGCGACCGTTTGTCACTGTATGTCATAGGGTCCATTACAATTCCCTCCTAAAAAGATAACAAAATATCTTAGAAAAAAAAAAGGATTTAAGAAAAAAAAACGCTTAACCAGGAAATATATGTTTTTTGGATGTATTTATACCGTACATCAAAATCATCCAAAGCTGCAGCTAGTTCCCCTGCACCACTGTAAACATCAGTAGGCTGTGATGATTTTCCCTGTGCTACATCGCTGATCGTGTTCACGGCATCGCATACTTGTTTCAAAATAAAATCTCGATTTACTTTAGCCAGATCCAATTCTGGATGCCGAACATAGACCTTAGATGCGGTTAGCAGCATTGTTGAATGCTTTTTTAGCATTGCACGAGCGGCAGCTAAATCATCCCGCAGTTGCGGATCCTTCAGCTCTTGTTGACGTTTTGCTGCTTGTTTAATAAGTTCTCCAGCGTTGCGACCAAATTGCTAACGTATTAGGTAGACACAATTTAATAACGGTATTTTAAAAGCATTATGTGCTCTTACCCGCATATTATTCATAAGTTCGTCTTGGCTTGATGCGTTTTTGAGCTTATTAAGATCATCTTCAACAATATGAAGAGATTTAAGCAACAAATGAACATCCACCATATCTGCTAATATAAGTAACCGTGTAACAGCTGAGAGCAAATTTCTAGCTGCTCGAACCATGTTACCACGTTTCAAAGAGCTGCACGGGTCTTCTGAAAACTCTCTGGCTGCAATGCTCATGGCATCCCCTGTTTTGCGCACCTCGTCAACAGCAGACAGCATTTCTTGAGTAATGTCCGGGTTTTCATATGCAATTTGCTCTCCTTTTTGAATAAAATTTGCGGTGGCTTTTTCAACAGCTGCAACAAGTGCACTTGCACGTTTTGATTTTCCTAAAAATATTTAAATTAATAATTTACAAACAAATAAATTCGATTTGTTGCTTCATTTACATTATATAATTTCCTAAGGGGTTACACCGCTGTAACTAATCATTTTTATGTAGGTTCACAATTTGTTACCGAAAGAATGGATGTAGAAAGTTGAACTTTTATTTTATTATACCCTGATTCCATGAAATGGGTAAAAAGCTAGAGACTTCAGATTTGAAACATAAACTCTCCTAAACCAAAGACAGAACAAAATTTTTCTAAACAATCAATAACTCTTTCGGTTACCGGTAAAATCATGTAAACTATAACAACGAAATATCTTGATTTTATTTTTTATTTACATATTTTTTATTTTATTAATAAATTGTTGACAAATCTAGGGTCAACTTATAAAAAATAAGTTACAATAACATAGTAGGAATAACAAGTGGAAACGTTGCAGTCGGACGCAACCGACTGCGGTATACTCGATATCTGTATTAAAACCGGTAAAAAGAAGGCTGATTGCAAAGTGGTAAAGAGCCGGAGGGGTTGACGCTGTCTCAAAGATTGTCTGATGCTCGATTGGGATGTCAGTTGCTATCTTCCTACAAAATTAAGTAACTCTAGCTTAAAATTTAAAAAAATGTGTGGGAAGGGGGGCTGAGGGCGGTATGGGTGGGCGTGGCATCCAAATTTCTGATGCAGATCTTTGTGGAATGACAATTGCTATCTTCATACCAAATTTGGTGACTCTAGCTCGAAGTTTGTAAAAGATGGGGAGAGGGGAGCGGGGAGTAGAATGGGTGCGCGTGGCTCCAAAACTTTGAAGCAGATTTTTGAGGGTCGTTGCCAGCTATCTTCCTCCCGAATTTGGTGGCTCTAGCTCAAACACTATGAATGATACACACATTCCCGTTTCTGACGAAGCGTTGGAGCAGCTAGGGAAGTTATGGTGGGCGTGGCATCCAAACTTTAAATGCAGTTTTTTGGAGATCATCATCACCTATCTATCATAGCACCAAATTTGGTAGCTCTAGCTAGATATAGGCTTTTCTGATTTCAAAATGCGGGGGGATGGAGGTGGAATGGGTGTGAGTGGCTCCAAAACTTTGATGCAGTTCTTTGAGGTTCACTACCAGCTATCTTCCTTCCAAGTTTGGTGGCTCTAGCTCAAACACTATGAATGATACACGTATTCCCGTTTATAAGGAGACGGTGGTGCTCTAAAATCTGATAAAAAATTTTTGTAAGGATGTGCGAAATATGTGGAAAGACACCATGACGGACACTGCAAAAACCCAATATACTCTTTACCTTCGGTATCGAGTATAAAAAGCCTAAGCAGAGAACAAAAATGTCTAATAACATCACCGACCGATGGGGGTGTTTTATTTGCCAGTCCGGCCAGCTATGCCCCTTTCCACAGCCTAAATTGTCAGTGACATTATAAGACTTTATACTTAAAACAGAGATGTTAGTAGTAAATAGAATAAAAAAACTTAAGTGTAAAAACTAAAAATAAAACTGTAAATAAAAAAATTATATAATAAAAAATATTTTATTAATATTATTATCATTAACAATAGTAAAAGTATGAAGGCCGAATGAGAGTTTGGAGTCAAATAGAGCACCAAGGTCCCTGACTGTAAAAATACGTTGCAACGGGGTATTGTCAATTGAGTAGCTGGTAAACTCATAAACATGCATTCAGAACAATTGAGAAGCAACTGATTAGTCCTACACCAAAGTTTCATTGCATTTAAATCATCTTGTAAGCAAGTATGATTCAGAGAATTACAGTAGGAGCAAATAAGTTTCACATCGTCTGGGTACATGAGAATGCGAGAATGTGATAGAACAGAGGGAAGATCATTTATAAAAAGAGTGAAGAGTAAAGGACCAAGATGACTACCCTGAGGTACTCCAGAAGTTACCTGAACTTGTTTCGAGGTAGCCAATCTTAGGAGTACTCTTTGTGTCCTACCTTTAAAATAAGAAGAAATCCAAGATAGAAGTGAGGGGGGGAAACCAATACGGACAAGCTTGAGAAGTAATAGGTCATGGTGTACAGAGTCGAAAGCTTTACTGAAGTCAGTGTAAATGACGTCTTGACGTTTGCATTTTCGAGAGGACAGCATAATTTACTAATGTTGTGAATTCTAATAAATTAGTCATGGTTGACCGATTTTTTACGAATCCGTGTTGAGCAGGGGATAAGACTGATATGCAGAAATGTTGCAAAGATAAAGTTATAATTTTTTCAAATAATTTATGGATAGCGGACAATTTTGCAATGCCCCTATAATTTTCAATATTGGACTTCCCACCATTTTTGTGAAGGGGGATTATAAAAGATTCTTCTGGAAAGACAGAAGATTCAAGGGATAGATTAAAAAGCTTAAGCAATGGGCGAAGAAGAGAAGCACTACACTCCATAAAAAGACAACTAGGTATATTATCAGGTCCAGAAGAGTAAGAAGACTTTAACGAATTAAAAGTATGTATAGTATTAATTTATGTTATTTGTAAAACATGTCTCTTAAGTGTAATTATTCTCTTATTAATAACCGTTTGAAAATTAAGTGCGCAACTAATTAGTTTTCTCTTATATTTTCTATTAAATGGTAGGTAACTTAAGTTCAACCAAAGCGAACAGCCATGCAATGGTTAGGATTCTGGGCAAGCAGAAAATTGGTCTTAAAATGTGTCATATCAATCAAAGCTTAGTTAATAAGTAAGGTAGAAGAATTTCGTTATATGTTTGTCAACTCAAATATAGATGTTGTTTGTGTGTCCGAAACGTGGTTTGTCCCAAATTTGAATGATTCGTATATTCTATGTGATGGTTATAATGTTTTCCGTTCAGATCGTATTGGTCATGCAGGGGGAGTGGCAATATTCGTAACTAAAAGACTGAAATGCAAAATAATATTTAAGCAACCATCTGACAGCCAAGTGGAATATATATTTTTAGAGCTTATGAATTTTGACTGTGATATTAAAATGCTAGTCGGCTGTATATACAGACCACATAAGAATATTGATTACTCTAACCTGATTAATTTAATAACTAACCTAACACTGACGTACACGGACATTATACTAACAGGTGACCTAAATAGTAACATATTAATAGAGCAACATCTACTAAATGAAATGGAATCAATAGGACTGAATCCTGTAAACATAATCTTACCGACGCATTTTTCGAAGACCACTAACACTTTATTAGATGTAATTTTTGTCAACAAACCAGAAAAAATTCTGCTATATGACCAAGTCTCAGTACCTGCTTTTTCAAAACATGATCTCTTATTTTTAACGTATGATATGCAAATTGACAGCAACATACAGACCTTCCAATACAGAGACTTTAAAAGCATTGACTACACTAGTTTAATTGAAGATTGTCGTCTCTGTGATTGGAACACTTTATATTCCCTCCCGATGGTTGACACCCAACTAAATTTAATGAATTCAAATATTGGCTATCTGTACAATAAATTTGTACCATTTAAAACTAGCACTGTAAAGCCGGTTATCGCGACTTGGTTTAATAGTCAAATAAGAAGTGCAATTAAAAAGAGAAATGAGGCTTACGACAATTGGAAACGCTATAAAACGGAAAGTTGTAATATAATTTTTAAAGCAGCCCGACGTAGAGATAATACTTTGATATCAAATGCCAAGAGAACCTATTACGGTAATAAATTCAAAAGTGCAATAAACATAAGACAGACTTGGAAAACTTTAAATACCTTAGGGATAGGCAAAACTAAATCTGTTATGAATGATGACCTTGATGTTAACGCTTTAAATCATCAATTTTTAAACTTAAATATTCCTGTTAGCTCGTGCAATCCATATATTAGTTCTGTCCCGTCTATGAATGTTAATATTTTTGAATTTACTTGTGTGAGTGAATGTGAAGTCTTAGAAGACATGTTCAGAATTAAATCCAACGCGATCGGGCTTGACGAAATCGACCCAAAATTCATCAAATTATTGCTACCCACAATTATTCAGCATATTACACATGTCATCAATACTGCAATAACCTCTTCGACCTTCCCAAATCAGTGGAAAGAAGGAAAAATAGTACCAATACCAAAGTTGAATAATGAGTATAGACCAATCTCTATACTGCCATATTTTTCCAAAACATTCGAAAACATAATGGCGAAACAAGTAACAACTTTTCTAGAAACACATAAACTTTTAAATAATAAGCAGTCAGGATTCAGAAAAGGTAGAAGCTGCACGACAGCAATTATTAAAATAGTTGAGGACATTAGAACAAAAATGGACAATAATGAAGTAACCTTTATAACGCTACTTGACTTTAGTAAGGCTTTTGACACGGTTAACCATGAGATCCTCATAACCAAGTTAATAAAATTATATAATTTTTCCTCTACTGCAAGTAAATTGATGTCCTCTTACTTGACTAATAGAAAACAAGCAGTAATTGCAAATAAGTCGAGATCTAATGTTCTAGTCAATTCACGTGGTGTTCCTCAGGGATCAGTACTAGGCCCGCTTTTGTTTACAATGTATGTTGATGATCTGCCTAACGTCCTATCTATGTGTAATGTCCATATGTATGCTGATGATGTGCAAATGTATGTAAGTCGTCCTCTTAGTCAAATAAATGAATGTATTAGATTAAGCAATTATGATCTGTCCTGTTTGCCAAGTGGGCAAGTAACAATGGTTTATGTCTAAATCCGTTTAAGTCTAAATGTATAGTTATATATAAAAGTTCCTGAACACAAACAATTTAAGCAAACTTGTAATTGACAATGCAGAAATCAGCTATGTATATAAGGCAGATAACTTAGGCATTACAATTAACAATACTCTCTCCTGGAGAGACCATACAAACAAAGCTGTAGGAAAGACATACGGTGTCCTACGCCAATTGTCTCTGGCACAACCATTTTTTCCAATCAATATTAAAATGACGGTTGCAAAAGCATTAATTATACCAGTTCTAATGTACGGTATAGAAATTTTTTGTAAGTGTGACGCCGCCAGCCAGCAAAAGATAAAAGTAGCCTTTAATAGCATAGCTAGATTTGTGTTTTAACTAGGTAGTACAGACCACGTTACTAGTTTTGCTAATAAAATATTTGACTTGGACATAAATAACTGGACGAATTATAAAATGTTAATACAGCTTCACAAAATTATTTTTACGAAGACTCCTGATTACCTTTTTGAGAAGCTGCCTTTCAATTTGTCGCAGAGGACCAATAATATTGCTTGCTTTAGAGTCAAACTCTCTTGTTCTAATAGACACTTCTTTATCTGGGCTGTCCGACTTTGGATCAGTTACCACCTAACTTGAAAACTATTAGTAGCGCACCATTGTTTAACAATAAATTGAAGAGTTATTTACAAAATCAAAATATCACTAACTAGACTTTAATAGGCATGTATTACCAAAATTCCAAATTTATTTATAAGAATAAATGTTTTAAATTATTTGCTTTTTAATGTGATTTGTTTAGTATTTTAAGTTTTAATTAAATTTTATAGTTTCTTAAGTTAAGTTTAACTGTTTCGTGTAAAATCTGATGGTGACTAGTGCATTAATTTAAAAGTGTAAAACTTGTAGCACTAGGAATATTTGAATAATAAATAATAATAATAAAAGTAGAGAGGACTGAGAGATGGTAGGAACAGGAATATAATTTGTAGAAGCAATTTTATAAGGTTAAGGTATGTTAATAGGGGATGCAGATGAGTAAGTTGATTGGAAAAAATTAGCAAAAATATTAGCGGATTCGCTTTCGTTGCTAGTAGAGGTGGGCACGGGCTGGGCTTTTATCGGGTACCCGTGGGCACCCGCGGGTAACCGTGGGTACGGGCTGAAAAATCATATTTCGGGCTGGGTGCGGGCGGGTGTGGGTTGGTCCGTTCAACCCGCTTTACCCGAAATGTAAATATTTTGGTAAATATTATGGTTCGAAAAACTTAAAAAACATTGCAAAGTAGAATTATATGATTTCCATGTAATGGAACAATTAAAGGAGAAAACCTTAAATTCTTTAGAAAAACGTTTTTAGCCAACTTCAGTTAATTTAGTTGGATTATTTTTAAACCCTCCGTTTGAAGAGTTAAGTTTTTTTTTTATCAGAAGAAAGAAAAAATCATGCGTTAGAAACAGTGAAATGCATGATGATTGAATATCGCGAAACGTTAAAAGACAATATTGATGACTCGCAAACTGAAAACTCTTCGCCAAACACGAGTCACGAGTTTCAAGAGTTTTTTGACACGCATCAACCAAAAAAACTAAAACTTGACAAAAATGCCATTGGTTTAGAAATTGAAAAATATTATGCCAAAACTTTTCATTCAAACTTGCCAATTCTAGAATTATAGAAACAAGCAACTGACCTCAAAATATTGCAAGTTTTGGCTAAAAATATATTATGCATTCCTGATAGATCTGCGACAAGCGAGCGAGTTTTTTCTTCATCTGGTAAAATTCTCAATGAAAGACGCACAAAACTTTCAAGTGGGAATTTGGACAAGCTTCATTTTTAGTACAAAAATATGTAATTTTATTTAATAAAAATAAAAAATTAAGTTTTTGAAAAAGTTCTACATTTTTCGGGCGGGCGGGTTGGGTTCGGGTATGATATTTTTTATTGCCATCGGGTACGGGTAAAGACTGGCGCTGCGGCCCATGGGCTGGATCGGGTCGGGCGCGAAAAATTAGGCCCATGCCCATCTCTAGTTGCTAGATTTATCCATCCCAAACATGAAAGATGACGGCAAAGTGTAAGATTTACGCTTAGAATTGACAAAATTATAAAATTGTTTGGGATTTAGCGTAAATTGCAAGAAACGGACAACGGAGTAGAGTAAGGGACACATTCGTCCAATAGAGAATTTAAGGTGCTACACTTAAAAAAATTTGGGGGCAATATTTATATCAACCGCATCATATATAAAAGACCAATCAGTTGTCAGAATATGTTGATTTAACAATGAGTAATTTCCTTTGCGAAAGCAACGGCGAGGCAGGTTAGACCCTGGAGTAGAATACATAACAGGATTGCTAACAGACAATGTAACTTCTAAGGTAGGATGATTTCAATCCTCAGGGACAGACAGAGGGGATGACCTAGAGACATTGGCAATACAGTGGTTGTTAATAAATACAAGATCGAGTGTTCTAATCAAATGATTAGAAACTGAATTGATCTGAAGCATTGGAAGATCAAGCATGGCTTCTAAGAAGTCATGCTGGGCAGATGGTACAAGAAAATGTATGGTGTCGGATGAAGACCAGGGGATGGTTGTTAAATTAAAGTCACCCAGTACGATAAAAATATCATTGTCACGGATATGAGTAGAAACATCTTTAATACAAGTTAGGTGTTGAATATAAACTTGAATGTCAGAAGAAGGAGGGATATAAGAGCAAGTGATATAAACAGCATGTGAAGGGAGAGTTACTTTAACAGAGATAATCTCAGCATCATTAACGGCAGAAAAATAGAACGTTTCCGACTGGAGAGTAACTTTAACAGCAAGTAATACCCCACCACCTCGGCGAGTCGGTCGATCAGCTCTATAGACGATAGAATTATTTGAAAATGTTCACAATTAGATATACATATTTGGATTTAACCAAATTTTAGTAAAAGAAATTATATCTGAATGGAACGAAAAGCTATTCAAAAACAAGTTATTAAGTTTTGAGACCAAACCCCTAACATTCTGATAAATAATAGATATTTCGTCAAAATTTAGTTTTTTGGGACGACAGAGTTCTTAGTTGAACAGGTTGCAGATTGAAGGTTGACAGGTAAATGCAGAGTAAAATTGGTAAACTTGTTATAGAAACTATGATCAAAAAAGAAAAATCTGAAATTTTATCGAAATCGTGAGGCGTATTTTGCTCTGAGACCTCCGTGACAATCAGCAGAACCCAAATCATATTTCATATTTTTGTTTGAAATGTTGACATTTTCGGAATGTTAATAAGCCCTTATGATTTCCATAAGAAAATCCTTAAACAGCCAAATCAATGTGATGATGATCCGATAAACAGTCGAACTTCCACAAAACACATTTCAAAGAAACACTAAAAAGCCTCGTTATACAGAAACGTTTGAAAAATTTGTTTTTATATCGAGTTTTATTTAAAATTAAAGTGCGCCTCCAGCGATGTGAAAAATTCCTGTCAAGATTGTGATATATTTTAGAAGCGTGCGACACAAAACTTACAGTGTGACTATAATCCACTAATCTGTGGTAAAAATTTGGCATTTTGCTTAAAACGAACAAGGTCGCACTGAGTTAACAATTATGAATACTAACTACATGGATTAAGTTAATAGATATTAGGTGTAGTAAAAAGAAATCCATTTAGGGTGTTCACTTTGTGTTGCAAATGTGCAAAAGTGTAAAAATGCAAGCCATCCCAACAACAATTTGTATAAAATCAAGTTTCCACTCTGAGATCCACGCGTTCATACAGACGGACAGACGGTCAGACGGACAGACGGACATGGCTATATCGACTCGGCTGTTGATGCTGATCAAGAATATATATACTTTATGGGGTCGGAGATGCTTCATTCTGCCTGTTACATACTTTTGCACAAAACCATTATACCCTTATTTACCCTATTTATGGGTTACGGGTATAAAAATGATACAAAAGTGAAAACGTGTTGCACAATACAACCAATTTTCTGGTATTTTTTGGTGTAATATTGTGCTTTAGGTGCTAAATTAAAATAAACAGCTGTTCAATGTGACCAGCTGCTTAAAGTATATGAGTGTTGGTTTTGCTAATTTTCTTAAATAAACCAGTTTATGGGATGCTGCCAGTTCTAGGAGTGATGCTTTCACGCTTTTGAAGGGCATTTTTAAATTTATTTATTTATTGCAAGCAGCAAATTAAATATCACAACTGGCAAACTCAGCTAAAACGATAGCGAACAGCTGATTGTGCAAAGTTAACAGATTTGTTTCGTTCAATTCGGTGTTCACGACAGCGGTGTTGCAAAGTTACACTTTTGCACATTTGCAACACAAAGTGAACACCCTAATTATTTTTGCATGAAATTAAAGGCTTTAAAAATCAAAGTTAGAATGCTCCGATTTAGGTCAAATATGCGCCGTTTTGTTCGATAACTTGTTGCCATTTTAAAGGTAATTTTATTATGCCTCCCTCATAGAAGCCCTCGATCCTATTGGCAAAAAATTGAGACAGTCGATTTTAACAAGCTTCTGTTGAAGCGAATTTTTCACCAGCAAAATTGTTCGCCTTGGACAGGAACATATGGTAATCACTTGCTGCCAGGTCCGGACTATAAGGTGGATGCATAAGAGCTTCCCAACCAGCTCCCGGAGCTTCTGGCGTGGCACTATCAATGTGTGTGGCCTGGCGTTGTCCTGATGGAACACAATTCCTCTCCTATTGGCCAAAGCTGGCCGCTTTTGGGCGATTGCTTCCTTCAGACGGTCCATGTGTTGACAGTACAGTTCCGAGTTAAGAGTTTTGCCGTGTGGAAGCAGTTCATAGTAGATAATTCCCTGCCAATCCCACCAAACACACAGCAATACCTTCCTGGCCGTCAATCCTGGCTTGGCCACCGTTTCCGCCGGCTCACCGCGTTTCGACCTCGACCGTTTTCGCTTGCCGTTGTCTTAAGTGATCCACTTTTCATCGCCAGTCACCAACCGCTTCAGAAATGGGTCGATTTTGTTGCGATTCAGCAGCAACTCGTAGATGGAAATTCGGTCCATGAGGTTTTTTTGCGTTAATTCGTGTGGCAACCATACATCGAGCTTCTTTTCGTATCCAGCCTTATTCAAATGGTTTCAAACGGTTTTTTGTGCAATCTTTAGCTCTTGGGCAATCGAAACAGTGCTTACAGGACGGTCGGACTCGACAATGTCCATGATTTTATCGACATTTTCGATAATTGGCCTTCCAGTGCGTGGTGCATCTTTGACAGCGAAATTACCGGAACGGAATCGAAGAAACCGAAATTGCGCGTGATTTGCTATTACAGTATCAGGTCCATAAACGCTTTTCACATTTTCAGCAGCCTGGCTTGCGTTTTCGCCCTTATCAAAGAAAAACTGTAAAATATAGCGTATTTTGGCTTTGCTAGTGCTCATCTTTAACGCGCGGTCCAGCAAAACTTAATCAACCAATCACAAAACTGTGCAGAAAAGCTTTTTGTAGTACAAAATGTCATCTTTCTAACGCCATATAGCGGAAACCGATCGGACTTATACAACGGGAAATACAGATAAATAGCACCAACTATTGGAAAAATAATGGATTTCTTTTTACTACACCCATATATAAGTAAATATATCAATCTCCTTAAATAACTGTAATTTTCTTCCCATGATTGAACTTTTCGGTCTTTTTGCATTATACATGTTTCTTTGTTGTTGTTGTTGATTTTTCATGCCATACAAGGGAATAAATGAAATGTATATATTCCTGGCCGGAACGTCAGCCATTCACACAGTATTAAATCGATAATATCGATAAGCAGTTAAGTTTTTTTGCTACGTTGCTATATAGACAAAAGTCACGTAACAAATTATAAATTCCTGCTACTGATAGAAATTCAGGTTTCGATCATGTTGTGATTGAATAGATTGTGAGTGAACAAATCATATCGAAAGTTGCGTTGTAAAATGTGAGCCACTATATGGCTCTCTGCTTATTTCAACCAGCACCGTAAAAAATATTAATGTGGTTGCATTTTGTGTTTTTTTGAAGAAATAAGTTGTGATGTATAAAATTAACAAAACTATATCATTTTATTTATTTCTTATCTAATAAAAACATAGCAATGCTTCAAACTAACAAAAAAAGATCAAGTTAAATTTAAATTAAAGTCAGTTATATATTTAAAACATCTCATTATTATAAACCAAAATTTTTATAAAAAGAATTTAAAAATAGCAAGCTATCAACGGAACCTGGTCCTAGCCTATTTCGTTTCTTCGCCTTCCATAATTATGCAAATTACGCCACCGACTGTGAAAAGTAAACTGCAGGTTTTCAGCAAGTGCACAAGTTCGGCTCGGGTTGAGTCGAACCGCCCGATCACGATCAATCAGCGTGATTGTGAGCAACCTGATTGCGACAAAAGTTTTCGATCATTCTTTGTTGCTCATACAAAACGTTCGATCAAACACAACCATGTACAACATGTTCGCTTTGATCTCACACGCTTATTCTTTTTTGCTGACGCAATGTTTTTATTTACAAAAAATCCGATCAATGATCTGGTATGCAAGAAAAATGTCTGATCGTTGCAGCTCTCTGGTAAAAACTTCATATAAAAACAAGTAGCAATGTTGCAGTCGGACGCAACCGACTGCACTATACTCGTTACCAGTTTTAAAACCGGTAAAAAAAAAGGCCTGATTGCAGAGGGGTACGGATGCAGCAAGGGTGTACGCTGCCTTAAAGATTCTCCGATGCAGATGGGGATGCCACCAGCTGTCTTTCTTCCAAATTATGTGAGATGTCAATTGCTATCTTCATACCAAATTTGATGACTCTAGCTCAAAATTTGTGAAATGTGTGGGAAAGGGGGGCTGGGGGCGGTATGGGTGGGTGTGGCATCAAAATTTTTGCTGCAGATCTTTGTGGAATGTCAATTGCTACCTTCATACCAAATTTGGTGACTCTAGCTCAAAGTTTGTACAAGGTGGAGAAAGGGGGGCGAAACGGGTGGGCGTGGCTCCAAAACTTTGATGCAAATTGTTGGGGGTCGTTACCAGCTATCTTCTTAGAAAATTTGGTGGCTCTAGCTCCACAACTCTGGACGATACACGTCGTTTTAGACGAAGCGTTGGGGCAGCTGGGGGCGGCTAGGGCGGTATTGGTGGGCGTGGCATCCAAACTTTTGATGCAGTTTTTGGGGGGTCATCATCACCTATCTTGGCACCTAATTTGGTGGCTATAGCTCAACAACTGTGGGAGATATAGGCTTTTCTGATTTCAAAATGCGGGGGGCTGGGGGCGGAATGGGTGGGCGTGGCTCCAATTTTTTGGGGTTGCTAGTAGCTATCCGCCCACCAAATTTGGTAGTTCTATCTGTAAGGATGTGCGAAATATGTGGATTTATCGGTTTTGATTTATCGAATTTATCGATTTGCCAGCCCCCCAGTTATCGTAGAACCCCAATCTTGACACTTTAATTTACTATCCTATAGATAAAGAGAATTGGAATTGGTTTCAAGTCTCTAGCTTGAAGAGTGTGGAAAAAACTTGCAGCCATACGGACAGCCATGACGGACATTGCACAAACCCAGTATACTCTTGACCTTCGGTAACGAGTATAAAAAGTGTCCGTATATAGGGCAGACTGGAATAATATTTTTAAGTACGCAGTTCTGTTCGTCATGAAATATATCAATATGAATATGTCAATATGAAATATTGACAAAATTGAATAACAAATAAATTAAATAACAAGATACCATTTGAATAACATATGTATTTTTATTCTTGAACTCCTCCCGACTAGTACAGCCGAGATACAGATCTGTAGGGTAAATTAACAGTCTTTAAAGTGGTTTCTTTAAGTGGATCTGGGTAGCATAATATCTGGTACGACCAAGAGTGGGAAACACATTTGCGTTAATGCGACTTTACATCATATGTAGGTCCGTCGTGTTGCCATACATGAACTTCTCTTTATTAAAAATTGGAGCGTAGTCAGTTATTTATAAATACAAAAATATATACATAAACCTACTGCCCCAATATGTAAATTTTTCAACCCTTGACATTATGATCAGAAAATCTGTGCATTACGTTACGAACGATGTACGAGCATCTGCGTACAGGGCTTTAATCAGTAAACTTTGTGTGTGGATTTCACATCTCTTCCATGATAAATAATTCCAGCACGTTAAGTAAAGCACATACATTTTCAGTCCCGGTATTATTTGCTTTGAACGCATGGTATCCACGAAAATTAACGATATAAGTTTTAAATCGATTGACTGAGGCACAACCGTATCGACAAGTTTGTAGGCACTAAACGTACTTATAAGAATGTGACATTTTTATTTCCCAGCGCATCATCCACTAATTTGTGTATAAACATAATTTTTTTTTTGATTCTGTGGCCGAGCTTCGAGCTATATACCGGAAGCACACAGTCTGTATTTTCTTCTTTTGTTTTTTCAATAATCTCCTTCTGCTGTCGCAACAAGAAATTTTACAGCGAAGATCAGACAAAAAGCGAAGTTCATAAACAAACCGTGCATGCATAATTTGAAACAATGGTCAAAAAGTCAATTCGTTATAAGGAGATGTAAAACGCATGAGAGTTCGAGCTACAGCCTAAAAGAAAAATTTCGTAATGAAGAATTATTGCTGAAATATACCCTGAAAATGGAACCAAAATGCAGTGCTCTCGCAATTAATTTGTTATATAGAAAATTTCGTTGTATGACAGTTCGAATGTTATTGCTTTTAGCTAAAATTAAAAAACATCATGAGTTTCAGCTAGTGGTTTATTTTATATGTTCCGAAAAGTCTAAAGTAATTTCGTTCATACTCTCGAAACGCGATTTCATTCAGTGCCTCACTACTAAATGAAACTACATATTTCCTTTGTGCAATCAATGTCTTCTATTCGATTTCCTAGCCCCCAATGGGCGAAGCGTATCTTTATTATTATTATTTGCAGTTTCAGATTCTTAGCTTTAAAGGTGTCTGAGAAATTTCCAACCTCTAATAAAAACTTTTTAGAACATAAACAAGGCGTTGAACACGAAATAATTGCTGACTACTCTGCAACCAGTTTTTCTGTTTACGGGCTGGTGTAACACCAGTGGTGTTCGGTAGTAGATACAGATTTACACAAGCATATGTATGTATATACATACAAACATTTGTACATACATTTGTACATTTTAATCAAGCTCTTAACTATGTAATTAAAGAATTTACTTACAAAAGTGCGTACATTCTATGCAAGTTTAGTTGTGTACTTTTACACAACACTAGGCATAATGCACAGAAGTATTCTGGTAACTTAATGGAATAAATATTTAACTTAGTGTCTTACCTTTTTTCTTTTTACTGGGACCTTTAGTGTTCACAAGCGTTGTCACTTGAAGAACCAAGGGCTCTAAAGTTTTTTCCACAGACATGGTACGAATTTCTAAGTTTTTTGGATCCCATTTGAGTGCTATTTGTCCAAAATCCGATATAGATCCCATTTTCGATCAAGTATTCTATATTTTTCACACAATTCCTTTTCACTTTGCTTTTACGGTAAACGCCTTCGACTAGAGATGATTGAATAGCAATAGTTTCGATGTGTTTGAAGTATCGTTTATATCGATACTTTTTGCATCCGTGCATAGTAAACCCAAAATGCTGCATATACCACTTTTTTGATCGCAAAAGAAGTGATTAATATAACGAAAGCACTTCGTCTGTTAAGTACTAGAAAAGGTCTGTTTGATAGTAGAAAGTGTAGGGTAGTGCAGTGCAGAACAGAACACGAAAAACCTGAAAATTTTAAGTGTAAAAAAGTGTAGAGCTACTGTCGCACAAAAAGGTGTAAGTTAGAGCAAATGAAGCAACAGCTGTCTGACATGACTAACATGAGTTTGAATAACAATGAAAATTTCACTATAAGTTAGTTAATTGATGACGACAGTGATGATGAAATTATTGCAAGCTCCTCTGATCCAATTGGTGATGAAGAAGAGGATTTATTAATGGTGCACTTGTTAGATTTCCCGATAGGAAAAATAAATTGTGTGATGGACTATTTGACAAAAACTATTCCAACCTACACGGATAAAAATTTCAAACGCATTTGCGAGCTACAAGAGAAATTTGGGCTTGAATTCACCCAAATAGCCTTTTCTTTATTTTCATTGAGTCGGCAGCTGCTGCTTCCTGCTCTGAATATTCTTCAGGCTATGCATACTGTATAAAAAGTTATAAAATAAACTCATTTGACATTTTGTATTATTGTTAAGACTTGCAATGTTAAACAGATTTGGTGAGCTCAAAACCGTAACTGACACAAAACAGCTGTTTTGTTGTTCTACACTTTTCTGCTCTTGTTTTTTGGTGGTGTAGAAAAGTGCAGAAAAGTGTAAGTCAGGGCACACTAAAAAACACAGGGCAGAACAGTTTAGTGTAAGACCCCTTTTACACGATGAAGTTTTTGCGTCTGAAGCATTCGTTTGTTGGCAAAGGGAGTAGAGGGGTAACAGCTGCAAGCAATGCTTCATGATTTTTTAGCAATGATTTATTTTTCTCATTTTGCTTTGCCTTATTCCGATTGCATGTAAACACAGAGTTGCACAGTGTTTGATGTGAATAATAAAGTTATCGATATGAAATATCGCACAAGCAAATATTAGCGCCAATAGTAAATACATTCAGGGGTGTGCCAGAAATCTCTAGAGATTTTGGCTCGAGCAGGTTTTCAAATCTCTAAAACAAAACCGTAGGTGTGCCAGAAGTTTGGGAGATTTCATTTTTCGGTAAATTTTTTCGGAGAAAATACGTAAAACGAAAATGGCCAAAAAGAGTTTCTACCTTTTAAAATAAAAATTGCCTAAAATGTATTTGCTATTTTTGTCATTGTTTTGAAGGTTGGCCACAGGGCATTAGTGTTATATTTAATAAATGGTAAAATAAAAATATGTTAGGTCTTATCTCTTGTAATTCTTATACAAAATAAATATTTAATATTTTGCCCGCCAAGTAACTTATGTTGCTTGACAGCCCTGCCGTGATAGCTTGCTTGAATAGCTGTTCTACGTATTTCGTCCTGTTGTGGTGAACGGTGTTTTCCCCTATGGACCAAAAATAAAATAAATGCAATACAAAAAATTAAATGCAATTTTTATTCAACTTACATTTTGGCGGCACAATGACTTGCCATAAATTAAATTCTTCTTCTTACTGTAGACATTCACACACCTAACAAACACCGCAAAAGCTGCCACCTTATAAAAAAAAGGTTTGCTGCAATAACTTTGTTAAATTTACAACAAACTGTCCTCTGCTCGACCATGCAATTTTGTTACCTAAAAGTACGATTTTTTTATGTTTATTTGCCACAAATAAGTGTCTTTTAAATTGACCTATTAAAGACTCCGAATAATAGTTATGGTTAAACGAACAAGGTGGCACCTCTCTTGTTAGGGACGGTTTTGCACGGTTACATGGAACGGCAAATAGTCTTAGAGATTTGTTAGAGATTTATTAATATCTAAAATCATGAATTAAAATATTAATAAAATTCAAATGTATTTGCAATATGCAATTAAGCTTAAAATTACTTTTCGAAAAAGTAACACTTGTTATGCATTAGACATTTAATATTGCTTAAACTAACCAAATCTCTGACCAAATTTGTGGAGATTTCAAAACCATCTCGAACTCTGCTCTGGCACACCTAAAACCAGCTCGAGGTTGGTTTTAGGTTGGAATTCGGTTGGTTTTGATGGCTGGCACACCCCTGATTGTTTTGGCTAAGAAATTATTAATAGAATTGTTCACTGAATCCATTTTATTTACTTGTTACTACTTAAATCAATTATATGTTAACAAATAAAACAATCGATGGCAGAGATGTATGTTTATCGACCATAAATTTAAATCAGAGTTGCATTTACAAAGAAAATGTTGAATGAAAAAACTTCATCGTGTAAATGCGACCAGATTTGCGAAGAAGTTTTAAAGCAGAATGAAAAAAAACTTCATCAAAAAACTTCATCGTCAGGGGTGTGCCAGCCATCAAAACCAACCGAATTCCAACCTAAAACCAACCTCGAGCTGGTTTTAGGTGTGCCAGAGCAGAGTTCGAGATGGTTTTGAAATCTCAACAAATTTGGTCAGAGATTTGGTTAGTTTAAGCAATATTAAATGTCTAATGCATAACAAGTGTTACTTTTTCGAAAGGTAATTTTAAGCTTAATTGCATATTGCATATACATTCGAATTTTATAAATATTTTAATTCATGATTTTCGATATTAATAAATCTCTAACAAATCTCTCAAGACTATTTGCCGTTCCATGTAAGCGTGCAAAACCGTCCCTAACAAGAGAGGTGCCACCTTGTTCGTTTAACAAAAACTATTATTCGGAGTCTTTAATAGGTCAATTTAAAAGACACTTATTTGTGGCAAATAAACATAAAAAAATCGTACTTTTAGGTAACAAAATTGCATGGTTGAGCAGTGGAGAGTTTGTTGTAAATTTAACAAAGTTATTGCAGCAAACCTTTTTTTATAAGGTGGCAGCTTTTGCGGTGTTTGTTAGGTGTGTGAATGTCTACAGTAAGAAGAAGAATTTAATTTATGGCAAGTCATTGTGCCGCCAAAATGTAAGTTGAATTAAAATTGCATTTAATTCTTTGCATTGCATTTATTTTATTTTTTTTGAGTTTTGAATGAATCTGTAACAAATCTCTAAGACTATTTTCACGAAATACGTAGAACAGCTGTTCAAGCAAGCTATCACGGCAGGGCTGTCAAGCAACATTAGTTACTTGGCGGGCAAAATATTAAATATGTATTTTATATAAGAATTACAAGAGATAAGACCTAACATATTTTTATTTTACTATTTATTAAATTTAACACTAATGCCCTGTGGCCAAACTTGAAAACAATGACTAAAATAGCAAATACATTTTAGGCAATTTTTCTTTTTCAAAGGTAGCAACTCTTTTTGGCCATTTTCGTTTTACGTATTTGCTCCGAAAAATTTTACCGAAAATTGAAATCTCCCTAACTTCTGGCACACCTACGGTTTTGTTTTAGAGATTTGAAAACCTGCTCGAGCCAAAATCTCTAGAGATTTCTGGCACACCCCTGATGGCAAGTCATTGTGCCGCCAAAATGTAAGTTGAATTAAAATTGCATTTAATTCTTTGCATTGCATTTATTTTATTTTTTTTGAGTTTTGAATGAATCTGTAACAAATCTCTAAGACTATTTTCACGAAATACGTAGAACAGCTGTTCAAGCAAGCTATCACGGCAGGGCTGTCAAGCAACATTAGTTACTTGGCGGGCAAAATATTAAATATGTATTTTATATAAGAATTACAAGAGATAAGACCTAACATATTTTTATTTTACTATTTATTAAATTTAACACTAATGCCCTGTGGCCAACCTTGAAAACAATGACTAAAATAGCAAATACATTTTAGGCAATTTTTCTTTTTCAAAGGTAGCAACTCTTTTTGGCCATTTTCGTTTTACGTATTTGCTCCGAAAAATTTTACCGAAAATTGAAATCTCCCTAACTTCTGGCACACCTACGGTTTTGTTTTAGAGATTTGAAAACCTGCTCGAGCCAAAATCTCTAGAGATTTCTGGCACACCCCTGATTATCTTTATTTTTCAGGCAAACAGCAACATGAATTGTTTTGGTCTTTATCAACTTGTCTGATATAACAAGTCAGTTTTACCCGCAGATTTGCTTACTTCACAGTTTCATTTATAATTATTAAAAAATAAAAAAAATAAAGTCAATGAGTGTTGAAACTCACGGGCGATATGTTAACACCTGTTTGTTGGTGTCTTTGTGCTTGTATTATTGCTATGAGCACGTTTTCTTGAACAAAAATAATATTTGATTGAATTTGGGTTTACTTTTTGAATTTGGGTTCATCATTCGTCAGTTCATTCTCTTATTAAAAAAGTCCGCTCTATTAGTCCGTAAGACCGCTTTTACACGATGAAATTTTTATTCATTTTGTTTTAAAACTTCTTCGCAAATCTGGTCGCATTTACGCAATGAAGTTTTTTCATGCAATGTTTTCTTTGTAAATACAACTCTGATATAAATTTATGATCGATAACCATACACCTTTGCCATCGATTTTTTTATTTGTTGACATATAACTGATTTAAAAAGTAACAAGTAAATATAATGGATTCAGTGAACATTTCTATTAATAATTTCTTAACCTAAACAATGTTTATACTATTGGCGCTAATATTTGCTTGCGCGATTTTTCGTATCAATAACTTTATTATTCACATCAAACACTGTGCAACTTTGCAATCGGAATAAAGCAAAGCAAAATAAGAAAAATAAATCATTGCTAAAAAATCATGAAGCATTGCTTGCAGCTGTTACCCCTCTACTCCCTTTGCCGACAAACGAATGTTTCAGCAGATAAAACTTCATCGTGTAAGGGCTAGTTTCTCAATGTCTGGTTAGCTAAACTAACAGATGGTTAGCTTAACTAACTGATGGTTAGTCAAAATTGAGTTTCTCAATGTCTGGTTAGGGTTGTTCGTGATTAAAACTAACATGAGGCCTGAGTGCCGGCTAAAATTTATGTGCGTCAAGTTAGCAACGGTTCCGCCAGCAACGAATATCGGAACTTGGTTCATGAGTCGGAACCACCAATGAACTTTAGTGTTTTTACAAGTTTTTCAGCATGGAATCAAATGAAAATTGATGCAGAAATGTTAAAAAATGAATTATTTATTGTTTTCATGCACCGTTTGGCATATTTCAGCTTTTGAAATGGGTAAAATAAGCTATAAAAAAATTGCATATCCAGCATATCTTAAATATCTCAACTCAGAAATAATGGCCCCGAATACGGCTTATACACGATAAAAGCCTACAATTTCACCTATTTTATGGTCAAAATTGTAGGAAAATCGTCCATTTAGTTTTTGAGTAATTTGCGAATAAGTGCAGCTACCCCGAAACCAGCCCCATACAAAACGACCGCCAAAATCAATGCTTGGTTCTCAAGCCTTAATAACTTTTTTCAGAGATAATGGCCCTTAATGCACGCTATACCAAATTAAAGCTATGTGTTTCAGGAAGCTATAACAATTAAATCTAGAGAGATTGTACATTTAGATTTTGAGAAAATTAATTAAATGTAAGTCAACCTTTTTTGTTCATTAAAAAGGCCTATCGAGTTAGTAGTTCCAGCATGAGCTGAACTACTGCGCAACAGAAAGCTGGATGATATGGCGGGGGTTATATGCCAAAGCAACTATATGCAACCATGATACAATTATACAAGGTAGTCCACTCGGCTGCAGAAGTCATTCGGTTTTGGTCCCCTATTTTCAGTGCGTGCTTGCTTGTCGAACTGGGTTAATCGACGCACTGTGTAGCTGTTTCACTCACACTCACTTTTCAACGCTTTCAACGCTCTTTCACTCGCACTTATATTAAGGGACTATGATTTTGCCGAGTGGACTACCTTGTATAATTGTATCATGTATGCAACTAGGTGGCACTTTTTTTGCTCAAAAACTAAAATCGTTGCTAACTTATATCTTTTTTCCAACATAATGGCCCAAGTTGCACGGTAGTTAAGGATAAAGGCCCTATTTTTATCATTCTTTTGCCGCTTAAATCATAAAAATTGACCATTTAGTTTTTGAGAAAAGGGCATTTATGTGTTTTTTTTCTCATTTTATGTGAAACATGCATATATATATCGCTAGACGCGCCATCGCAAACAAGAGCTACCATACTAACAAAAAATGTACTAATTATTGACTTTTATCAATTAAAATTACTTAATATTAACTATAGTGATGCATAATTGTTATTACTTAAACATTCTTTAGCTATTTATCATGCATTCTCTATGTAAATAGCATTATGTACATTTTGACTCTTCAGCCAAAGCAACATATGTGCATATATGCAACTAGGTGGCACTTTTTTGCTCAAAAACTAAAATCGTTGCTAACTTTTATCTTTTTTCCAACATAATGGCCCAAGTTGCACGGTAGTTAAGGATAAAGGCCCTATTTTTATCATTCTTTTGCCGCTTAAATCATAAAAATTGACCATTTAGTTTTTGAGAAAAGGGCATTTATGTGTTTTTTTTCTCATTTTATGTGAAACATGCAGATATATATCGCTAGACGCGCCATCGCAAACAAGAGCTACCATACTAACAAAAAATGTACTAATTATTGACTTTTATCAATTAAAATTACTTAATATTAACTATAGTGATGCATAATTGTTATTACTTAAACATTCTTTAGCTATTTATCATGCATTCTCTATGTAAATAGCATTATGTACATTTTGACTCTTCAGCCAAAGCAACATATGTGCATATATGCAACTAGGTGGCACTTTTTTGCTCAAAAACTAAAATCGTTGCTAACTTTTATCTTTTTTCCAACATAATGGCCCAAGTTGCACGGTAGTTAAGGATAAAGGCCCTATTTTTATCATTCTTTTGCCGCTTAAATCATAAAAATTGACCATTTAGTTTTTGAGAAAAGGGCATTTATGTGTTTTTTTTCTCATTTTATGTGAAACATGCATATATATATCGCTAGACGCGCCATCGCAAACAAGAGCTACCATACTAACAAAAAATGTACTAATTATTGACTTTTATCAATTAAAATTACTTAATATTAACTATAGTGATGCATAATTGTTATTACTTAAACATTCTTTAGCTATTTATCATGCATTCTCTATGTAAATAGCATTATGTACATTTTGACTCTTCAGCCAAAGCAACATATGTGCATATATGCAACTAAGACAAGTTGGCAGCCTTATGTGTGTATATTTCCTTGGAATAACGGATCTCTTTTCATTTATTAAATTAAACGAACACTCTGAAAAATGAATTACTAATTTATTTAATTTTTATGGTTACAAAAGTTTTTTATTTAGAAATGAAAATAAAAATATATTTCGAAATGAGTTATTTAAATATAAAACAAAAACAAAAATTAAGTTCAATTCAATAATTTTATATCCATATATTATTTTATGTCAAATTCGTTAATGATTTTTTGAGCCGGTGCCACTTCAATTTGCGGCATTGGCTGCTGTTGAGGTCCTGGTCGTGTGATTTCGGCGTCACGGCGTTGCTGTTTTTTAAATAGCTCTTTTAACTGAGCGAGTTCATTTTTTTGATTGGCCATTTGCTGTTTGAGGTCCTTTATATCTTTTTTAAGCTTATCAATGTTGAGGCAACGGCAGGTTGCCTGTTCCTGCTGCCTCAGCTCTCTCTCCCTTTTCTGGATTTGGATGCGCTGGGCCTTGAGGGCAGCTAGCTCAAATTGACGTCCGCTTCCTTCCATTTTCTTTTTACATTTGACTATATATAAAGACCCGTTATATATGTATATATATTTGTTAATAAGGGCTGCCAGATCAATATAAATATGTTCAAGTTTTGTATACACATATGTTTTTTTAATCTGGTAGCCTTTATTTACAAATCAACTCTAAAATACACATACAGACAATTGTGTTTGCCATTTTAAGCATATAACTTTCCATATTGAGTTCAGCAGTGCCATTTTGAGTATAACATAACCCATTTTACAACATTTCTCCCCAACGGAACCGCTTCCAGGACTGCCACGGCTTCCACGACGGCGATGCGAATTGGGGTCATCCCCGCAATCACGAGCGCAGCGTCAGAGGACACAGTGCGGAAGGCACAACATACCCGCAGGGCAGAGAGCCGATAGATTGACTCTATGCCCCTTGTGTAGCTGGCCACCGACGTAGCACCGACCCAGATTTTAGCCGCGTACATGATAATTGACTTCATAACGTGCATTATCAGTAGCCTCGTCTGCTACCTCGGACCTCGCGTGTTTGGCATCATCCTTGCCAATGCGCGTCCGGTAATCGCAGCCTTCCTGTGAACGTACGCGAGATGCTCCCCGTAACTAAGGCGCCTGTCAATGACCACGCCGAGGTAGCGGATCCAATCCTTGGACCTCAACGTGACGCCATCCACCTTAAAATCCACGTACTCCACCTTTTTCCTACTGCTGATGAGCACCGCCTCCGTCTTGTGCGCAGCAAGCTGTAGACCCACGGATGACAACCATTGAGTCACTGCATCCATGCACCAATTGCAGAGCTCGGTGACACTCCGTAAGTCCTTCGCCACAAGCACCAAGGCAACGTCGTCAGCGTAGCCAACTGCTGTGGCCCCCGCTGGAAGCTGGATTCTAAGTATGCCATCATACATGATGTTCCACAGGAGAGGACCTAGAACAGATCCTTGTGGGCCACCTGCAGAGATAGCATACTCCTTTTCGCCCTCATCCGTGTCATACCGAAGGATTCGGTTGTCGAAGTAGCTCCTCACAATAGCTACTAGATACTCTGGCACCCGGAGAAGCACCAGAGCATCCAGGATACAGCTCCAGTCGGCAGTGTTGAAGGCGTTCTTCACGTCTATTGTTGCTACAAGGCAGTATTGCTTACTCCCGAAACGCCAGCGGGTACCGGCGATAGCCTCAGCCGCGATACCGACAACAGCTTTGATTGCATCGGTGGTGAATCTTGCCTTCCTGAAACCATATTGGTGAGGTGAAAGGCCACCAGCGCTACGTACGGCATCATCCAGCCTAGCACAGATTAGCATCTCCAGGACCTTGCCGCCGTTGTCAATGAGGCAAATGGGCCTGTATGCCGAGGGGTCGTCAGGGGGCTTGTAGGGCTTTGGAAGCAGCACAAGTTTCTGTACCTTCCACCTATCTGGAAAAGTACTCTCGCGCAGACATTTGGAGAAAGTCTCTGCAAACAGACCAGGCCGCAAGGCGATTGCTATGCTTAGGCATCTATTCGGCACTCCATCTGGGCCCGGGGCTTTTTGGGCGGTGAGCTTTCGAGCAGCGATCGCCATCTCTTCCAACGTGACCGGGATGAAGCCCTCGATTGTGGATGGACCAAGGGCTGGTGGGAGTGGGCTTGTTCTCCGAGGAAAAAGAGTTTCCACTATGTCCCTCACTCGAGCGAACTCAGTGGGCGCTTGACCTCTGCCTTTGCCGATGCGCTTGACCACCCTCCTGTATGCTCTGCCCCAGGGATCATTGTCCGCGGAGTCGCAAAGTTTGAGGAAGCACTCCTTTTTGCTGAATTTGATTGCTTTCTTGAGTACTGCTCTTGCCGCCTTGTACTCAAACAGCAGTAAGCGTGTTGAGCTCCAGTGCCTTAGCGCTGCTCGCTGATAGCGCCTTCTCGACCTCAGGCATACCCGTCTAGCCTCAGCGATGTCGTCGTTCCACCAGAACATGCTTGTGTGGTGGCGTTTGTAGGCCTTTCGCACAGACATGCTTGCAGCGCAAGCAGCGCCCAGTTGTTCGGCTACCTGCTCCACCATAGCCAGCGCCGGACCACTTGCAGCCATGCATGAGACGGCATCGACAAATGTGGCCAAGTTGAGGGACTCAGCACGAAACGCCATTCTAGAGGGGGGTCTAGGTGGCACCCGGTGAGTTTCTCCTATTGAGAAAACGATGGCCTCATGGTCGCTTCCAGTGTAGCAGTCGCATATGCGCCACTGGGCCGTACGGGCGAGTGAACTGCTAACGTAGGTCAGGTCGATGATTGACCCTGCGCTGCCCCTGTTGAACGTGTTTCTGGTCCCAGTGTTGAGAAGAACCACGTCCATAAGTACCAACGACTCCACAAGGATGATTCCTCTGGCATTCGTAGACGGGCTGCCCCACTCCGTAGACCACGCATTAAAGTCGCCCGCAACTATGAAGTTGCTACGGCCCCTTGCGTCCACCGCGAGTTCCGCAATCACAGCCTCAAAAGCTTCGATCGCAAGGCTGGGCGCCAAGTAGCAGCTGTAGAGCCACAGACCGCCAACATTCACTCTCACAAAGCTGTCAGAGACAAATGTGTGAGTGAAGGGGGACTGTTGACCGCTGCAATTCCACAAGGCAGCCTTGCCAGAGTTGTCGGAAGCCCACAGCCCACAGTTAGTTGACGCCGGGTGATGAGGTTCGCTTAGCATGGCGATGTCGATGTTCTCATCAAGGATGAATTGCTCCAGTAAGGCTTGGGCAGCGACACAATGGTTCAGGTTGAGCTGCAAGACTTTCACCATTTTGCGTGTTTGACAGCCTCCCTGTACGCAGGACACCTGTAACTGCCTGTCGCATGGTCAGTCATACGCTCTCCTTTTCTCGTACATAGGGCACATTTTGGTTGCTGGTTGCAGACTCTCGCAACGTGTCCAGAACCTCCACACTTGTAGCAAGCCTTGCTGTCGTCGGCACCACTCTTGCAATGGACAGCTATATGTCCATACTCCAGACACTTGTAGCAGCGCTTTGGCTGAATGAGAGGCCTAATGCGGCATACAGCCCACCCGATGCGGATTTTCGCCCTTTCGACCAGCTTAACCGCCTTAGCCGTCGGTAGGCCCAGAATTGCTGTTTGGAGGCCAGCCCTCGTGTGCCGCAGCGACTTGACGACGCTGCCATCCAGCGTTGGATCATCAAGGACGGATCTTACGGCGTCCAAAACCTCCTCCTTTGTCGCCAGCTCATCCAGATCGCAGATCTCCACCTGGTTGGATTCCGACAGGGTTTTGACGGTAGCACGTCCGGCAAGCACCTTACCAACAGCGAGCTGCAGCTCGTTTGCACTGTGTGCCGGCTGTTTGTTTAGCCGAATCAGCAGGTCGCCTTTGGCCGTCTTACGGATTGTACTTACATCCTCACGCAGATGCACAAGTGTTGGCTCACTCCTAACCACCTTTAAGATGTCTGCATAGCTACAGTCGCCAAAACCAGACACGGTGACTGCATCCGCCCTTGTGCGAGCTTTGCCTTTGCGGCCAACCACTTTCGACCACGGATTATCCTTGGGCAGGGATGATACGCAGGGGGGCTCGAGATTTTGTTTGCTAGCAACCGCCGTTACTCTGCACCTTTTTGGGGGTGTAGTGCGGCGAGATGTTGATGGCTCGCGCATGCGTTTTGGTGTTCCCTTGGGTTGCACTACTAAGCTATGCCCGAACCTAGCTTCTCTGCTGGAGCAGCCCGCCACAGTTGGCGTTGTCTGGACGGCCTTCTCCGTTGCTGCAAAACTCAGACAGATCATAGCTCGCCTTTGTAGCTCCACAAGCCTTCCAAGCTCCTCGCGCTCTAAATTGTTGATGTGCCTCTTGGTGTCGAATCGGGCACTTATGCCATCAATGCATTCCCCCATTTGCACAAGGATGCTCCTAAGGCTAACGGGAGACCCAGGTAAGTGGTCTGCTGTCGCCGTGCAACCAGATCCTCCAGTCGGTCGCGCCACTGCCGGTACCAAAGGCGCCGGTGAAGTCGCCTCCATAGCCGGAGACACAGCCTCAACGAGGGGCAGAGGTAAGCCCAGTCTAGGCTGTAGCGACGGTGGAGATCGCTGTAACGCCGGCTTCCTAAAGAATGGCGACGATTCATCTGCCATCCTTGTGATACCGCGGGTACCTTGCTAAAAACTCCGATAGCAGTCCCACGGTGACCAAAGGTTTCCCCTTGGTTTAGCCGGTGGGGGTTATACCGCCCCTTTTCGGTCAATCAGAGCCCTCTCTCTGAGTACCGCCGCAGCGGGGAGGGTTGGATTATAACCAGTTCCGTGGTCTTTTACGCCTTTCTGCTAGAAGTCTCTTTAGCAAAGAACCCGCCTGTTGGATATGCTGCACTAATCTGTTGCCCACTAGGGTATGCAACAGCTAGAGCAGGCCACGCAATCAGTCGGTACAAGAACCGAACGCAGGTGGCGCCACCTGTTGCTCAATCGGGAGGAGCCGAAATGGGCTGTTTGCGCAGCAAGTGAGCTTGACGTCCCTGGCAAGTTGTGGGATGAGCTGGGAATGTGGGCACCCAAAACACAAACAGCACAGCTGAGAGTGTGTTCAAGCGAAAAAAAAAACACAAATAGCACAATATTAAGAAAGTGCAATTGTGAGAAATGCACAGGAACACACACCCACAAAGCGTCACGCAGACAACTTAAAGCGCCGAAAACGGCAGATAGGGGCACCGCAGGACGGAAGTGTCGAAAAACAACCTTGTTTACGCCTGGCGGTGGTAAAAACGAGTACTTAGGTAAGCTACCCAGCCACTCTCAGCCCCACACTGACTGCTTTGATTTTTTCCGAAAGGTAATACGCTGTAGATTGTCACCAGGCCGGAGCGAGATAAAAACGCGACCGCACTTGGAAACTCACCGAAACTGTATCCTATTTGTGGTGTGTGCGTAGGCCTGTGTGTGTGCTGGAGGTCAAAGCCGTGTGTGTGTAGATTGTGCGTATGCCTTAGTGCGTGCTGGGGTCAAAGCCGTGTGTGTGTAGGGTGTGTGCGTATGCCTGTGTGAGCGCTGGTGTCGGTATCGTGTGTGTGTGTAGAGTGTGTGCGTATGCCTGGGTGAGCGCTGGTGTCGAAGCCGTGTGTATGTGTAGTGTGTTTTTTTTCTTTTTTCATGGAACGCCATGAAGGGTGTGAATCTTTCAAAGATACTGGTGGCCCGTACCACCAAGCATGCACGATTTCCACGTACTAAACACACCCTACACAACAACGCGCCTCATCCCCAAGGGATCACGATTAAGTATTACTTCTCGGGGATGGGATGCCTTAAAAGGCCGTCTTCAAATTCATCCAGTTCTCGGACCATCCTTCTTTCTGCATAAGTATCGCTCAGTGCTTCGCGTCGCTCTCTTTCGCACCTACGGATATCCTTCTGGATGCAAACGATCCTCTGGAGTACCGCATTCCAGTTCGAGTCGGATTCCAACATGTACGACACCAGCTCTTCCACTGATGGTAAAGGTGTTGCTCCTGCTAGATATCTCGGGCAGTGGTACAGGACATGCTCAGGGTCTTCCGCGCAGCCCAGACAGACCGGACATTGCGGCGTCTCCTCGTGTCTGTACTTAAACAAGTATTTCCTATACCCTCCGTGGCCGGTTAGGAACTGCGTCAGATGGAAGTTAGTAGATCCTGCTCGTCGTTCTATCCACTCCTGGATTCTTGGGATGAGCCTATGCGTCCATCTACCTTTGGTTAAGAAGGTCCACTTGGCCTGCCACATGGCCAGGGAAGCCTGTCTCTCCGACCTCCTAACAGATTCGGGCGGTGCGATGCCTCCCATAGACTTCCGCCAGGCGTGAATTTCGGTCATCTCGCGGGCTAGTAGGTCCACAGGCATCATGTTCGCTAGCACAAGTGCTGCGTCATCCGAAACCGTACGGAATCCCGAGATCACTCTTAGTGCGCTTAGCCGGTACGGCGCTGCCAGCTTCCTCCGAAGGCTCATATTTCCGTCCAGGGCTGCCGCCCAAATCGGTGCAGCATACAAAGCAATTGACGCCACTACTTTTCCAAGAAGTAGTCGCCTTCCACCCTTGGGTCCTCCTAGGTTTGGCAGCATCCGAGAGAGAGCTGCCTGTAATTTTGCTGCCTTCATACCGACATACTCGATGTGAGGCCGGTAACCCAGCCTGTCCAGTATAACTCCTAGGTACTTGATGTATGGCTTGGATTTGATGGTAACATTACCAACCTCCACCTCCATAAATTCAGTCTTTTTCCTGCTCGTTTTCAGAACTGCCTCTGTCTTGTGCTCTGCTAGTTCCAGGCTTGCAGCCCGCATCCATGATGCTATTATCTTAATAGCTTCATTTGCTGCTTCTTCTACTTCTCGTATGTGTTTTGCCACAGCTACGAGGGCCAGGTCATCTGCGAATCCAATAAGCTTACATCCCTGTGGCAGGCGCAGTCTGAGTACTTCGTCGTACATCACGTTCCACAGGAGGGGTCCCAATACTGAGCCCTGTGGAACACCTGCAGTGACGTTAAATCGCTTAATTCCATCCTCTGTGTCGTATTCCAAAGTCCTGTCTGAAAGATAACTCGTTAGAATTCTCATTAGATAGGGCAGTATTCCAATTATTCTAAGGGCATTTAGGATGCGCGTCCAGCTCGCCGAGTTGAACGCGTTCCGAATATCCAGCGTAACTACTGCGCAATATTCCTTGTCGCCCCATCTCCATCGTGTCCCTTCTATCGCTTTTGTTGCGATGTCGACCACTGCCTTGATCGCGTCCACCGTTGATCGTGCCTTGCGGAATCCGAATTGGGACTCCGAAAGTGCATGTCTGGCGTCCAGTATCGCTAGCAGTCTTGCGTAGATAATTTTCTCCAGAATCTTTCCCGCCGTGTCAAGCAGACAAATCGGTCTAAAGCCTGAGGGTTCTTCGACTGATTTGTCTCCTTTTGGCAGCAGGATGAGTCGCTGGACTTTCCATACTCTTGGGAATACTCCCTCCTGTAAGCAGTGAGTGTAGGTGTCTGCAAATTCCTGGGACTTCGCGGCGATTGCAATCTTTAGCACTTTGTTTAGTATACCGTCAGGCCCTGGGGTCTTTCGGTCACCAATCTGTCTAACTGCCGCAGTCACCTCGTCGGTCGTCACTGGACTTATGTCAAGTGTGGGGCTTTCCGTTTGCACCCGGGGGTGCTGTGGAAACAAGGCCACTACGATTTTCCGTAGCTCCACTGGGCATGTGGTCCTTGGCGTGGTTTGGCTCTTTACTTTCTTGGTTACCACCTTATAGGCCGTTCCCCAGGGGTTGATGTCGGCCTCTTCACATATCTGGCGAAAGCAGTTGGCTTTAGTGCGCTTGATGCTATGCTTCAAATCCCGCTTAGCCCTCCGGAAGTCCTCGGCTCTGCGGTCAAAGTCCGGGCGATCTCTGGCTCTTTGGAAGAGTCGCCTTGCACGTATGCACTTTTTCCTCAGCTGGCTAATCTCGTCATTCCACCAAGGTGATCCACGCCTGCTTTGTTTCCGCCTAGGCATGGATGCGTCGCAAGCATCAGCTACTTTTTTTCCTAGTTGGTTTGCCATAACCTCTGCAGGGCCACTTTCCCATTCCAGATAGTTTAGCAGGTCCACAAAAGTTTGCTCGTCCAGACAGCTATCTTTCCACTTCGGTCCTGTTAGCTTGGGTGGCATCTTTGCCGAGCTTCTGCGCAGTTCATAGTAAATGGCCTGGTGGTCACTGAAGGTGAACTCTTCACTTACTTTCCATTTGACCCCCCTTCCCAACGAGCAGCTCATCAGGGTTAGGTCAATTATAGAGCCACAACCGGCTTTTCGGTAAGTAAGTGATTTCCCATCATTCATGAGAGTTACATCCAGTGCAGAGAACTCTTCCAAAAAGCAGAAGCCCCTGGTGTTTGTTTCTCTGCTGCCCCATTCTACTGCCCATGCGTTGAAGTCGCCAGCTATAACTATCGGGGATCGTCCGCGTGCATCATCCACGATTTCCTCCAGTATGTTTTTGAACGCTCCCAGTCCCCAGCTTGGAGGTGCGTAACAGCTGTAGAATGTAACGCTGCTTATCCGTGCCCTAACAAATCCGTTGTGGTCTGTATTGACTTCTCGGGGTGGCGTGTTTATGGACCAAATGGCCGCCTTACCGTCTCTGCTGGCTACCCATCTGGTCCCTGGTATCCTTTTGAATGGCTCGCAGATAAGAGCTATGTCAGTATGCTTCTCCCTTGCCGACTGCATCAGAAGCGCCTGTGCGGCCTCACAATGGTTAAGATTAAACTGTTTAATCTTCATCTTCGCTGTTCAAGTGCTCTCCGAAATCCTGGACATTTTCCACTGCCAGCCGCATGGTCAGCCCTTGTTTTATTACTCATGCACAGCATGCACTGTGGCTTTGTTGTGCAGTCCTTTGCAATGTGGTTTTCTTGTCCGCATCAACGGCATTGCTTAGACCTGTCCACCGTGCTCTTGCATTCCCTTGCAAAGTGGCCGAACTCCATGCATTTGAAGCAATTCTTGACTGTAATCCATTCCCTTATTCGGGAAACAGCCCAACCGACCTTCACGACTCCAGCGGCAAGAGCCTTCCCAGCTTCATCCACAGGCAGCTTGATGGAAGCCGTCTGCGTCGAACCGTAAGCCTTTCTTAAATGGATATCTTCCACCAAGATAGCTTCTATATGCAGCTGCTTTTTCAAGGCCTCGCATATGTCCTCCTTAGTGGTGATTTCGTCCAAATCCCTGCACTCGACTGTGACTCGCTGTGAGAGCGCCCGGACTTCCGCTTGCTCCCCGAGGGACTCACCAAGAAGGTTCCTAATCGCCGATGTGCCCTCTCCAGATTTGCTCAGCTGGATCAGGAGCTCACCTTTTTGGGTTCTCCTGATTTTTGAAACCACCTGGCCAACACCGCTTAGCGTTCCATCTGACTTCACTTTTCGAAGTATTTCGGAGTAACTTGCCTCTCCATTAGCAGATATGTGTGGTATGTGCGTAGGCCTGTGTGTGTGCTGGGGGTCAAAGCCGTGTGTGTGTAGATTTTGCGTATGCCTTAGTGCGTGCTGGGGTCAATGCCGTGTGTGTGTAGAGCGTGCGTATGCCTGTGGGAGCGCTGGTGTCAAAGCCGTGTGTGTGTATGGGGTGTGCGTAGGCCGGTGTGTGTGCTGGGGTCAATGCCGAGTGTGTGTAGAGTGTGCGTATGCCTTAGTGCGTGCTGGGGTCAAAGCCGTGTGTGTGTAGGGTGTGTGCGTATGCCTGTGTGAGCGCTGGTGTCGGTGCCGTGTGTGTGTGTAGAGTGTGTGCGTATGCCTGGGTGAGCGCTGGTGTCGAAGCCGTGTGTATGTGTGGTGTGTGCGTAGGCCGGTGTGTGTGCTGGGGTCAATGCCGTGTGTGTGTAGTGTGCGTATGCCTTAGTGCGTGCTGGGGTCAAAGCCGTGTGTGTGTAGTGTGTATGCGTATACCTGGGGGAGCGCTGGTGTAAACGTAAACATTCGCAGCCGTTGCCAGCTTCTGCGGGACCGCCGCGAAGCATTGCTTCGCAGAAGCAGTGGCAATGACTACGATGAGGTCGCCCTTTCCCTTTCCAGCCGTCGTAGCTCTGCCATCGTAGAGGCTGCAAACGCGCAGACCGCATGCCAAACATCTTGTTTCTCTATCATTAGGGCCACCAGGGTGGTTGGAGTTAGAGGCTGGCCCGCCACGTTTTCCACCACAAGTCGCTGCTGGGCGAATCGCCCGCAGTCAAAGAAGACGTGTTGAGCGTCCTCCTCCCTGCCGTCGTCGCACCAGCTGCACGTAGCAGAGGAGTCATGCTGAAAACGCTTCAGGTAGCTCCTGAAGCAACCATGGCCTGTGAGGAACTGGGTGAGGTAGAAAGTAACCATCCCGTGCTTTCTCTCCACCCATCGCCGTATACTTGGGATCAGAAGATACGTCCAACGCCCTTTATTGGATGAGTCCCACTGCTGCTGCCAGGACTCAAGGCTCCGTTCGCGGGCAGCCGCCCGAACAGCTCTTCTCTCCGAAGGACCAGCTTCGAGAACTGCCACGGCTTCCATGGCAGAGATACGGATTGGAGTCATCCCAGCAATCACAAGAGCTGCCTCCGAGGACACAGTGCGGAAGGCACAGCATACACGCAGGGCAGAGAGCCGATAAATTGACTCTATGCCCCTCATGTAGCTGGCTACCGATGTAGCGCCGATCCAGATTGGTGCTGCGTACAGGATTACCGACTTCATGACGTGCTGTGAGGTAGGCCACCCACGGGCCTCCCCACATTCGAATGCGGCGCAGCTTAATATTAAGAGTATTAATAACATAACGGATTACTGTTAAGAGTCAAGGAGACAGAATATTACTCACTGTATAAGTAAACATAAGCTACAAATATAACATTAACTCGTAACATAATTAAGACAGAATTAACAGAAGGGCCGAGCGACCAGATCAGTAGAAAGAGAACATAGGTCGTGCCCGCTCTCGCGACCCACAACCTCAAATGTCGCGATCCACAAGCGAAGAAGGCAGCGACGAAGGCAAGCTCAGGTCGAGCGCGAGACCGGCAAGTTAGTTGCCCAGTAGCGTGACAAGCAGACGGACGCGTAGTTGCCCAGTAGCGTGACAAGTAAACGGACGCGAAGTCACAAAACGGTTTGGAAGTTCAGCGAAAGTGAAACGCAGACGAACAAGACAATTTTGGGTGAAAGAGACACCGCACGAGGTGTATAAGATAAAGACTCGGTACATTGTTTAAAACGTAAGTAAGTGTAAGCGAGCCCATTGAAAGGGAATTAAAAAGTAATCAAACTGATCTGAAACCCCACGTGTTGTATTATTTTTGCGTAAGACGAGCGAGAATCGTAGCACATATATATATGCGATTATATATATATGCACGCGCAATTAAACAGTTGGGTGACCGGCGATCATTCAATCGGTTCGGCATCGCGTCGACGGCATCAGTTCGCGACACGTCCCCCCCTCTCTTTTCCCCAGCATTCCTATTAATCGGCGGATCAAGCCCCGATTCGTACGGAGCAACATTAGCGGAGTTAGCGGAGACTGTACGAGTGTACGTCAAACCCTGACATCCCTGTCTTTCGGCGCGTTTCCCCTTCCTCCCCCGCATTCCTGCTAATCGGCGGATCAAACCCCGATTCGTACGGAGCGGCATTAGTGGAGTCAGCGGAGACTGTACAAAAGTACGTCAATCCCTGACACTCCCATCTTTTCGGCCGTGCAAACCTCGGGGTAGCATCGCTTATTGAAACTCGCCTCTATGATAGCTAACGCGTTTCGGCAATTTATAAATTTCTTGTAACGCGAGCCTTGGCCAGACTGAGATCTGTACCTCGGCATAATTCACTACTTTACAAGTGGCGCCCGAGCAGGGACCTGTTAGCTAAAGAGAGGTAATATAAATCGGTAATAAAGCCCCGAACATATTACCAAAGTTTAAAGTTTCGCGAAAAAAAAAACCGATATACCCCATCATACCCTGTTCCGAACACGCGCATCGAAATCGACGAAAAGGTAACGGTGCCAAAAAAAAAAAAAAACGCACGCCAGATGGTCATTTGTCGCTCACGAAATAAGCAAGTGTCGCGACGTTTTGGTTTTTGTAACGGGATCGAGTTAAGCTGAGCGCACAATTCGAGTTGTCGCGGCGCAACGAAAGTGACGGTAGAAGCAAATACCACGATTAGGAAAACGGGATCTGGCCAGGCAAGCGCACGATTCGAGTGGTCGCGATGCAACGAAAGTGTCGGTAGAAACAAGCGAGCTGATAAAAGGAACGGGAATTGCGCACGTGCAAGGCAGGTCGTCGGCGTATGCGACAAATAGTGAAAAGTACAGCACGCGCCGCAGAACCAAAGCGAAATTGGTTTTGGGCGTGGTGATCGGCAGTGTACAGTGGGACAAGTGCACACGAAAAGTGGAGAACGAACAGTGGGACGAGCACGATTAAAAAAACAATAATTAAACACAGTGTCAAAAATTAAATAAATAATAAATAAAAATAAAATAAAAATTTAATAATAATTAAATAATAATAAAATAAAAATTTAATAATAATTAAATAATAATAAAATAAAAATTTAATAATAATTAAATAAATAATAAATAAAAATAAAATAAAAATTTAATAATAATTAAATAATAATAAAATAAAAATTTAATAATAATTAAATAATAATAAAATAAAAATTTAATAATAATTAAATAAATAATAAATAAAAATAAAATAAAAATTTAATAATAATTAAATAATAATAAAATAAAAATTTAATAATAATTGAATAAATAATAAATAAAAATAAAATAAAAAATAAAAATTTAATAATAATTAAATAAATAATAAAAATAAAAGGAAATAAAAGAGATAATATATATATATAAAACAAAATAAAATAACGCCAAACACCAGAGGTACTACAAGCAGCAACAATGGATGACACTAACGATACTGGAACACAGGAGAGCGGCAACCCAGGGGTGGGCACCCGCTGGGTGTACTATTGCCGAAAAGAGGAATTGGAGGACATCGCACAAGAACTCGGCCTGGACAGATTCGGAAAGGTAGAAGAGTTAAGAAAGCGGGTATGTACGTCGATTAAGGAGGGGAATCATAGTCCGTTAATATGGAACTTGCTGAGGGATTGGGAGCGTAAATCCGCCAGAAGGCCGGAATCGCCCGCCCCGCCCAGCATTCATGCTGAAGGGGCGCAGTCACAGCAGAAATCGGAATCCGATTGTCTAGCTCCATCGGGGCAATCCAGAGAATTTCTCCCGCCACCCAGCCTCAGGGAATATAGGCCGGCCAGCGACGAGAAGTTCAGTAAAGAACCACCCCCTGGCACACGAATAGGGCTGCCTGTTAACTCACCTATGAGTAGTAACCAGGCGGAGCAAGCGAGCTGCAGACCCAGGATGAGCACCGATAACGCGTTCGTCAACCCTAGTCGCCATTACGTGTTAGTTCCTGAGCAGGTTAGGAAATGGGGAATAAAATTCGATGGGTATGGTGATCCGCTCGTGTTTGTAGAATCACTGGAGGAGCGTGCGAGGACGTACGAGATAGAACTAGATCGCATCCCCAGAGCAATGAGTGAAGCATTCACCGGCATGGCGGCGGATTGGTTTTCGACGAGCGACCTGAGAGACGCAACCTGGGGGTGTTTAGGATAAACTTTTTGGATTTCTTCCTGCCTCCCCAGTATTTTGACAAACTAGAAGACGAGATAAGGGCCCGGCGGCAACGCGTAGGGGAAGGTTATAAAGAGTATATGGTCAGCCTGAAAAGACTAATGCGGCATGCCAATTATAGTCCAGAACAAGAGCTGAATAGGGTGTACGAGAACCTCGCACGGGAGTACCGCTTGTATATTCGTAGGAGAGATTTTACGAGCCTAGCCCAATTAACACAGATAGCCGCGGAGTTTGAGAATATACCGGGTCAGGGTCACGGGGAAGCGACACGTGGCCAGGCCATGAGTTTCGGACACCCGGGCAGACTAGGAAGCGTAATTGATCTCGCAAGGCAACCGAATCCTTTTCGGACCCCGCCAGCTCAAGTTCCGCTGGTGAGGAGCGAGCCGGGTAGCTGTCCAGTCGCTGAGCGTGAAGACATCTCAAACAACATGGTGGGTCATGAACAAATGAGGTCGACAGAAGTGAGTCGCGTGTGTTATAACTGCGCACAAGGGGGACATTTCGCTAGGGAATGCGCGAACCCGAAAGTGTTGTTCTGCAGGAGATGTGGCACACGGGGCGTGAGTAGTGAGGCGTGTTGTGGGAGAAGGACGGGAAACGGACAGCCGCGTCATCCGGAACGGGATCGGATGGGCGCCGGCGCGAGTCAGTCCCGGAATTGATATACCCACTCAGCGTCGGAAAAAATCGCATAGTCGCCGCGGTGAGGATAGGCGATCGGATGGCGAAGGCGACGGTCGATACCGGAGCCACGAGAAGCTTCGTGAGTGAGAAATTTTTCAGAGAAATTGAGACAAAGGGGGAAGTGTTGGCAATAACCGCGAACACGCACTTAGGGGACGGTTCGAAGGTAGTCGTAGATAAGCTATTGCGGACGAAGGTGGGGCTAGTTAGCGAAGAAATATTGATGGACATGCTCGTAATGCCATCCATGTTAGACAGTTTGATCCTAGGGATGGACTTTCTATGCAAGATGGGTACGACCATAAAGTGCGGTGAGGCGAAATTAGTCTTACAAAGCGTTGACGCCCCGGCCGAGCCGAGTTGCAGAGCCGAAGTGAAGCCTGAGGGGGAAAAGACACGCGGTACGAGAGACGGAAAACGATGGAATGTCCTGGAGACATATCGTAAGGAAAATGCCACGCCAGCCAAGCAAGAGGGCGGCCGAGACGCAGTTACAGTCGTCAAGGAGCCATCGCTGGGCCAGTTGGGAAGTACAGGAGCAGAGGCACCTCAGGATGGAGACCCCAAATCCCAGGCAGGATCGAGGTCAGAAGGCACCACCGTGGAAGAAGCGGAGTGGCCAGCGGATTTGGAGCCAGCCACACAGGAGTTTCTGAAAGCGGAGTTACAGCTTTTCGAAGGGCTAAAAGGAGTGTCCCACGTGGCTGAGCATCGGATTATCTTGAAGGATAATAAACCTATCAAACAGAGGTATTATCCCAAGAATCCCGCAATGCAGCGCGTGATCGACCAGCAAGTGGATGAATTGATAGAAGCGGGAGCCATAGAGCCGTCAAGAAGCCCGCACAGTGCCCCGATCGTACTCGTCCGGAAGAAGACGAACGACTGGAGGATGTGCGTGGATTATAGGCAGCTCAATGCACAGTCAATACCAGACGCGTACCCTGTGCCAAGAATAAATCACATCCTGGAAAAGTTGAGACACGCCCGTTACATTTCAACATTGGATTTGAAACACGGTTACTGGCAGATCCCCATGGCGGCGGACAGCCGAGAATGCACGGCATTTACGGTGCCCGGTCGAGGGCTATTCCAATGGCGAGTCATGCCATTCGGACTGCACTCGGCCGGTGCAACTTTCCAGAGAGCATTGGATACGGTAATTGGCCCAGAGATGGAGCCTCACGCGTTCGCCTACCTGGACGATATCATAGTGATCAGCGCAACGAAGGAACAACATTTGGAGAATTTAAAGGAAGTCTTTCGCCGGCTGAGGGCAGCAAACTTGAAGCTGAACAGGAAAAAGTGCTCGTTCTTCCGCAGGAAGTTGGTCTACCTAGGACACCTGGTAAGCGCCGAAGGGATTCAGACGGATCCGTCAAAGGTCGAAGCAATAAGCAATCTGAAGGCCCCGACGAACTTGAAGGAGCTCAGACGTTGCCTAGGGATGGCGTCCTGGTACAGGCGCTTCGTGCCCAACTTCACGACGGTGGTACAGCCGATGACACTCCTGCTGAAGAAGGCTAAGAGATGGTCGTGGAATGCGGAACAGCAAACGGTATTAGACAGCTTAAAACACTGTCTAACGACCGCTCCCGTTCTCGCATGTCCCGATTTTTCCGAGAAGTTTACGTTGCAAACGGATGCCAGCGACTATGGCCTAGGAGCAGTGTTGACGCAGACCATCGACCAGCAAGAGCGAGTCATCGCCTATGCAAGCCGGAAGTTATCCAAGGCCGAGGAAAACTATTCGGCAACCGAGAAGGAATGCTTGGCAATAGTTTGGTCGATTCGGAAGCTGAAATGCTATCTAGAAGGATATCGGTTCGATGTAGTGACGGACCATATGGCACTAAAGTGGTTGGATTCAATAGAGAGCCCGTCTGGAAGAATCGCACGCTGGGCGTTAGAGCTTCAGCAGTACCAATTCGATGTACGGTACAGGAAAGGAAAGCTCAACGTGGTAGCGGATGCATTGTCGCGAGATCCCTTAGAAAAACTCCAGCAGGTCGTATTCCAACAATCCCCAGGGAAGTGGATTCAAGGAATGAGGGACAAAATCGTTAAGGAACCAGCTAAGTATGCAGATTACGTCGAGGAGAATGGACAGCTGTACCGACACCTGGGCCACCGCGCGGACGATGAGGACTACATCCCATGGAAGTTGTGCGTCGACGAAGAACAAAGGAAAAGAGTGTTAAACGAATGCCACGATGCACCGACGGCAGGACACCAAGGGATCCGCAAGACGATAATGAGGCTATCGCAGCGTTACTACTGGCCGGGTATGTTTCGGGACGCAGCCAAATACGTCAAATGCTGCGAGACATGTCAGAAATTCAAGACGGAGCAGAGGAAGCCAGCCGGATACATGCTGACCCGCCAGGTGGCAGAACCAATGGCCATTCTGTGCGCGGATTTTGTGGGCCCCCTACCGCGATCAAAACAAGGCAACACGATGTTGTTGGTGTTTCACGACGCGTTTACGAAGTGGGTAGAATTGGTTCCCCTGAGACGGGCGACAGCGGCCACGTTGCAAAAGGCCTTTCGCGAGCGCATTTTATGCCGGTTCGGGGTACCCAAAAAGTTTGTCTGCGACAACGGAGTGCAGTTCGCAAGTCGGAATTTCAAAGAATTTTTGAGTTCGCTGGGAGTGGAGATGGAACATACCGCCCCGTACTGCCCGCAGGAAAACCCGACTGAGAGGACTAACAGGACGGTAAAGACGATGATTGCCCAATACATATCTGGAAATCAAAGTTCGTGGGATCAGTTAATTCCAGAAATCTCACTAGCCGTTAACTCAAGCATTGCGGATTCGACTGGATTCTCCCCAGCATTTTTGATGCAAGGAAGGGAACCGCGTCTGCCAGCCACATTATATGAGGAAAAGACACCAGGCACAGGAAATACGCCGCAAACGCCGGAGGAGAAAGCAAATAGGCTGAAGGAAGTGTTCGACATAGCGCGAAGTAACCAGCAGCGAGCATCAAAAGACCAGGGTAGGAGTTATAACCTAAGGAGGAGAGAATGGCGCCCTATCCTTAACGAGCTGGTATTGTTGAGAACACACCAGTTGTCCAAAGCTAGTGATGGATTCGCAGCGAAATTGGCTGCGAAATACGACGGACCCTTCATGGTGAAGAAGTTCGTGTCACCAAACGTGGTACGTCTCGCAAAAGTCGGAGAACGCAAGAGGAAAACTGCCAGCATCTCACAACTAAAACCCTTCCACCGAGAAAACGACGACCACGAAACGAGTCAACAACAAGAGAAGGAATCAGGCGAAAGCCACTCAGCGACCTAACAACACGACGAAAATCGCCAGTAGCGGGTTTTTTTTTCTCGTCGCTTTCGCGAATTTTTTTTTCTATCAAAAAAAAAAAAAAAAAAATCACTAACAACTAATCTTGCCAAATGTATAAAATTTGTAACAATTTCATCAACATTTCAGATAAAGATGGACGACATCATATCGATTAGTAGCGGAGAAGAGTCGGACACGACAGTCGAGCGTGTCGACGAAACGGGTGCCTACGGACGAAAGTTACGTACGGATGACGACGAGGAAGGAGAAGAGTCGGACACTACAGTCGAGCGTGTCGACGAAACGGGTGCCCACGGACGAAAGTCACGTGCGGAGAGCGGAGAAGAGTCGGACACGACAGTCGAGCGTGTCGACGAAACGGGTGCCCACGGACGAAAGTCACGTGCAGAGAGCGGAGAGGAGTCGACGACAGACGACGACACAAGAACCCACGAGCAAGACGCCCGTGTGGAAGACGTCACCGACGAGGAGTCGGATACCACGGATCGGCGAGAAGCTAAAACGGGTGACCACGGACACAACGTCCGTGCGGAGGAGGATGAAGAGGGTAGCAAAGCCGAAAGCGACGACCCGAGCGCATACCAGCGTTCGCGAGATCCACGCAGAAATCACCCGAGATATCAACAAAATAATAGAGAATACTCGCCTCCCACCTTCTTACACACGATGTACGAGAACGAAGAGGTAGTTGCGTACAGGGTTGACGGTGCGGTCATCCTAAAGATGACAAAAACAACAACGGTCATCATCACGGCGCCGCACGCAAAGGCACCATCTCCATACGTAGAAGAGCCGGCATCACCAGAGCGACCCCAGGCGATCGAAGACGGGAACGCATACACCGAGAACCTGGCGACACCCAGCACAATAGACAACCCGACGCCCAACAACGGGAAACGCATGCGGAGCGACACGGACCGGTCAGAGGAACTTTTCGAAGGAGTGTGCGGATGGGAGGAGGGATTAGAGGCACAAGTCGAGACAGACAACACGCCGTCCAGCAGCCATAATTCACGCCCACGAAATGTGTGCCCCGCAATCAGGTGGGAATTCCCGGACGAGTGGGAAGTTCTCCCAAATGAGAACATCCTGTCAGGTATGGCGATACCAGCCATCACGCGGGAATTAGAAAGCCGAAGAAGGAGGGGCAAGCACGGATGGTTCAAGTTAACCGCGGGAGGACAGCATTACATAATAAACCCCCGCAAACCCGGCTGGGTTACAATAACCGAAGAGTGCGCAAAGCCACAGGCCGCGGAAACAAACACCGCAAACGCCAATAGTGGGAAAATAAAGCCCGAATCCCGACAAACAGCGGAAACACCGGATCCACAGCCGCCACACACTTGGCAGGTACTACCGGCGGGCGAAGAGCTGCCGATAGTAGCAATATGGAAGGTCGAAAGATGGCTCATCGGGAAAGGCCCAGGAAGACGAGAGAGGGCGAGTATAAAAGCGGGACAGCAAGTCTACAACGTGACAAAACACCCCGACGGGAAGGTCACAGTCTCGAGGAAAGGGGGGGGTGTGAGGTAGGCCACCCACGGGCCTCCCCACATTCGAATGCGGCGCAGCTTAATATTAAGAGTATTAATAACATAACGGATTACTGTTAAGAGTCAAGGAGACAGAATATTACTCACTGTATAAGTAAACATAAGCTACAAATATAACATTAACTCGTAACATAATTAAGACAGAATTAACAGAAGGGCCGAGCGACCAGATCAGTAGAAAGAGAACATAGGTCGTGCCCGCTCTCGCGACCCACAACCTCAAATGTCGCGATCCACAAGCGAAGAAGGCAGCGACGAAGGCAAGCTCAGGTCGAGCGCGAGACCGGCAAGTTAGTTGCCCAGTAGCGTGACAAGCAGACGGACGCGTAGTTGCCCAGTAGCGTGACAAGTAAACGGACGCGAAGTCACAAAACGGTTTGGAAGTTCAGCGAAAGTGAAACGCAGACGAACAAGACAATTTTGGGTGAAAGAGACACCGCACGAGGTGTATAAGATAAAGACTCGGTACATTGTTTAAAACGTAAGTAAGTGTAAGCGAGCCCATTGAAAGGGAATTAAAAAGTAATCAAACTGATCTGAAACCCCACGTGTTGTATTATTTTTGCGTAAGACGAGCGAGAATCGTAGCACATATATATATGCGATTATATATATATGCACGCGCAATTAAACAGTTGGGTGACCGGCGATCATTCAATCGGTTCGGCATCGCGTCGACGGCATCAGTTCGCGACACGTCCCCCCCTCTCTTTTCCCCAGCATTCCTATTAATCGGCGGATCAAGCCCCGATTCGTACGGAGCAACATTAGCGGAGTTAGCGGAGACTGTACGAGTGTACGTCAAACCCTGACATCCCTGTCTTTCGGCGCGTTTCCCCTTCCTCCCCCGCATTCCTGCTAATCGGCGGATCAAACCCCGATTCGTACGGAGCGGCATTAGTGGAGTCAGCGGAGACTGTACAAAAGTACGTCAATCCCTGACACTCCCATCTTTTCGGCCGTGCAAACCTCGGGGTAGCATCGCTTATTGAAACTCGCCTCTATGATAGCTAACGCGTTTCGGCAATTTATAAATTTCTTGTAACGCGAGCCTTGGCCAGACTGAGATCTGTACCTCGGCATAATTCACTACTTTACAGTGCATTAGAAGCAACCTCGTATGCTGCCTCGGCCCTCGCGTGTTTGGCATCATCCTCGCCAATGCGCGCCCGGTAACCGCCGCCTTCCTGTGGACAAACGCAAGATGCTCTCCGAAGCTGAGGCGCCTGTCAATGATCACGCCTAGGTAGCGGATCCAGTCCTTAGACCTCAGCGTGACGCCTTCCACCGTGAAGTCAACATATTCCACCTTTTTTCTGCTGCTGATGAGCACCGCCTCCGTCTTATGAGCAGCCAACTGAAGTCCCACGGATGACAACCATTGAGTCACGGCATCTATGCACCAATTACAAAGCTCTGTGACTCGCCGTAAATCCTTAGCCACCATTACTAAGGCGACGTCATCAGCGTAGCCAACTGCGGTAGCCCCCTCTGGTAGCTGAATTCGAAGTATGCCATCATACATGATGTTCCATAGGAGAGGACCTAAAACAGATCCTTGAGGAACTCCTGCAGATACAGCGTGCTCCTTTTCACCCTCGTCCGTTTGATACCGAAGGATTCGGTTTTCAAAATAGCTCCTCACGATCGCTACTAGGTAATTTGGAACCCGAAGTAGTACCAAGGCATCCAGGATGCAGCTCCAGTTGGCGGTGTTGAAAGCATTCGTCACGTCGATGGTCACGACAAGACAGTAGTGCCTACTGCCGAAGCGCCAGCGGTTGCCGGCGATAGCTTCAGCCGCTATACTGACAACCGTTTTAATGGCGTCAGTGGTTGACCTTGCCTTTCTGAAACCATACTGGAAAGGCGATAGACCACCAGCGTTCCGTACGGCAACGTCCAGCCTAGCCGTTATCGATGAGGCAGATGGGCCTATATGCCGAGGGGTCATCAGGGGGCTTGTCGGGCTTGGGTAGGAGCACCAGTTGCTGTACCTTCCACCTGTCCGGAAAAGTACCCTCGCGCAGGCACTTAGAGTACAACTCTGCGAACAGACCGGGCTGCAATGTGATTGCTATCCTCAGGCAGCGGTTTGGCACACCGTCTGGACCCGGGGCCTTGTTGGCAATGAGCTTGCGTGCAGCAGTCTCCATCTCCTCCACGGTGACCGGAATGAAGCCCTCAAATGTGGACGGTCCATGAACAGGTGGTAGTGGACTAATTCTTTGAGGAAAAAGGGTTTCCACTATGTCCCTCACTCGGGCGAACTCCATTGGCGCTTCGCTTCTGCCTCTGCCAATGCGCTTGACTACCATCCTGTATGCTCTGCCCCAGGGATCGTTGTCCGCCGAGTCGCATAACATGAGAAAGCATTCCTTTTTGCTGGCCCTGATTGAGTTTTTAAGAACTGCCCTTGCTGACTTATACTCCAACTGCAGTGAGCGTGTTGAGCTCGAGTCCCTACGCGCTGCACGCTGATAGCGCCTTCTCGCCCTCAGGCATTCCCGTCTGGCCTCAGCGATGTTCTCATTCCACCAGAACATGCTGGTATGATGGCGTTTATAGGCCTTGCGCAAGGGCATGCTTGCAGCGCAAGCATCGCCTAATTGCTCAGCTATCTGTTCCACCATAACCAGCGCCGGTCCGCCTGCTGCCATACGTGAGATGGATTCGACGAAGATGTCTGTGTTAAGGGACTCAACACGGAACGCTTTTCCAGAGGGTGGCCTTGCCGGCGACCGCAGTGTTTCACCTACTGCGAAGACGATGGCCTCATGGTCGCTTCCAGTGTAGCAGTCGCTTGTACGCCACTGGGCCGTACGGGCGAGTGCACTGCTAACGTATGTTAGGTCGATGATTGATCCAGCACTACTGTAATGCTGTTGTCCTCAAGTTGATTAAATACTTTAAAACACAAGACATCGACGTCCGTTTGTTTTAACAGTTCTTTATTGAATCATTTTGAATATTAATTCTAACTTAAAGCTGGCCACTGCTTCGGCAGAGAAGTCAGCGCGAGAGCCGTACATAGTTTTGTATATAATATAAAGAGAGCGGGAGTATACACATATGTATAGTAAATGGTCTAAGCGTGAGAACGCTGACGCGGCATCGTTGTGCGCGTTGCATTCTTACGCGATCATGTTACCAGCACTGGGTGCTTGGCTTATTGTTTATGCAACGACAAAGTGTCGTTGCTCGATTTTATGTTTAGACAACAACAAAGTGTTGCTGTTTATTGTATTTGAATATATGTGGATATATGTGTATACTACATCTCCCTCCTTTTAAAAAATAACGTAATGCAATGAAGTTATTTTTAAAGTGTATTTATGTCTAGTTTTATAAGATATATTTATATATGGTTAATTAATTATATTGTTATATGTTTGTATTAAAGAATTTTTGAATTAGTTTTCTTTTTATAAAAATAAAAACTTTTTATACTCTTAGAAATATGTTGTTTAGTTTAATAAAACGATATTATCATCTTGTGGTTGATCAGGCCAAAATATTATATAAAATATTAGACTATGCTCGAGCTAACCTATTTGTTGAATATTTTAATTCTATTTTTGTTCACGATTTGTGTTTTTTTCTTTCCTACGTCTATTTTTATATTATTTCTATCTTCTATGCTTATAACTTTGTATGGTCCTGAATATTTACTTTCTAGTTTATGAGCTGTTTCTTTCCTTAACATGATTAATGTTCCTATTTCTAGTTTTATATCATTAACTTTTTTATCATATTCTAATTTTCTTTTTTGTTTTTCTATGTCTATCATTGTTTTTGCTCTTTTGTAAGCAATTTCTAGTCTAAACTTAAATTCTTTAGCATAATCATCTATGTTGTATATTGGATCTATTCTAGCTAATCTATTAAAATCTGCCAATTGTCTTGGAGGTCTTCCAAAGACAAGCTCGTATGGACAGTATTCATGTACTGTCGACGGAGTTGTATTGAAACAATAGGTGAAGTAATTCAACCATATGTCCCAATCATCTTTGTCAATCGAAATATATGAACGAATAAATTCATTAAATGTTCGATGACTTCTTTCAACTGTTCCTAAAGTCTGGTGGTGGTGTGCTGTTGAGTGTATATTACTTATATTCATATACTTGCACAAGTCATTTATTAGTGCGTTTTTGTATTCAGTACCCATGTCCGTTATGAACGTCTTCATAGGACCGTACTTTAGTACAAAAAATTCAAATATTGCTTTGGCTACTGTTTTTGCACTTTTATCAGCTACTGGTATTGTAACTAAATATTTAGTGAGATCACATATAATTGTGATTGCATACTCATTGCCATTCTCTGTACGAGGTAATGGACCAATGGTATCTACTAAAACAGTGTCAAAAGCTGTACTTGGTGTGCCTGTTATAATCATGGGTGCTTTTGTATGTGTTGTCGTTTTTGCTTGTTGGCATTTTAGACAAGTTTTCACATACTTTGTTATAGTCTTTGTCATTTGGGGCCAGTGGTAGTATTTCTTAATTTTTAACAGGGTTCGCGTAATCCCTGTATGGCCACCTTCTATAGGATCGTCATGGAATTTGGACAGGATTGCCTTTATTTGACTTTCGTCATTTTTGTCTATTTTTGTCACTTTTTGTAGTAGCGCTACTTTTATTTTCAAATATTTATTGCCCATATTTTTAAATTCATTAAGTGATACAAATCCGAAAATTTGTTCACTTGGTGACATCTGTAAGTTACCGATTTTATGTATTCCGGCTTCTGAATTAAGCCTTTGAAAAAATTGACCTAAATCGAATTTTTCATTAGAGTACAAATCATTAACTGGGAATCGTGAAATAATTCGTTTTCCTTTCTTTAGCAAACAATTATTTTTACCGAATTTTATTTTCACAAATTTCTTTGCGTCATTATTGCTAACAACTTCATAGACATTGGGCTCTTTTCTCTCTTTTGATTCTTTTGGCAATTTTTGTTTTTCATCTGCGCAGATGTTTTCCTGTCTTTTTGATGACCTTGTTTGGACCATCATTATATTTCTGTTCATTTCTATAAAAGTTTCTACTTTTATTCTTGATAATGCATCTGTAACGTGATTATCCTTCCCCTTGAGGTATTCTACTGTGAATTGATATTCTTCTAAATCTAGTCTCATTCTAGTCAATTTTGAAGTAGGATTTTTCATCGAAAAAAGGTAGGTTAAAGGTCTGTTTTTACTAAGAAATGCCTTCCATAAACGTATGGTCTAAAGTGTTTTATTGCCCAGTGTATTGCAGCTAATTCCTGCTCTGTAGTTGATTTATTGCTTTCTCCCTGTGTGAAAGCTCTTGAAGCGAATGCAATTGGCAATTGCATACCGTTGTACTCTTGAGTTAGTACGGCACCACATGCATGTTTACTTGCATCTGTGGTTATGCAAAATTCTTTGCTGAAGTCAGGGTATTGTAACAATGTAGGCTTCATTAATGCCTTTTTTAAGTATTTGAATGCGTCTTTGCATTCTTTTGTCCATTCGAATTGGACATTCTTTTTGCACAATCTGGTCAAATGACGTGAATGTTGTGCGAAGTTATGAATAAATCGTCTGTAATAATTACAGAACGCGACGAAACGTCGTGCGCTATCCGCATCAGTTGGGGTTGGGTAGTTTTTGATAACATCATATTTTTTGTCATCAGGGAGGATGCCATGGTCTGTGCACTTATGCCCAAGGAATGTAACCTCGTGCATGAAAAACGAACATTTCTCTGGATTTAATTTTAGGTTGTGTTTTCTACACATATCAAAGATATTTGACAAATTTTTAAACATGTGCTGTTCTGAACAGCCAATGACTACTAGGTCATCCATGTAGAGAAATGCTTGGGATGGCTCAAGGCCAGAAAATGCGAGTGTCATCATTCGCATAAATGAGTTTGGTGCTACTTTAAGACCATATGGTAATCGCGTGAAGCGGTAAGAACCGGAGTTCGTTGAAAATGATGTTACATTTCTAGATTTCTCATCTAGTTCTATTTGGTGAAATCCTGACATGAGATCGAGACATGAAAAATATTGGGCTCGTCCTAATTGGTCTAAGATTTCTTCTATTCTTGGCAGTGGGTATTTATCGGCCAGAAGTTTTTTATTTATTTGGCGATAATCAACTACTAAACGCCATTTTTTCTCCTTGGAATTTGGGAGAGATTTCTTGGGAACCAAGAGAAGTGGGCTATTATATTCAGAAATTGATGGCTCAACTATACCATCTTTTATTAATTTTTCGACCTGTCTGTTTATTTCTGGTTTTTCTGTTTCAGCATTTCTATAATTTTTTATGTAGACGGGTGTCCTATCTGCTAATCTCAATTTTTGCTTATAAAAATTATTACATGATATGGGTTCTGAATCAAGACCAAATATGTCACTGTATTTGGTACATAATTCAGTTAATTTTGTTCTGAATTGGTCCGGGAAGGTTAGTTTATTGATGACTTCATAAGATCTGTTATTTTGTTTCTCTGTGCTTGCTTTAATATCATATTGTTCTAGTGATTCGAACTTAATATTTGGATTCTGAATTTTTATGTTTTTACTGGTTGTATTTAGAATGCGGACTATTGCACTATTACTTTCAACAATACTGTTTGCTATTATTACCCCAGGGTGTATTTCCTGGTTTGGTATTAATACAGAATTTTCGCTAGTCAGAAGCATGATTTTTCTCATGACTTCTGATCTTGCTGGTAATAATATTGAATTATCAGTATCATTGTGTAATAGTGGTACATGTATTTGATAGTTTAAATTTCCTGGTTTCATGATGAATTCATCATTTTGGTAGTCTATTATGCAATTAAATTTTCTAATGAAGTCTAGTCCAAGAATTCCATCGCATGGTATGGGAAATTCAGTTTGAACTACTGTGAAATCGTGGTTGATTATGAAATAATCGAAAAGCAGGTCAATTGGGGCTTGTCCCATTGACTGCATTGTTCCCTGGCCAATTCCGGATATATTAGTTTTGAAATTTTTGTTAATATTTGTGTCTATTATTGTTTTTCAAATTGGACATTTGCTCCTGTATCTATCAAAAGTGTAAGTGGTTTATTATTATCATGATTTTTTACTTTAATTATACTGCTGAGACTTAGATTTATAGTTAGTATGTTTATTGCTGGTTGCTCAAGGGGGCTTGCTGGTTTTCCGAGTTACTTTGTGTAACTCGGACCAGGTTTTGTTGTTCTGGGCCTCTATTTTGGTTGCCTCTGTACGAGCCGCCTCGAGAGTTACCTCTGCTATTGTTGTATCTGTTGCCGTTGTTGTTATTGTACCTGAAACCGCCCCTGTTGAAGGGTCGGCCTCTGTAGTTACCTCTACCGCGGTTTCCACCGCGTTGAGAGTAGTTTTGGTAAAATAGAACAGTGTTGGTGTTCCCAGTTGCTTCAGTGCAACTGTCGACAAATTTTGAAATAGCATCATTCATGTTGTTAAATGTGCCTGCCTGCATGATAAGTTTTACTCTATCAATAGCACAATTTTTAGTCATTGCTTTTACAGCTTGGTTTGTGCTGTATTTGGTGGCTAACTCAGAATTTAGGCCATCGTTGATGTACGCGCCAGCTAAAGCTTTTGTTAGTTGCTCTACTTCTTGCGTGTAAATGTTTGCAGTCTTATTTTTTTGTTGCAAGTTTAGGAGTTTGGCTGATAGTACTTCAACCGATTCTCCTTTTACTGATCTTGCTAGTTTTGCAATAATTTGAGCGATTGTATTCTCATCGCTAATTAAATTTCTTGCATGACCTTTCAGTTTTGTTTTAATTAAACTGATTGCTGTTGCTTCATGATCACCTTTAAGTGTATCTAGTAGACTTAATGCGTCTATGAAACTTTGCAGATTTTCAGCTTTTCCGTCATACTCAGATAATATGGTGGATGCTGTTTTAATGAAATCGATTTTTGTCTGCGTCATTGTTAAGCTTTTTATTTTTGGACTATCTGGTGTATTGTTATCAGAATCAGAGCACTCCTGTTCTGAATCTTCAGTTTCAATTACTGGCTTTGATTCATTCAAATCCTGGAGTTGACTTTGGTCGAACTCAACAGGAAAGTACGGGTTTTTTGGAATAGTTAATTTGATATTACGACGAACGCTTATTGTCTCAAGTCTTGAAGCTAGTTGTCGTAATACTTTTAGGCAATGTTCGTTGTGTGCATTCGTTAGCTTGCTCTTTAAGGAAGATGCTAATTCGCTAATAGTGTTATATTCAGTTGTTAACACTGCAATATGATGCACCAACGTTTCAACTTTTATTGTTATATTCTTGTTTATGCACTTGTACGATTTGTCAAACTTTTGTTTTCCGAGCTCAATTTTTTGCTCGATTTCCTGCCAAATCATAGCTAGTGCATACTGTTATGTCATGTCTATTCTATTATTTGCACATCAGAATCGTCACTTTCTGAACTTGAAAGTTCTATTTTGTCGATCGTGTTTGCAAATAATTCATGGTATGCCCTTGGCATCCGTATGTTTGTTCTAAGCAAAGTGGTATATCTATATTTCATTATCCTTTCTATCTGTCTATACATTTGCATCCGTATGATTTTGTTATCAATTATCCACTGTAGGATAACTTTTAACTTGGGGTGAGTGGGACCTTGGTCTACCACGAATTTTAAGAACGGAATGTATTTCGCCAAATGCTTTGATTCTACCATTTTTTTTTTTCGCAAATAATTCTATTTCTTTAACATGTGAAATAGACTTGGGTTCACCTATGCAATCGCTCCATTATTATTGTAGCTGTGTCTAAGGACAAATTTTCTTTGGTACGCTTTTTAACTAGAACATAGGGCAGCGTACTCAACACTGCACCTTTTTCTGTTTTACTGCAATGATATAATGGGCTTGTGTTTGTATTATACGTTGTCATATATTCATATTCGAACGTATTTACTGTGATGAAATCTTTATGGTTTTTTAATATATTTATTGATCTGACTAAAAAATTTGGATCTAAATTGTATGTCTGTTCTATCGCTAACTGCATAATTTTTTTTTTTTTTTTTTTTTTTTTTTTTAAATTTTGTCCAAATCTGTACCCTTACTAATTGAGGTGTACTTTTTCTTAAGGCTTTTTGTGTGGGAGTTATAAACTCGAAGGGCTAAATTTAGGATCATGAGTGCTACTATAATTGCTACCAAAACTAGCATGTACTGCAAATCGGGTGAAGATACGTCTACTTTGTTGATTACATTAGCTGTCGAATCGACAGTCTTAACGTCGACTAAACCCATTATTGTTTCTGGAAAGTGATAACTTCTGCTGAATAAGTCTAGCCTGGAATTATTGATAACTTTCATGGAATTTTGTGTTTGATCTTTTTTTTTTTTTTTTTTAAAATTTCTATCTATCCACATAATATCTATAAGTATAAAAAGTTTTTCCCTTTTTTTTTTTTGTAATTAATTTGTAAATTTGGTGTATTTTCAACAAGGGAACACTTTGTGGTTTACATGCGGCAATGGCAATTTTACAATATTTTACTTATAAGTTAAGTTTACACTACAAAGTGTTTGTTAATAATGAGTGTATTTATTGGGGCGTTTATTCCTATTGAATTGTTAGTGTTTTTTTTTTTTTCGTAACTAGCGCATAGCGCAAGATGGTTACTATTAAATTGAAAAAAAAATAAGCGAGGTGCTAACGTCTGTTAGCCCGCTTCTTCCTGTTATTTAACAGGGTGTTGATCTGCCGCAACTCCTCCTGCAAGCGGATCCTGCGTGGGTTTTCGTCTATTTTCGCCTTTAGTAAGGTGATGATGAGGTGTCTTCTATTTATCAGCCTTGCTTTTTCACCTCCGCGGTGTCGTTTGGGCGTCAGCTGGTCGTCGCCGTTGCTGGCACGCTGACGCTCCCTCGCAGCTGTCCTTTTTCTGTATTCTTCCAATGTTATAGGCCTTGGCCCGTCGCGTGGTTCAGCCTCTAATGCTTCCTTTAGTGTAGGAGCATCCTTTTGCACGATGGGTTCACCTTCACTGAACGTTGGTTCGTTCCGTTCGTTATTCATGTGTGTGAATACCGCTAGTGGTCAAAAGTTCAATTCGAGTTTAAATTCTTCCGCTGCTTCGTTTCAGCTTTTATTGTTTTGTTTATGTTTGTATGTGCACTCAATAATTTATTAATTTTTGTATTTTTAAGTTTAATTTGCTTTTCATTTTGACGAACGCAATTTGTTTGTATTTAATTGTTTTTTATTTTGTAGTTGTTGTTTATATTTAAAATTTCAATTTGGATTAAATGTCATTTGAACATTTCACTGATTCACATGTTGTTGCATGTGTGTATGTTTATTTGAGGCACGCACGAACACATTACGAGTCTTTGATTCGATTTAATCCAGTTTATGTTTTAAAATTTGTTTCGAACTGACAATCGTTGCATACGACGCACGCGTTTACATTCTTATTTTATACTTCGCCTGTCGAAGTGTCCTGTCACGGTCGCCATGTAATGCTGTTGTCCTCAAGTTGATTAAATACTTTAAAACACAAGACATCGACGTCCGTTTGTTTTAACAGTTCTTTATTGAATCCTTTTGAATATTAATTCTAACTTAAAGCTGGCCACTGCTTCGGCAGAGAAGTCAGCGCGAGAGCCGTACATAGTTTTGTATATAATATAAAGAGAGCGGGAGTATACACATATGTATAGTAAATGGTCTAAGCGTGAGAACGCTGACGCGGCATCGTTGTGCGCGTTGCATTCTTAGGCGATCATGTTACCAGCACTGGGTGCTTGGCTTATTGTTTATGCAACGACAAAGTGTCGTTGCTCGATTTTATGTTTAGACAACAACAAAGTGTTGCTGTTTATTGTATTTGAATATATGTGGGTATATGTGTATACTACACTACCCCTATTGAACGTGTTTCTTGTCCCAGTGTTGAGAAGAACCAAGTCCAAATTTGCCATCGACTCCACGAGGATGGTTCCTCTAGTATTCGTCGACGAGCTGCCCCACTCCGTAGACCACGCGTTGAAGTTGCCAGCAACTATGACGTTGCTACGGGCCCTTGCGTCCTCTGCAATTTCCGACGTCACCGCCTCGAAGGCTTCGATCGTAAGGCTGGGCGCCAAGTAACAACTGTAGAGCCACAAACCGCCTACCTTAACTCGAACAAAGCTGTCAAAGACTAGGGTGTGAGTGAAGGGGGACTGCTGATCGCCACAGTTCCACAAAGCAGCCTTTCCAGAGCTGTCTGAAGCCCACAGCCCGCGGTTAGTTGACGCCCGGAGATGGGGTGCACTAAGCATGGCGACATCGATGTTCTCATCAAGAATGAGTTCCTCCAGCAAAGCTTGTGCAGCTACGCAGTGGTTAAGGTTTAGTTGCAGGACTTTCACCATTTGGCGTGCTAAACAGCTTCCCGGTAGGCAGGACACCTATAACTGCCTGTCGCATGGTCAGTCGTCTTTTCACCTTTTCTTGTGCATAGGGCACATTTTGGCGGCTGATTGCACGCTCTCGCGTTGTGACCTAGGGTTCCACACTTGTAACAAGTCTTACTCAGGTCAGCCGTGCACTTGCAATGGGCAGCGATGTGGCCATATTCCAAGCATTTGAAACAACGCCTTGGCTGCATCAAGGGCCTAATGCGGCATATCGCCCATCCGATGCGGATTTTCGCCCTTTCAACCAGCTTGACTGCCAAAGCCGTCGGTAAGCCCAGGGTTGCAGTTTGCAGGCCAGCCCTCGTGTGCCGCAGCGACTTGACGACGCTGCCATCCAGCGTTGGGTCTACAAGGGCAGAACTAACAGCATCCAGGACCTCCTCCTTGGTCGCCAGCTCGTCCAGATCGCAGATTTCCACCTGATTGGATTCCGATAAGGTTTTCACCGTAGCCCGTCCAACCAGTACCTTACCAACAGCGAGCTGCAACTCGTTTGCACTGTGTACCGGCTGTTTACTTAGCCTAATAAGCAGATCGCCTTTAGCCGTCTTGCGGATTGTGCTAACATCCTCGCGCAGATGCGCAAGTGATGGCTCGCTCCTAACCACTTTTAAGATGTCTGCATAGCTGCAGTCGCCCAGACCAGACACGGTGACTGCATCAGCCCTTGTACGAGCTGCTTTGCTTTTGCGGCCAACCACCTTCGACCAGGGATTAACCTTAGGCAGGGATGGTACACGGGGGGCTCAGGATTCTGCGTGCTTGCAGACGCAGTCGCTGTCACCTTGCTCCGTTTTGGGGGTGTAGTGCGGTGAGATGTCGAGACCTCGCGCAAGCGTTTCGGTGTACCCTTAGCTTGTACCACCGAACCATGCGTGCTCCTAGCAATTCTATTGGAACGGCCCTCAGCAGTTGGCGTTGTCTGGACGGCCTTCTCAGTTGTTGCAGAATTCAGGCAGCTCATAGCTTGCCTTTGCAAGTCCACTAACCTTGCCAGCTCCTCGCGCTCCAGATTATTGATGTGCCTCTTGGTGTCAAACCGGGCACTTATTCCGTCTATGCAGACCCCCATCTGCGATAGAATGCTACTTAGGTTAACGGGTAACCTGGGTGGGTGTGCTGTAGTCACCGTGATACCAGCTCCCTGTGTCGTTTGCCGCTCAACAGCCGCTACCAAAGGCGTCATGAAGATGCCTCCATTGCCACCATTGCCGGAGACACAGCCTCTACGTGAGGCAGAGACAAGCCCAGTCTAGGCTGCAGCGATGGTGGAGATCGCGCCAACGCCGGCCTTCGGAAGAATGGCGACGATTCGTCTGCCATCCTAGAGTTGACGCGGTTACCTTGCTACGAACTCTGATAGCAATCCCCCGGTGACCAAAGATTTCCCTTCGTTTTAACCGGTGGGGGTTATACCACCCCGTTTCGGTCACCAGAGCCCCCTCAAAGTGCACCGCCGCAGCGGGGGAGGGTTGGTTATAACCAGACTCCTTTTGCACCTAGTTGCTAGGAGTCTCTTTAGCAAAGAACACGCCTGTACGTTATGCTACACTAATTTGCTGCCCACGAAGGTATGCAACTGCTAGTGTAGACCGCTCGTTTAGTCGATACACGAACCGAACACAAGTGGCGCCACCTGTTGCTGATAAGAGCTGCTGTTGGCGCGGCTTGCCAAGCGATTTAGCTTGACAGCCCTAGGATCAGCTGAGAATGTGGGCACCCGAAAAGCGCAAATAGCACAGCTGAGAGTGTGTTAAGGCGAAAAAACACCAACAGCACACTGCAAAGAAAGTGCAAATGTGACGCTGCAACTGCAACACACACCCGCAAAAGGTCACGCAGACAACCTAAACCACCAAACACCGCGGATAGAGACTCCGCGGGACGCAACCGTCAAAAACAACCGGGTTCGCACCAGGTGGTGATAAAAGCGAGTACCCAGGTAAGCTACCCAATCGCTCACAACACCACACTGACTGTTTGTTATTTTCGGACCAGGTAATACGCTGCAAATTGTCGCCGGACCAGAGCGAATAAAAACGCGACCGCGCTTGGAAACTTCAACTGTCTTTAGCTCCTGTGTGTGGGGTGTGCGTAGGCCTGTGTGTGTGCTGGGGTCAAAGCCGTGGGTGTGTGTGTAAATTCCAGTGCGTGCGCAGCTTGGGTGCACGTGGATTCCGGCGCGTGTTTTTTTTTTTTTATTTTTTTTTAAATTCATTTATTGCTTATCTAAGTAATATATATGTACACATTGATTAGGGTAAGGTATACGTAAGCGGAACCTTGCAGTAGCGGTACGGCCGTGAGGTATTGCGTCGCTACTGCCGAGTTCCACCTATTCTACTTGTCCTCTACGCTCTCGCTCAGCCTTGCGCAGATCCGTCATGACTGCCGCCGCATACGCGCTGAACGCCAGCCAGTTGGCGTCGCTGACCAGCATCAGTGACACGAGGCTGCCCACCTCGATGCTACCGCCTAAAACCCTCTCCAGATCGCTGCGAAGCCCTGAGAAGCGTCCGCACTGTAGTAGGACGTGTTCGGCATTCTCGACAAAACTGTCGCCACAGAATGTGCGGAACGGGGCGTCCTCATGTCCAACTCGGTGCAGGTATTCCCTAAAGCAGCCATGACCACTTAATAGTTGCGTAGTGTAAAAATTTAGCTGCCCATGCCGCCTGTTTATCCACGCTGAGATGCTCGGGATGCTCGGCGATGTGTCCAGCACCCCTTGCAAGACGCATCCCATTGCCTCTGCCAGTTCTCCTGGGTGCGCGTTTTGGCTGTAGAGCGCACTGCCTTCTTTTGGGGAGCGGAAAGAGCCTCGCCGTGCGTTCCCTCGAAGATCTCCGCGGCTTCTCTAGCCAGCTCGGCTATGGGTGCTACTCCAGCCAGGACCAGGCAGGCGTCGTCCGAGATGGTTCTGAAGCCGCTGCAGACTCTGATAGCTCCAAGGCGGTGTGTGGCTCGGAGTCCGCGGGTGTAGCTAACAAAGCGGCATCCTGGTTGCCATATCGGCGCCGCGTATAGCATTGTCGCTCTTGTGACACTGGATAAGAGGAGCCTCTTGAACTGCTTTGGGCCTCGCGTATTAGGCATAATTCGCGAGATTGCACGATTTGTTAGGGCGGCCTTTTTGCTAGCGTACTCCAAGTGCTCTTTAAAACATAGTCTGGTGTCCAGCATCACGCCCAGGTATTTAATTGCCCTCTTTGAGGTGACTGTGTTGGCTACCATTATGGTAGCTGGCTCCACTGCTTTCCGGCTGCTAATGAGCACTGCCTCCGTTTTTTGGGGTGCTATCTGCAGCCCTACTGAAGATAGCCACTGTAAGACTTCCGCGATGGCTAAGTTGCACTTCCCCTCCACTGTCTTAAGTTCCTTGGCGACGACCACTATTGCCACATCGTCAGCAAAGCAAACTAGGTGAACATCATCGGGCATCAGTAAACGAAAAACGCCGTCATACATGACGTTCCACAGTAGAGGTCCCAGAACCGACCCTTGTGGCACGCCTTCAGATACTTCATGCTCTTCTGTCGCCTCGCTGGTGTCATACTTCAGGATTCTATCCTTGAAATAGCTTCTTGTAATCCTAAGTAGGTACTCCGGGACGTTGAGCGCCTCGAGGGCATCCAGGATGCAGCCCCATTTAGCCGTGTTGAAGGCATTTTTGACATCCAACGTTGTCACTAGGCAGTACTTCTTAGCGCCGCCTTTCCATCTGCATCCGGCTATCGCTCCCGAGGCTAGCTCGACTACCTTGCCGATTGCATCCAGCGTAGATCTCGCTTTGCGGAAGCCATACTGCTGCGGTGAAACTCCACCAGCAGCTGCAATAGCGCCGTCAAGCCGGGTGCAAATCAGGTGCTCCAATAGCTTACCGACCGTATCGATCAGGCAGATAGGGCGATATGCAGCTGGATCATCGAGCTGCTTGCCAGGCTTCGGTAGTAAGACGAGGCGCTGAATTTTCCAGCGGTTTGGAAACACTCCGCTTCGCAGGCAGCTGTTGAACATACTCGAGAAAACCTCAGGGCGGAGTGCGATTGCCAATTTTAGTGCTCGGTTAGGGATCCCATCTGGGCCAGGGGACTTGTTCGGCTTCAACATCGATGCAGCGTGGCGAATCTCCTCCAGTGTGATGAGCTCAGCTGCTGGAGGAATGGCTGGCACGGGCGGGAGCTCACCGATATCCTCAGCCATACTGGGAAAGAGATGCCTAATAATCTCTTTCAACGATGCTGGGTCCTTAGGGTGGCTGCGGGAAGAGGCGTTAAAGCGTTTAACTACCAACTTGTAGGCATTGCCCCACGGGTCATTCTCCGCAGTGTCGCAGAGGTCCAAGAAGCATCTGCGTTTGCTATCTTTAACAAGTTTTTGGAAGCGTCTCCTGCTGGCGAGAAACTCAGCCTGCCGTTCCTGAAACACCAGCGATCCACGTGAGCGCTGGTAGCGGCGTCTCGCATAGTTGCAGTCGCTCCGAGCCTCGGCTATCTCCTCGTTCCACCAGTATACTGGGACATGGTGCCTATGGTATCTTCTGTTCCTGGTCATGCTAGAATCGCACGCTCTGCTTAGCATCCGCATGGTTTTGTCAACCACGTCTTCGGTGCTATCAGCTGTATCGGAGACCTCAGCAGACCCTAGACAGGCACTAAAAGTCCGCGTGTCAAGCGTCTCGACGCGATACCTAGGCCAATGCTGTGCTGGAGCATTACGGCGATCCTGGCGTACTCCAACGGTGTACCATATGGTGACGTGATCACTAGCATTGAAAGAGTCGTCGATGCTCCAACCGGACGAACTAAAAAGCGAGCTACTGACGAATGTTAAATCCACGACTGAACCCAGTCCAGCTCTGCTGAATGTGTGCTGCGTTCCGTGGTTTAGGAGCACCACGTCCAGGAGAGAGAACGCCTCGAGCAACGCCCGTCCCTTGGCATTAGTTGCTGAGCTGCCCCACTCCTCTGCCCACGCGTTGAAGTCGCCCGCGATGACTGTAGGGTGGCGGCCTCTAGCGTCTGTTACCAGGGAGTCCAGGGTGTCTGCGAACTCTGGGAGCTGCAGGCTAGGTGCCAGGTAGACGGAGTAAATCCACATGTCGCCCACCAACGCACGCACGAAGCCATCCGCCCGGGAAACTCTGGTCAGTGGTGGCGCGGCGCACCCACAGGACCAAATGGCCGCTCTTCCTGCTGCGTCAAGTGCACAGTTTGGTCCCTCCTGCAGCCGGTATGGCTCACTCAGCACTGCAAGATCGGCAAAGCGTTCACGCACTGTTTGCGACAACAAGTCCTGAGCCGCTGCACAGTGGTTAAGATTCAGCTGAATGCACTTCACTTTGCACGGCTACTAACACCCCCGCCTTCTCGCTGCTGCTGTTGTTGTTGTTCACTGGGTTTTATACGTTATTATCCCTATGTCCCACTTCAATGTCAGTCCGCCCGAAAACTAATTTTCCAATCAATTTTGCCAAATCATTTCTTGGGTGCCCACAGCTGTGTCGAACAACGTGAAGTTGCCGCTTTTCGGGTGGCCATGGCTGGGGCCAAGACGCGGCGTTGCCATTTTCGGGTGACCACCGCTGTGTTGAACAACGTGAAGTTGCCGCTTTCGGATGGCCATGTCTGGGGACAAGACGTGGCGTTGCCATTTTCGAGAGACCATGGCAACGTCACGATCGCGTGTCGCGTCTGGCAGCTTTTTGTGAGGTAACACTTTGCCAGCAAAATGCTACCTCACACCCCCCTCTTACTTCGGGTGGCGATGACGGACGGTGACCTTACGGGCTGCCGACACTTTCACCTGGAAAAACTGGCTGTCCACCTCCATTAGGTATTTCATCCCTCGGTGGGTGTTATGCCGGATGACGTGGTGGACTATTACCTGCGGCAATAATCCTCCAGTTCCAATTACTCGCCACTCCTTGGGGGCCATCTCCCAGTCGATGGCGTAGAGCGGCAGGTCATCGAAACCCGAGACGTCATCTGTGAGGTTTAGGGTGGATAGGACCTCGTCTATTGCGTCGTCGGTCGGCCATCCAGGATCCACTCTCAGGTCCCTCCAAGGGTCTATATCGGGTAGGGGTACACTTGAGGTGGAGTCGGGGACTTCAGGCGCTTCAGGGACGTCTTCGGGCGGCACGTAGATATCCGTGGCGCGGCTGTCGTCTGAGTGGTATCCTTTGGGATCCACGTATCTGCGGCAGTGTCCCTCAAGACCGCAGAGGATATGTCCTTCTGCTTCTGCCATGTCTGTAAGAACCGCAAGTTTAAGATTTTCGTCTAAACCAGTAATTAGTGTATTTTTTTGGGTAACACGAGGTAAGGAGGTTGGGTGAGGAACAGAAGTTAAGTCGTGGGAAATGTCGTGGGCATCCTCGTCGTTATCAGCGTGGTATGGCTTTAGATCGGCGAGGTTGGCGACGCGGCGTCGTTTTGTCACCTAATGGTGGATCCGGACGACGTTTGGGGAGACAAATTTCAACACTCGATATGGCCCGTCAAACTTTGGCGCTAATTTTGCCGCGAATCCTTCCGCCGCGTTGGATAGCACGTGGTGTTTTGCCAACACTTGTGTGCCCAGCGTAGGCCGCCAATCCCTTCGGCGGAGATTATACTCTCTGGCCTAGTCCTGGGATTCCAGCTGTATGTTGCCTCGTACAGCGTCAAATACTCCTCTCAACTCCGTGGCTCGTGTTTCGGGGTTTACCTCCTGCCGACCACTCCCAGGGGTGACTTGGTCGTGGGTAGCCTAGGCTCACGTCCTTGCACCAAGTAGGCTGGGCTAAACTTGGTCGTGTCGGAGATGCTTGTATTGATGTCCAGCATTATTTCTGGCAGAAGTTCATCCCACGTATTTTGATGACCATCCACATACTGCGCCAGCATAGTTTTAATTGTCCGGTTTGCCCTCTTGGTTGGGTTCTGCTGGGGGCTATAGGGGGCGGTGTGTTGAAGCTCCATTCCCAGCTGTTTGCAGTAACGAGTTAACGACCGGCTGAACTGTGTTCCGTTGTCGCATACGAAGCAGCGCGGTGTCCCGAACCGGCACAATATCCTCACCCGGAACGCTTTCTCCAGGTGGGCCGTCGTGGCTTTGCGCAGTGGGGCGAGTTCCATCCACTTGGAGAAATTATCGAAGAAAACCAGTAGCATGGTATTGCCGTGCTTCGACCTAGGTAGGGGTCCGATGAAGTCCGCGCAGACCTTCGCAAATGGTTCCGCTACTTGTCTCGTTAACATTTTCCCAGCCGGCTTGAGTTGGCTTACCTTGAACACCTGGCACTTGGTACACCGCCGTACGTACTTGGTTACGTCCCGAAACAGGCCGGGCCAGTAGTACCTATGCATCACTCATCCGATTGTCTTCCGGATCCCAAGATATCCAGCTGTAGGATTGTCGTGACATTCACCTAGGACGCGGGGGCGTTGTTCCGTAGGCACGCAGAGTTTCCAAGGTACATAGTCTTCTTCTAGGGGGCGATGGCCAAGATGCCGGTATACTTGTCCGTTCTCCAGCACATAATTTGGGTATTGGTCCGGGTGGTCCTTGATCCGCTGGACCAATTTGCAGAGCCGCGGACAGTTGGTGGCGTCGACCTGCAAAGTCTGCAACACCTCATCCAGCGGTTGCCGAGATAACGCGTCTGCGACCACGTTCAGCTTCCCCCGTCGATAGTGGATGTCGAACTGGTACTGTTGTAGTTCTAGCGCCCACCTTGCGATCCGACCAGTCGGGTTGTCGATGCTGTTCAACCACTTGAGCGCCAAGTGGTCTGTCACTACATCAAAGCCCTCGTAGCCCTCGAGGAAGCATCGCAACTTACGGATGGCCCAAACGATTGCGAGGCACTCTTTTTCTGTCGCCGAGTAGTTCTCCTCGGGCTTGGACAGTCTCCGGCTCACGTACGCTATGACTCGTTCCGTTCCGTTTAACTCCTGCGTCAGTACCGCTCCTATACCGAAGTCGCTGGCGTCGGTCTGCAACACGAACTTTTCCTCAAAGTCGGGGCATGCCAGGACAGGTGCCTACGTAAGTCGTCGCTTGAGTTCGTCAAATGCGGCTTGCTGCTGTTCTCCCCATTCCCAGCGCTTATTTTTCCTCAGCAATAGTGACATCGGCTGCACTACCTCTGCGAAGTTGGCCACAAACCTCCGATACCACGACGCGATACCCAGACATCGTCGTAGTTCGCGGATATTGGTCGGTGGTGTCAGCTTCCGGACGGCGGCGATCTTGTCTGGGTCGATGTGGATGCCCTGCTCGCTGACGACGTGACCCAAATACGAGAGGCTGCGCTTGAAAAACTTGCACTTGGCCTTGTTCAGCCTTAAATTCGCCTCCCGCAGCCGTCGAAAAACCTCTTGTAGTTTTCGTAGGTGGTCATCGAGGTCCGACCCAGTGATGATAATGTCATCCAGGTAGGCGAAGGCGTACGGTTCTAGGTCCGGTCCAATGACGCCATCAAGTGCCCGTTGGAAGGTGGCTGGAGCGGAGTGAAGGCCAAAGGGCATAACCTTCCAATGGAACAATCCTCGTCCCGGTACCGTAAAAGCGGTATATTGCCGGCTGTCGCAAGCCATTGGAATCTGCCAATATCCGCTCTTCAAATCCAGTGTGCTGATGTATTTGGCGTTTCGCAGCCGCTCCAGGATGTGTTGTATACGGGGTAACGGATAGGCGTCGGGGATGGAACGTGCGTTCAGCTGCCGGTAGTCGATGCACATCCTGATGTCACCCGTCGTCTTCCCTACCAGCACGATGGGGGAGCTATGGGGGGACTTCGAAGGCATTATGTATCCGTTCTTCAGCAGTTCGTCCACTTGCTCGTAAATAACCTTCGTCATGGCGGGATTCTTCGGGTAGTAACGTTGCTTGATGGGTCTCTCGTCCCGCATAGTGATCACATGCCCCCCGACGTGAGAGACCCCCTTTAACCAACCAAAACCCCCCCATTTCCCCCTCAAAAAATTTTTTTCCTCGGGGAGGCTCCCCTTCGCCCGCTCTTTTTTTTTTTTTTTCTTGCAGACTTCGGGCGTCTCGTGAATGTTTGCATCTTCCTTCTTTGGAGTGGTTGTTGGGGGTGGTATCAGTTCTGTGGATGGCGCAGGTTCTTGTGTTGTGCTCCTGGGCTTCCGGCGTCCGGCAGGGCTTAGGAACAATTCCTTGGTCATCTGCAGCTCAGATGACCCAAATGTTAGTGTCGCTTGCATCGCACACAGGAAATCAATGCCCAGGATGAGCTCATCGAGGACAGTCGGCATCACCAGCAGTGGTAGGCAGACGCGCTTTTCCCCGAGCTGGATTTCCGTGGTGCAGGCTTTGGTAACGGTCATGCGCGTACCGTCCGCCAAACTGACCCCTTCCTGGATTTCCTTGAGTCCCTCCGCCGACAGCTGCTGGGTGACCTTTTCGCTGGCAAAGCTACGCGTGGCTCCGGTGTCCATAGTAGCCAGGAAGGGTTTGCCTTCCACGCTGACCCTGGTTACTATCCTTGCGTTCTCGAGCCGAATAGCTCCGTTGGTTTCTGATGCTCTCTGGTCGCCACTCCCCCCTGGTCCGGAATCTAGGAGGGAGGTACTTCGTTTCCCGTCGGCCGTGTGCAGCACTCGATCGTCCGAACCCCTCGCCGTCCACACTGCCCGCAGTAAATCATCTGCGGGTTCCGGCACGTTCGGGCGGGGTGTCCCGACTGACCGCATCTTCGACAAGCGTTGCTGACGTCTACCGGGGTCTCGTCGGTCGCTACTGGGTGTGCTCCTTGTGCTCGAGGCGTGTTGTCCCGGAAGAGGTTGTGCGGTCTCGGAGCCGATGGGGTCTTCTCTGGGCTAGGCGCAGGGGGTCGATGGCCAGTCGTCGGCTTCTTTCGGCTCTGCTGCTGCGTCTCCCTCTCCCTGACCATTTCGTAATGCGTGGCCAACTGCGTCAGCTGGCTCAGGCTGGTCACCTCGTGTCTTCGGATGTATAGTTGGTATTCTGGCAGTAGGTTTTCGTAGAGCCGGTCCAGCTCTCGCTCGCCAGAATACCCTGCCCGTTGCATCATAAGTCGCAGTTGCACCATGAAGCGTTTAAATGGTTCACTGTCACGCTGCAGGTGGCTCCGTATTTCGTCCTCCAACCGCTCGAAATATCTGGGGGGCAAGTAGAATTCCAAGAACTCTCTCCGGAACCGCGTCCATGTCTCCTCGTGCATCCGGTTAACCATGTACCAGCTTTCGGCTTCTCCGGTCAACAGCTCCGAGATCAGTAGGGGTAGGCTGTATGCGTCGATCTGATGGACCGTGGCTCGCTCCTCTACCCTTTCGATGAAGCTAAGTGGGTCGTTAGTCCCATCGAAGGTAAGGCCCCAGCGTTGTATCTTTTCGGCCTACATGCCGTGTGAGGACTCCGGTCGGGTTGGCCTGTGAGGTGAGAGGCGGCGTATGCGTGGTGGGGATCTACTGGCGAGTCGGGTCGGGTTGGGTCCAGGTACGGCTCCATCGGTATTGGTCACCGTGATGATCGGCTTGGGTGCTGGAGAGGTGCTCATCTCTTGCGGAGTGGGGCTTGGCGACCGGGACCTTGCCTTGGTGTCGGATGGTGGCGGATCCTGGTATCTGGCCGCCAACTCTTCGAAGCGGGCTATCAGTGTTTCTGGGTGCTCGCTGCGGCTTATGAAGCTTGCCACCCTGCTCCGTAGTTCGGTCATGGTTCCCTCTACGTTGAGCCCGAATTCGCTTGCCAGGGATACCAGCTCGTCCTTTTTGCGGTAGTAGACCCAGCTCACTGCTACCATGGTTGCCTAATGGTGGGTGATTCTATGGGGCTCAAATTATTATTATCCTTTGAGGAGGATTGTTGAATTATTGTTATCCTTGGAGGAGGATCTTTGGATTTATGATTATTATCCTCCGAGGAGGATTGTAGTTTTATTATTAATATCCTTCAAAGAGGATTGTTGGTTTATTATTATTACCCTTCGGGAAGGATTATAGGTTTTATTATTATTACTTGCAACAAAGTGTTACAAGTTACGTTTTATATATATTTGAAATAACATATATGAATACACTACACCTCCCTTTTTAAAAAAATAACGTAATATTATGAATATGTAGTTATTTATAGTATACATGATTGTAATTTTTAGAAATATAAAAATTGAATAATATAAAACTATAAATGTGTAAAAATTTAGTGTTATAATTAGCTGCTTTTTTTTAAATGATTTTTTTTTTTTTTTTTTTTCTTATATAGGTTTTATATATATACAGCTGATCAGACCGTTTTAAAATAATTTTTTTCTTAAATTATTTTAATTTTTTTTCGTATGTATTAATTTTATATTACACATATATATATTATCCTAATTTTATATAAAAATATATATATTTTTTTTTTTTTTTTTTACTTATTGTTGTGTAGTACGTTTTGCTCTACATATTTTTGATTATTAATTAAAAAGATGGTAAAAGTATTTCAGATGGTTGTTATTTTATATTATTTTCGTTTTGTTTTTTGAGATATATTTTTTTTTTTTTTTTTATATTATCATTTTATATTTTATTATTATTTTTTTTTTTTTTTTTGAGATTATGATGTTATCTCTTTCTCCTATGTTTTTTTTTTGTTTTTTATTTTTGTTTTTTATTTTGTTTTTCTGTCTGGTGGTGTTGTGTAGAAGACGTTTTACTGTCAATCTTTGCACGAGTAAGTCAGTGTAGAATTTGTATTTTCAGTTTCTATGTCCGTGATGAACGTCTTCATTGGACTAAACTAGAATATAAAGAATTCCTTAAGTTGGAATATTACTTATTAATTGTAGACATTATTGCTTCTTGTACTTTTATTTATTTGGGTCACCGGCTTGAGTAGCTACTCTTTTATACATTATTGCCCATATATTTGAAATTATCTATTGAAATTGATTCAATGATATTTCTGCTCGGTGCCACTTGAGTTTGCTGATTGTAAGTATACCGGCCCCCTTTTCGAGCCTTTGGAAAAATTGACCTATGTAAGTCGATAACTCCATTAGTATACAAATCGCTAACTTCAATTCTTGCGATAACTTTATTTCCTTGTTTTAATAAACAATTTGGATTTTGTTATACGCAAGGTCACTACTTTTCTTATTCCGTCATTTGTGATGACGTTGGGCTTAGAAGCTTTTTTTTTTTTTGCCTAAGCAAAGATTCTTGTTATATTCCTGCGCAGGATAATTTTGTCTACTGTATTGCCTGGTAGTGACTCTCAGGACTTTATTTCGTTAGTCTATTTTTTGTAATTTGAATATTGTTATCCTAGAACGGGCATCTGTATCAAAATTGTCTTTTCTATTTTATGTGCCTGGAAGGGCTTTATTTGGGCTAATAATGTGAGTTATTTTAAAAAAAAATATTTTTCAATTAGAAATTTAATTATGTAAAGTGAATAAAAACACGGAAGGTGTTTGTGAGAGTTTAAAATTATTGTCAGTTTTAACTAAAGCATAATCTTTTCTGATTTCAAAAACTATTATGTAAATTTACTTTAAGTTTCAAGTGGTATAGTCAGTATCAAATGTTTGTACGTCAGTTATGTTTCACAAGAATGGCCAGAGGGCGATGCGATTACTTTGACCTTGCACGCATCTTTTTGCGCTTACGTCTCAAGCTTCGCATACGCTTCTTACGGCACTTAGTGGTCTTTTTTTTCGATTCGAAAACGGTCAGGGAATTTATACTTATATGTTTTTTCTTTTTGTTCTTTCTTATTCATAAAAATCTGTTTGCTTCATAATAAAATTATTTTTTTTTTATTTATTTATATTTCGCGTAACTAGCGTAATGCGCAAGATGGTTACTTTTGGTAATTTTTTTTTCTCGTTTATTATATGTTTACATCCCTATTGTATGTCATATTGATCGCCTGTCTATGTGTTGTATGGCTTTACGGGCCATACGCTACTACCGGGCAACTAAGATGTCGCTCAGTATTACAATTTTCTTATATTTACGTATGTGTGTACATATTAATATATATATATATTTTTATTTTTTTTTACAACCATCACTTGTGGTGCATCTAGTTGAATTTCAGGTATTATTTTTATAGTCAGCTTGCTGATTCGCCGCTTGGGGTCTTCTTGCCAGGATCTGATAGGGCGCCGGTGCTGGTCCTCGCACAGGCTATTGATGTTTCTGTTTTTTCCTTTTCGGTGTCCGTGGCCCAGCTTGATGCGCTGGGTGATGCCGGTGCTGGTCTTCGCACAAGCTGTTGTTAGTATTGGCAGTGACTAACGTGCTGTTCCTGTTGCCGTTATTCATTGTTGCTGTTGCTGCTGATGCTGTTGTCGTCGGCTCAAAGGTTTATCTTTTATCCCTCGTGGCTGTAGATGTTAGTGTCCCTCGTTGTTGTAGTGGACTTTTTTTTTTTTTTTATCCCTCGTGGATGTAGAGGACTAGCAGACCGCTGTCCTCCGCATTAAATTTAATACATTGCAGTACAGAAATTACAGGATCGACAAATGCAATCCTATTTGCACAAAGAGGACACCCCAATCGAGGTAATTTCCGAGGAAATTATCGAGGTAGAGGCAATTACCAAGGTTATAATAATAATTATGGTAATTATAACAATTACTATAATAATAATAACCGAGGACGCGGAAATTTCCGAGGAAATAACCGCGGCCGTAGCAACGCCAACAAGGGATACCACAACAACAACTATAACAATAATAACAATAAAAGACAAGATGGTAACGTACGATACACTCAGAGTAATTCGGAAAACCAACAAGCCCCCTTAAGTACTCCCAACCAATAAATTCAAACAGTTCACGTCATCAATCTTAATCTCAACATTTTTATAAATTTACAAAATGAGTATACGAAAACAATGTTGACGTTACTCATAGATACTGGCGCAGATATCTCAATTTTAAAAGAACAGTCCGACATTTACCAAGAAATAGATAACAATACAACCACAACTATCAGCGGAATTGGAGAAGGTTCAATCCATTCCACTGGACTAACTTTCGTTGAATTAACAACAGGTAAATATATAATTCCACATTATTTTCATTTAGTAGACACAAATTTTCCTATTCCATGTGACGGAATAATCGGTATGGATTTCATAAAGAAATTCAATTGTCAGTTAGACTTCAAAGCAAGCGAAGACTTGTTTATATTAAGACCTCAAAATTTAAATTTTCCAATAACTATCCGTATAGTTCATACCACTGACAATAATACCACAATCTTACCTTTACGATCCGAAGTTGTCCGACAAATAAAACTAGATACAAAAGATGATCATATTATGATACCGTGTCAAGAAATTGAGAATGGAGTATTTATAGCAAGCTCCATATCCAATTCCAAAAACACATTTGTCCGAATTCTGAATACAACAAATTCAAATAAAGTAATTAACCTAGATAAAGTCAGATTTGAACCACTAACTAGTTACGAGATTTTCAATAAAAATCATCTATCAAGAGATGAAAAAATTATATCTAAGTTAAGAAAAAATTGTCCGCTACCATATAAAAAAATGTTAACCGAACTCTGCGTCAAGTATACAGACATATTCGGACTAGAATCCGAAGCAATAACCACGAATAATTTTTACAAACAAAAATTAAGATTGAAAGACAATGAACCAACATATATCAAAAGTTATAGAATTCCTCAAAGTCAACAGACAGAAATAGCCAAGCAAGTCGAAAAGTTAATAAAAGACAATATTGTAGAACCTTCTGTATCAGAATACAACAGCCCCCTGCTCTTACTACCAAAAAAATCATTACCTGATTCAAATGATAAAAGATGGCGTTTAGTAATTGATTACCGCCAAATAAATAAGAAACTGTTAGCTGACAAATTTCCACTTCCAAGAATAGATGATATTCTTGATCAACTAGGCCGAGCACAATTTTTCTCGTGTTTAGATCTAATGTCAGGATTCCATCAAATAGAACTTGAAGAAAATTCAAGAAATATAACGTCTTTTTCAACGAGCAATGGCTCTTATCGCTTCACGCGATTACCTTATGGTTTAAAAATAGCGCCTAATTCTTTTCAAAGAATGATGACAATTACATTTTCTGGTCTTGAACCATCACAGGCATTCCTTTACATGGATGACCTAATTGTCATCGGTTGTTCCGAACAACATATGATCAAAAACCTTAAAAACGTTTTTTGACTTATGCAGGAAGAACAATCTAAAATTGCACCCAGACAAGTGCACATTTTTCATGCATGAAGTGACCTTCCTAGGTCATAAGTGTACTGACAAAGGTATTCTCCCAGATGACAAAAAGTATGATGTCATTGAAAAATACCCAGTCCCTACGGACGCAGACAGCGCTAGAAGATTTGTTGCATTTTGTAACTATTATAGACGTTTTATTAAAAATTTTGCAGAATATTCACGTCACATAACCAATTTATGTAAAAAGGATGTCAAATTTGACTGGACACCTAGTTGTCAAAATGCCTTTGAATATTTAAAAGAAAAATTAATGAGTCCTACATTATTACAATACCCAGATTTTAGCAAAGAATTTTGCATAATCACAGATGCAAGCAAAGAAGCTTGTGGAGCAGTATTAACCCAAAATTATAATGGTATTCAATTACCTGTAGCATATGCATCTCGCAGTTTCACTAAAGGTGAAAGTAATAAATCAACTACAGAGCAAGAATTATCAGCAATTCATTGGGCAATTAATCACTTCAGACCATATATATATGGTAGACACTTCACTGTCAAAACAGATCATAGACCCCTTACATATTTATTTTCAATGGTAAACCCAAACTCGAAATTAACTAGAATGCGACTTGACTTGGAGGAATACGAATTTACGGTGGAATATCTTAAGGGTAAGGATAATTTTATAGCCGATGCGTTATCAAGAATAACCATTAAAGAGCTAAAAGACATGACGAATCAAATATTAAATAGACAAGACAAAAGACAGAAAATTTCCTGCGCAGGAAATGAAAAAGATATAGAAAAAGAGAATTTGAAAAATAAATCTCTAAATAAAGCTTCAAAGCCCAACGTATATGAAGTCATAACAAATGACGATGTACGAAAAGTAGTGACCTTGCAAACGAAAGATATGCTGTGTTGCTTTAAGCATGGTAAACAAATCATTGCAAGAATAGATTGTGAGGAGCCATATTTACGTATAGCTCTCACAAAGGGCGACTGCATTTACAGCCGCAGCCGGACCTGAGCTGCGGCGAATTTGCATGCTGTCTCGCTCTGACACAGGATGTCAGCGCTAAGGTACGTGTTTGGCACATGGGAGCCGCAAAACACGTACCGTAAATGTCGTGGCAAAGTGCCGTTGGTGTGCGAGCGGTGCATCTACGAGATATCGTGGTCACTGTCACACCAACGACAGGCGTGATCAGCAACAAGGAACCGTTGTTGCTAGGCAAATCTCACTGGAACGATCACGCCACCTTTGCCCTTGGCGCGACATTGGCAGCGCTGACAGGCCCCGGTCCAGCGAGACAGCACAAGGCTATAAAAGGAGCCGCCTTCGACAGAGCGGCAAGTTAGTCGCGTACAAGTCAGTTCAAGAGTCAATTGAAGAGTCAGTTCAAGAGCGAAATACAAAGTTAGTGTGAGTGCAAAGTGGAACGTCAACGCGAGACATAAAGTGAACACAGGACTCGGAGGGCGAGAAATCCTACGCGAAAGGATAATTTTTAAGAAACTAAAAGGATTCATATCGTAATAAAGTCAAAGCAGATCGTGTCCTTAGCGATTAACAAACATTGTACTGAGAAATCGATACACGAAAGTTGTCAAGTCTTGTGCCGCATTGCATTTGCAAAGCAACCTCGAATTAAAACCAATTATCAGACAAGTGAGCCTGGCGAAGGACAGGTGAAGCTAAAGCCAGAGCTTGAGAGTAGGCGAGACTATTGGCGAAATCCTTGTGGTAACAAGGAGGCCATAGAAGAGCCTGGCGAAATCAGGCGTTGCTAGCTAAAACCTCGTTTAGTAGGCGTAACATTGACTCTGAATATTTGGTGCAACGAGAGCGCCAGCATTGCAAATAAAACCCCGACACAAGATCCGTGCGATTTCCTAAACTCAAACAAGAAATATCATTAAGTGCACAACTAAATTGTAAAAACCCAACGTGAAACTAGCAGAGAGTGCAGTTAAATATATGTATAAAAAGTCAAACTAAATTGTGTTATTATTGCCGCAGCCGCCACAAATATAAATTTGTTGGCACGTACCCTCAACACCGCGAGAGTTAGCCCAGCTAAAAACCGCGTAACTTTAGGTTCGTTACAACTGGCGCCCAACTGTGGATCTACGGCTAATACCACATAGTTTTTTTAAATACATATAAATAATTGACAATATGGTTCGTTCGTGGGTGTACAATCTAAAAAAGGAGGCACTAGTGAAATGCGGAGTGGAATTCGGTCTGGAGCTGGAAGGCACTGTCGAAAATATGAGAAGACAATTCGGAGACTGGGTAAGTCAAAACGAAAATAATCTTCCTCACAGCGTTCGCATTAGCGAACTGGCGAAAACATACAGCCGACAGTCGCCGAATAAAGAACCAGAATTCATGCGCGAGGAAGGGGAATACGAAGAGGAAAAGGAGTTTGCCGGCATAGACGTAGCAAGGCTGAGCGTCCCATGCACCAGCGCGGCGGCTAGGGCGCGAGATTTACAGGAATCTCGCCGATCGCCCTGGAGTACAGCCCAACAGCCAGGAGAACGTTGCCACACCCACACACATGATCAGACCAATGCAAGGGCAAGTGAATACCAAAAAGTAGCCAAACAAGTTCGAGAGTGGAGCTTTCGATTCGATGGACTATCGAAGCCTCTCGAATTCTTGGAGCAAGTGGAATGGTCGGCAGACACATATGGATTAAATTTAAATTTAATTCCTAGAGCAATGCCGGAGTTGCTGAAAGGAATGGCACTTAAGTGGTACATAGCTAACAACAGGCATTGGACGACATGGGTGGATTTTGTCGACAGTTTTCAAGAATACTTTTTACCTCGAGATTATTTTGAAAATTTGTACGATGAAGTACGCAGACGACGGCAAGCTCTGGATGAGCCTTTTAAAGTCTATATGGTGGAGATGCAGACTCTGATGAGACCCCTACGACTCTCAACAGAGAAGGAAGTGCGCACTATTTACACCAACAGCCTTCCTGACTTGCGCGGATACGCACGGCCAAACCAGTTCTCGAATTTGACCCAGCTGATGCAACTGGCAGAAGAATTCGAAGAACTAGAAAAGGATAGGCTGAAACTGAGGCTACAAAGTGCTACAGCCCAACAACAATACAGCCAACAGCAACAACAACAGCCTCAACAACACTGAGATACGCAGCAAAATGTTCGCGAGCACCATCAGAATCGTGCAAATCGTACCCGATTTATGGCCATGGAAGAGCAGAACCAGCACTCTGGAGGAATGGACGAACGGCCAACCCCAACACCTAGGACCCAGCAAAATCCTGCCAGGACACACATAAACAACCCAGGAAGGGCATGTCGCGTGTGTGGACAGGAGGGACACTGGGCGATAGAGTGCCGAAACCCAATGCTGGAGTTCTGCTGGGTCTGTGGCAGAATCGGTCAGCGGACGGCACTATGTTGTCAATCGGGAAACGGTCAGTTTCGTCCGCCATCGAGGGGCGAGCGGGAGCCGCCAAGGTCCGCCCCGAGACGCTAGTCGGTCACCTGAAGGACGAAGGGACGCAGTTGACTGCCACCGTAGGGATCGGTGAGTGTCAGTATAAGGCTACAGTCGATACAGGGGCTACAAGCAGCTTTGTTAGCGAAGAGCTAGCTTGTAGACTGAGCACTGTAGGCCGGAGAAGCGTCGCAAGTAGACAGGTGAAGTTAGCAGACGGACATAACAGCAGGACAACGGAACAAATAACGGTCGAAATAAGACTCGGGCATCGCAGTTTGCAAGTAGCGTTGCTAATTATGCCTGGTGTGATAGACGATTTGGTGCTGGGCTGGGATTTTCTGACTGGCATGGGCACAGTGTTGCAGTGTGCGGGATTGGTGGTCACCATCCCAGCACGACGGCAAAAGGTTGGAAAGCTGGAGGAGAGACTGTCGGTGGCAGTTGTCCAGAATACAACCGAACAAGACGAAGCAATACACGATGTCAGAAACCCAGCTATTGAAACCAAAAATCTACACGAGGATCAAGAAATTAATGAATTTCTTTTGCGGGAAGTTGCAGCCTTCGAACACCTAAAGGGCACATCACAAATTACGGAACACAAAATTGTGATGAGCGATGACAGGCCTATAAAACAGCGTTATTTTCCGAAGAATCCAAAAATGCAAGCGGAAATTAACCAGCAAGTAGAGGAACTACTTGCGAAAGGTTGCATAGAGCCATCCAACAGCCCACACAGCGCACCAATCGTGATGGTGAAAAAGAAGAATGGCAAATGGCGGTTATGTGTGGATTTTAGGCAACTTAACAGTCGATCCGTTAAGGACGCGTATCCATTGCCAAGAGTGCACCACATTTTAGACCAGCTACGTGAAGCCCACTTCATCACTAGCTTGGATCTGAAAGATGGGTACTGGCAGATCCCGATGGAGAAAACGAGCCGACCACTGACAGCATTTACAGTCCCAGGCAAAGGTTTGTACCAGTGGAAAGTGATGCCATTTGGGTTACACTCGGCACCGGCAACTTTTCAGAGGGCTTTGGATCGCGTTATTGGACCAGAGATGATGCCACACGCGTTTGCTTATTTAGATGATATTATAATCATCGGAAGAACGCGCGAAGAGCATATGGCAAATCTCAAAGAGGTATTTCGACGGTTGAGGGCAGCAAATCTGCGCATCAACGTGGACAAATGCGACTTCTTTAACAAAGAGTTGAAATATCTGGGCCACAGAGTCACAGAGGAAGGAATTCGCACAGATTCGGAGAAAGTTGCTGCAATCGCAGAATTGAAGCCGCCAAGCAACGTAAAGGAGTTACGACAATACCTGGGCGTAGCATCATGGTACAGGCGCTTCGTACCAGATTTTGCGACAAAAGTAGCACCTCTGAACGCATTGATGAAAAAAGGCGCAAAATGGGAGTGGACTGAGGAGCGGCAAGTAGCTTTTGACACGGTCAAAGAGAAGCTGACTCAGTCCCCAGTATTGGCATGCCCAGATTTTTCAAAAACATTTTGCTTGCAGACGGATGCAAGTAACTATGGCCTGGGTGCGATATTGACCCAACCTTCGGAGCAAGGTGAAAGGGTAATATCGTACGCCAGTAGGACACTAAACGGTGCCGAACGGAACTATTCGGCAACTGAAAAAGAGTGTCTAGCCATAGTGTGGGGAATCAGAAAGCTAAGGCCATACCTGGAAGGCTACCATTTTGTGGTCATAACGGACCACATGGCGCTGAAGTGGCTAAACTCAATTGAGAGTCCATCAGGCAGAATAGCGCGTTGGGCGCTTGAACTGCAACAATACGACTTTGAAGTCAAATACCGTAAAGGCAACCTCAATGTCGTAGCCGATGCACTTTCGAGACAGCCACTTCCGGAGACATGCTGCCTAAGAAAAATCGCCACAGAAGAGATGGTGGCAGACAACGCAAATTGCAAATGGATTCAGAAATTAAAAAAGGAAATCGCGCAAAATCCCAGGATATATCCGGATTACATGGAGGAAAATGGCAACCTATACAGACACATCCCACATCGCGCTGGAGGCGGAGATGTGGAAGCTTGGAAGCTTTGTGTACCCAAAGGTAAAAGGAAGGATGTATTATTGGAGAACCACGACGCAGCCACAGCCGGTCATTTGGGAAGCCGGAAAACGATAGCAAGAGTAGCGACACGCTACTATTGGCCAGGCTTGTACAGGGACGTGCGCACATATGTGCACAACTGCGAAACGTGTCAACAATATAAGCCAAGTCAAATGGCAGCAGCAGGAAAGATGTTGACACAAATTCCGGAAGAGCCATGGAGTACCGTGTGTGCTGATTTTGTTGGCCCACTGCCAAGATCAAAACACGGCAACACAATGCTATTGGTGATGTTTGACCGTTTCTCTAAGTGGACTGAGTTAGTTCCGCTGAGGAGCGCAACCACAGCCACTTTGCAAAAGGGATTCAGAGAGAGAATTTTGGCACGATTTGGGGTGCCAAAAATTCTCATAACGGACAACGGAACACAATTTACGAGTAAAGCCTTCAAAAGCTTTCTCGAAGAATTAGGAGTGCGACACCAATTTACGGCACCATACACTCCGCAAGAGAATCCTACAGAACGTGCGAACCGCACGGTAAAAACGATGATTGCACAATTCACAAAAGATAACCAGCGGTGCTGGGATGAATTTTTGCCAGAATTATCACTAGCCGTTAATACCAGCGTATCGGCGTCTACGGGCTACAGTGCAGCGTTTATCACGCAAGGGCGGGAACCAAGGCTGCCAAATGCGCTGTACGATAACGTTACACTCGGCACAGGGCAACCGACACAAACACCCAGCGACAATGCGCAAAAACTTAGAGAAGTTTTTGAATTGGTGCGCAGGAGTTTAGAGAAGGCCTCTCAGGACCAAGCAAGGCATTACAACCTACGGAGACGGCAGTGGAAACCATCTGTAGGAGACAAGGTGTGGGTGAAACAACACCACCTGTCAAATGCAGCGGAAGGCTTCGCTGCGAAGCTTGCTCCTAAATTTTCCGGACCATATACAATAATGAATTTTGTATCACCTGTAATCTGTAAATTACAGGGGAAAACTGGGGAAAAAGAACGGACCGCGCACATAGGCGACATAAAACCCCACGGAGGCGGAACGGACAATGGGTGAGACAATAAAAAAAAAAAATTTTGGGGTCACAAATTATTTTAAGACCCTAGAACAAAAAGTAATTTTTTTTTGTGGTGAAAATCTGGAAAAGAAAAGAGCGGTTAATAAGTGGCCTTGTTAATGACGTATCTCATTTACTCACCTGAATCTCCATCACCTCCTATAAATAAAAAAAAAATCATTAGTTGATTTGTTTTTTTTGGAAAAAAAGGGGTGAATATGTATTAATACATATTGAATATTTTCCCGACTCAACACATTTAACAGATATAAATAATAAAAATAAATATGTAAGGTATTACATATTTATTAAACCATAACAAAAATAAATATGTAAGGTATTACATATATATAAATAATAAAAATAAATATGTAAGGTATTACATATTTATTAAACCATAACAAAAATAAATATGTAAGGCATTACATATATATAAATAATAAAAATAAATATGTAAGGTATTACATATTTATTAAAACAATAACAAACATAAATATGTAAGGTATTACATATTTTATAAATAATAAAAATGAATATGTAAGATATTACATATTCATTAAAAATAACAGACAACAATGAATGTGTGGGCGGGAAGAATGGACGTCGGGAAAAAAAAAAAAATAAAAATAAATAATAATAAATAATAAGAGCCACGGCCCAACCAAGGGCATTACAAAAACCGGACCTGAACGCGGCGAAAGGTGTGCGAAGCAAACGCTGCTAGGAAAACGGTTAATGAAAAAGGTTAGCGATATCGCAAAGAGAGCGCTGACAAAACATGGCGGTCGCAGGCGGGAAGGATACCGTAACTTGCGCACCTACACTGTTGCACATGCGTACGGAGTAGGGGTATAAAAGGTGCCGACTACCATGCAGTCGGTCACTTTACGATATTTTTTGTAAAAAAAGAACACTCACAAGTAAGAAATGGAGAAGTACAACAACGACACCGAGGGAAGGAGGGCAGTCCATGCGTCGAGCCGTGACCCACGTGCGCACTCTCGCACACCAGCGGGGGATGTGTGCGTGGTCGACGCGGCGGCCATGGGTGCCAGCGCCAGAGGGCGCAGAAACGTGGCGCGACGAGGACGTTGGGCCGGACAGCCCTATGCGCGTGTCGAGCCGCAACGGGAGGCATCTCCGGATGTACTGGAACTGCGGGCTTCACCAATTTTAGAGTCCCCGGAAGAGCGAGAGGCGGCCGAGCGTGAGCGTTGTCGCCGCCAGGAGCTGGAAGAAGAGCGCGAGTGGGTGCGCCGGGCGTACGACGACGACTGGAACAGTAGCGACTGGGAGGTGGATGCCAGCGCTGGTCCAGTGGGCGAGGTTGAGGAGTCGCCGCCGCCAAGGGACTTCATTGAAGTGAACCCGGAATGGGTACGTATGTGCCATCCCGAGGCACCACCGACGCCAGAGGATGAGCATGTGGGCCCAGCCAGCCCGGAGCGGTTCGCCACACCGCCACTACCGGAGACACCACCGCCAGACTGGCGCCCCGCTAGGCCACCGTCGCCATTCCCACGTGGGGTGGACGCCTCGGAGGATGAGGAGGATGAAGACGAGGAGGTGATTTATATATCGTCCGACGAAGAGGAGCAGTTGCCGCCGAACGATCCGGGTGAGTCAACACCACCGACGGCGACCATAAATAGGGAGAAGCGGTTCGTGGACGGGCGGTGGCACCACACCGCGACGGTTGTCCTGGAATGGACAGAGGAGGTGGCACCGCCCCGCGAGGGTTTCATTAAAGAAATGACGCCACCACGACCGCGTACGCCAACGCCACCCCGACAGCGTACGCCAACGCCACCACGAACACGGACGCCGACGCCGCCACCACGAACACGGACACCGACGCCGCCACCACCACGACCGCGCACGCCGTCACCACCACGCGCATTACCGGCACCAAGCAACGCGGCCACCAGTCCGGCAACAAGGACATCGCCGTGGGTGTGGCCAACACCGATGCAGGTGGGCACGCCGCCTCGCCCCAGGACACCGCCTCCGCCACCAACATGGGCGCCCAATGCGGCACGCCCAGCTTTCGGCCGGCAGGCTTCATGCCCATATGGGGAACGGCCGGCTCGCCCGGTACTGCAGCGGCAGTCGTCCGCACCACTGGCGATTCCAGGATGGAGAGAGGTGGCGCGAGCCGACTGGCCATCAGAGGTCGTAGCTGCCGCAGCTGGAGGTAGCGACCGACGCACGTCGCGCATTGTGTGGGCGCACGGCCAACGATACCGCGTGCGAATTTCAACCCGAGGCACGCGGGCCTTTGTGGCCGAATAAGAAAAAAAGAGCAAAAACACCACAATAAAAAAAAATGGAAAAAAATATATATATCTTGCATATTCATTTAACCTGAAAAAAATATAAAGGAAAACAGGTGTATTAAAACTGCAGGAGGGGGGGTGAAAGTTGCTGGAAGCATACTCACATAAAATGTGTGTGCGATCCAGCGCGAGCGGCAAAACGGCATGGCCTGGAAAAAAGAGAACATGAGTAGGATATGGTGGAAATGGCGCAAGGCGCAAAAATATATTACTTACGTTTGCTTTTAGATTCTTTTCAGCAACAACAAAACAATTGCAAACTGCAAATTGTGTGTCATGGCCGATTAGTGTTGGATAGTTGCGTGTGGCCATATCGATCTGGCCACATCACAAATATCGATCAGGCCGTAGCGAGTAACACCGGGCGATGCGAAGCTGGCTGCTATGGCGCAACGCACCACTAGATGGCGTTACACGACCGCCAGCTGATCGCTACAGCGACACTGTTAACGGACGCCAAAGTTCAAAACGGAGGCGCGCGATTTGAAAGACGCAAAATCAAGTGAAAGACTTCCACTTCCGGAGAAAGAGGGGAGTGTGAGGAGCCATATTTACGTATAGCTCTCACAAAGGGCGACTGCATTTACAGCCGCAGCCGGACCTGAGCTGCGGCGAATTTGCATGCTGTCTCGCTCTGACACAGGATGTCAGCGCTAAGGTACGTGTTTGGCACATGGGAGCCGCAAAACACGTACCGTAAATGTCGTGGCAAAGTGCCGTTGGTGTGCGAGCGGTGCATCTACGAGATATCGTGGTCACTGTCACACCAACGACAGGCGTGATCAGCAACAAGGAACCGTTGTTGCTAGGCAAATCTCACTGGAACGATCACGCCACCTTTGCCCTTGGCGCGACATTGGCAGCGCTGACAGGCCCCGGTCCAGCGAGACAGCACAAGGCTATAAAAGGAGCCGCCTTCGACAGAGCGGCAAGTTAGTCGCGTACAAGTCAGTTCAAGAGTCAATTGAAGAGTCAGTTCAAGAGCGAAATACAAAGTTAGTGTGAGTGCAAAGTGGAACGTCAACGCGAGACATAAAGTGAACACAGGACTCGGAGGGCGAGAAATCCTACGCGAAAGGATAATTTTTAAGAAACTAAAAGGATTCATATCGTAATAAAGTCAAAGCAGATCGTGTCCTTAGCGATTAACAAACATTGTACTGAGAAATCGATACACGAAAGTTGTCAAGTCTTGTGCCGCGTTGCATTTGCAAAGCAACCTCGAATTAAAACCAATTATCAGACAAGTGAGCCTGGCGAAGGACAGGTGAAGCTAAAGCCAGAGCTTGAGAGTAGGCGAGACTATTGGCGAAATCCTTGTGGTAACAAGGAGGCCATAGAAGAGCCTGGCGAAATCAGGCGTTGCTAGCTAAAACCTCGTTTAGTAGGCGTAACATTGACTCTGAATATTTGGTGCAACGAGAGCGCCAGCATTGCAAATAAAACCCCGACACAAGATCCGTGCGATTTCCTAAACTCAAACAAGAAATATCATTAAGTGCACAACTAAATTGTAAAAACCCAACGTGAAACTAGCAGAGAGTGCAGTTAAATATATGTATAAAAAGTCAAACTAAATTGTGTTATTATTGCCGCAGCCGCCACAAATATAAATTTGTTGGCACGTACCCTCAACACCGCGAGAGTTAGCCCAGCTAAAAACCGCGTAACTTTAGGTTCGTTACAAGATGTTAGCGATCTGTATGCAAATGGAGTTATTGATTTAGGTCAATTTTTCCAACGGCTTGAAAGCAGAGCCGGTGTACACGATATACGTGAACTAAAAATGGCACCGAATGATATAATCTTTGAACAAGTTTCAATAGAATTATTCAAGAAAATGGGCAATAATATATTAAAATTATTAAGAGTAGCGCTACTCAAGCCGGTGACCAATATATCAAATGATATAGAAAAAGAAGCTATACTGTCTAAATTTCATGATGATCCAATACAAGGAGGTCATACTGGCATATCAAAAACTTTAGCTAAAGTACAAAGACATTACAAATGGAAAAATATGCGAAAAAACATAATAGAATACATACGTAAATGTCAAAAATGCCAAATGTCTAAAACGACATTACATACAAAGACCCCTTTAACACTGACAGAGACACCAATATATGCTTTCGACAGGGTAATTGTTGACACTATTGGTCCATTACCAAGATCCGAACATGGTAACGAATATGCAATAACGCTTATTTGCGATTTAACAAAATATCTCGTTGCCATTCCGATCCCAAACAAAAATGCTAGTACTGTCGCTAAAGCTATATTTGAATCTTTTATATTGCAGTTTGGTCCAATGAAGACGTTCATTACGGACATGGGAACTGAATATAAAAATTCGATTATTAATGAATTGTGCAAAAATTTGAAAATAGACAATATAACGTCTACAGCACACCACCACCAGACAGTTGGAACAGTAGAAAGAAGTCATAGAACTTTTAACGAATATAATCGCTCATACATTTCAGTTGATAAAACCGACTGGGATGTGTGGCTAAAATATTTTGTGTACTGTTTCAACACGACCCCATCTATGGCTCACAACTATTGTCCATATGAATTAGTTTATAACAAACAAAATAATTTACCCGAGTATTTTAATACAGTAGACAATATAAAACCTCTATATAACATAGAAAACTATGCTAAAGAAAGTAAATTTAGATTAGAACAGGCATATAAACGAGCTAGAATAATGCTAGAAAAACATAAGGCTAGGAATAAAGAATATTATGATAAAAATATAATTAATTTCGAATTAAAAATAGGAGATACAGTTTTACTAAAAAATGAAACTGGCCATAAGCTAGACTCAGTATATTTAGGACCATTTAGCGTAGAAAAAATAGAAGATAAAGATAATATAATTATAAAAGGTAAAAACAATAAAAAACAAAAAGTTCATAAGAATAGGTTAAAACTATACAATAACTAAAAACTTTCATGAAAGCACAGTCTGATCAACTGTTATTATACAAAAAAAAAAAAAAAAAAATAAATAAAAAAAAAAAAACAAAAACAAAAAACATAATCAAAAAAAAAAAAAATTTTTTTCATTACCTCCCATTTCAAAAAAAATAACACAAAACAATTTCAATCATTTTTTTTAATTTTTAATACATTTTTAGACACATAAATATAACAATATAATTAATTAATTATATATCTATATTGTAAAATATAAACATAATTACACTATTAAAATAACTTCATATTATTACGTTATTTTTCAAAAGGAGGGAGATGTAGTATACACATATATTCATATATATTCAAATGTAATAAACAGCAACACTTTGTTGTTGTCTAAACATTAAATCGAGCAACGACACTTTGTCGTTGCATAAACAATAAGCCAAGCACCCAGTGCTGGTAACATGATCGCGTAAGAATGCAACGCGCACAACGATGCCGCGTCAGCGTTCTCACGCTTAGACCATTTACTATACATATGTGTATACTCTCGCTCTCTTTATATTATATACAAAACTATGTACGGCTCTCGCGCTGACTTCTCTGCCGAAGCAGTGGCCAGCTTTAAGTTAGAATTAATATTCAAAATCATTCAATAAAGAACTGTTAAAACAAACGGACGTCGATGTCTTGTGTTTTAAAGTATTTAATCAACTTGAGGACAACAGCATTACAATATCCTTCGAGGAGGATTGTTGGTTTATTATTATTATCCTTCGGGGAGGATTATAGGTTTTATTATTAATATCCTTCGAGGAGGATTGTTGGTTTATTATTATTATCCTTCGAGGATATCTTTCGCGGCTTTGTATTGACTACTGTTTGTGTCAGCTTGGAGGCTGGAGTATGACTGATTTTTCTGGTGCTGGCAGCCGGCCTTATATACACAAGCGGCCGCTCTGCCAGCACCAGCAGCGGCGCTCTGCCATCGTCGGCAGCGAAGATCCCGTCGGCAGCGCGGCGACGCAGCCTTCTGCCGCCGGCTGCCGCGACGCTCTCAAATCCACGACGTTGCGAGGGAAGAAGGGGGTGAAAAGGGTTATCTTTTGGTGACAACAGAGAAACAATACAAAACGTAAGGACATGGAAAGGACAATAACAGACACAACCCTGCACAATGGTGTTGGTCCTGGACCCCCCCTTTCTGTACAACCGTTGCACCAGTGGTTCTTTAGGCCACAAAAAAGGGTGGGGCTCCTTGTCAACAAAGTCTTCCAGAGTCCCTGCTCGGGCGCCATCTGTAAGGATGTTTTCTAGGCCGAGGTCGGCGTCTCAATCGCATCCGGGGTGTTTTACAGATTATTTGTAATAATGCTGGGACCCTGGAATGAGCCGCACCGAGGTCGAACACCAATGCGCAAACATAAAGGGGGATTGAGGGGTAGTATGGTCGCCTAGATCTCACCCGGAAGACCCTTCCACTCCTCGCCTCAGACCACTCCCCGACGCCAACCAGGCGTAAACCTTTGACTTCAGGGACGCGAAAAGAATCGGGAGTAGGCATTCACCTGGCTCGGCTAAGGGTAAGACCCGGAAGCCTCACCAAGTGATCACCTAATCCCGTTTGACCCGCTTTCACTCACTAGCCGCGCCTTTTGGAATGCATGTGATGGACCCAGGCAGGGATCTAGGGCGCACAGAGTAAGACTCGGAATGCGTCCCAGACTCCCCTACCCGAGCCCACCACAACCTGCAACGCACGGGTATTACCCGGTTGTCGCTACACACGGAATAGGCCAAGAAGCAGACGTCGCAGAATCTAGAGTAAAACTCGGAAGATTCGCTAGTCTGGCTCCTCATGCCGATTCCATGTGGGCCGTAGGGTGAGGTGACCCGAAGCCAGAGGCCTCGACTACCCGCTGAAAAGGGAAGTAGAGTAATAAAACGACAAAACACTAACGTGGATACATTTAAATCATTTATTGTTTCACACTTAGGGAGTGGGGGAAAGGTATTGAATTGCAACACTACATTCTTGGCCGTTGTCCAACTTACCCCGCTCTACCAAGCTCATATGTGTGTGGGGGGTGTTTACGAGCGTGTGTGTATACCTGTTGTGTGTGTGCTGGTGCCAATGCCGAGTGTGTGGGGGTGTGTGTGTATGCCTGTGGGAGCGCTGGTGTCAATGCCGTGTGTGTGTGTGGTGTCTACGTATGCCTGTGCGAGCGCTGGGTGTCGATACCGTGTGCGTGTGGAGTGTGTGCGTATGCCTTAGTGCGTGCTGGGGTAAATGCCGGGTGTGTGTGGTGTGTGTGTATGCCTGTGTGAGCGCTGGTGTCGGTGCCGTGTGTGTGTGTAGAGTGTGTGCGTATGCCTGGGTGAGCGCTGGTGTCGATGCCGTGTGTATGTGTGGTGTGTGCGTAGGCCTGTGTGTGTGCTGGGGGTCAAAGCCGTGTGTGTGTAGATTGTGCGTATGCCTTAGTGCGTGCTGGGGTTAAAGCCGTATGTGTGTAGGGTGTATGCGTATGCCTGTGGGAGCGCTGGTGTCGGTGCCGTGTGTGTGTGTAGTGTGTATGCATATGCCTGTGGGAGCGGTGGTGTCGGTGCCGTGTGTGTGTGTGGTGTGTGCGCAGGCCTGTGTGTGTGTGCTGTTGTCAATGCCGTGTGTGTGTAGAGTGGGCGTATGCCTGTGGGAGTGCTGGTGTCAAAGCCTTGTGTGTGTATGGGGTGTGCGTAGGCCGGTGTGTGTGCTGGGGTCAATGCCGTGTGTGTGTAGATTGTGCGTATGCCTTAGTGCGTGCTGGGGTTAAAGCCGTATGTGTGTAGGGTGTATGCGTATGCCTGTGGGAGCGCTGGTGTCGGTGCCGTGTGTGTGTGTAGTGTGTATGCATATGCCTGTGGGAGCGGTGGTGTCGGTGCCGTGTGTGTGTGTGGTGTGTGCGCAGGCCTGTGTGTGTGTGCTGGTGTCAATGCCGTGTGTGTGTAGAGTGTGCGTATGCCTGTGGGAGCGCTGGTGTCAAAGCCGTGTGTGTGTATGGGGTGTGCGTAGGCCGGTGTGTGTGCTGGGGTCAATGCCGTGTGTGTGTAGATTGTGCGTATGCCTTAGTGCGTGCTGGGGTCAAAGCCGTGTGTGTGTAGGGTGTGTGCGTATGCCTGTGTGAGCGCTGGTGTCGAAGCCGTGTGTATGTGTGGTGTTTTTTTTTTTTTTCTTTATTGCTTATCCTATATATACAATGACTTATTATTGGGTAATATAAGCGAAACATAACATGGGCGGTACGGCTGTTAGGTAATGCTTCACCAATGCCTATGTTCCACCTAATCCACTTGCTCTCTTCGCTCGCGCTCAGCCTTACGCAGATTGGTCATGACTGCCGCCGCGAACGCGCTGAATGCTTCCCAATTGACGCTGCTGGCCAGTATCAATGTCACCAGGTTGTCCAACTCGATGCTACAGCCGAAAGCCCTCTCCAGTTCATCTCGGAGCCCGGTAAAGCGTCCACAAACAAAACAAGACGTGTTCGGCATCCTCTACGAACCTATCACCACAGGAGGTACAGAACGCTGCACCCTCATGCCCAAATCGGTGCAAGTACTCACGGAAGCAGCCATGACCACTTAGTAGTTGGGTGGTGTAGTAGTTAAGCTGCCCATGCCGCCGGTTTTGCCACGCTGAAATGCTCGGGATGAGGCGATGTGTCCAATGCCCTTTGCTAGACGCATCCCATTGCCTCTGCCAGTTTTCCAAAGTGCGCGTTTTGGCCGCTGTGCGCACTTCATGCTTCTGGGGATCCGAAAGTTCCTTGCCATGAGTTCCCTCGTAGATCTCCGAGATTTCCCTAGCCAGCTCGGCTATGGGAGCTATTCCAGCCATGACCATCATCCGAGATGGTTCTGAAGCCGCTACAAACTCTGATCGCTCCAAGACGGTGAGTAGCTCTCAGACCTCGGGTGTAGCTCTCAAAGCGGCAAGCTGGTTGCCATATCAGCGCCGCATACAGCATCGTCGCTCTTATGACGCTGGATAACAGGAGTCTCTTGAATTGCTTCGGACCTCTCGTATTTGGCATGATTCGCGAGATCGCACGATTTGCTAAGGCGGCCTTTGTGCTAGCGTACTCCAAGTGCTCCTTGAAGCATAACCTGGTATCCAGCATAACGCCCAGGTATTTAATCGCCCTCTTAGACCTGACTGCAGTGTTAGCCACGATGATGTTGGCTGTCTCCACCGCTTTTCGGCTGCTAATGAGCACTGCCTCTGTTTTTTGGGGTGCTATCTGCAGTCCTACTGAGGAGAGCCACTGTATGGCTTTCGCGATGGCTAGGTTGCACTTTTCCTCCACTGCCTTGAGATCCTTGGCGACAACCACTATTGCCACATCGTCAGCAAAGCCCACCAGCTGAACATCGTCGGGCATTGGCAGCCGAAAAACGCCGTCATACATGACGTTCCACAGTAGAGGTCCCAGTACCGATCCTTGTGGCACGCCTCCAGAAACTTCGTGCTCCTCCATCGTCTCGCAGGTATCATACCTTAGGATTCTATTTTTGAAGTAGCTCCTTGTTATCCTTAGTAGATACTCCGGCACGTTTAGTGCCTCAAGAGCCTCCAGGATGCAGCCCCATTTAGCCGTATTGATGGCATTTTTGACGTCCAACGTTGTCACCGGCTATCGCTCCCGAAGCTATCTCGACTACCTTGCCGATAGCGTCCAGCGTAGATCGCGCTTTGCGAAAGCCATACTGCTGCGGTGAGACTCCACCAGCAGCAGCAATGGCGCTATTGAGCCGGGTGCAAATCAAGTGCTCCAGTAGCTTACCCGCAGTATCGATCAGGCAGATCGGACGATATGCAGCTGGATCTTCAAGTTTTTTGCCAGGCTTCGGTAGGAGGACCAGTCGCTGAATTTTCCAACGGTTTGGAAACACTCCGCTTCGTAGGCAGCTGTTGTACATGCTCGAAAAGAGCGCGATTGCTAGCTTGAGCGCTCGGTTGGGAATCCCATCTGGGCCTTGTGACTTGCTGGGCTTCAACCTTGTTGCAGCGTGGCGAATCTCATCTAGCATGATGGGCTCAATTTGAGAATGCATGCTTGGCGCAGGCGGGAGCTCGCCGATATCCTCATCCACACTTGGAAATAGGTGCCTTACTATCTCCTTCAATGATCCTGGGTCCATGGGGTGGCAGCGTGGAGAGGCATTGAATCGTTTTACTACCAGCTTGTAGGCATTGCCCCACGGGTCATTTTCCGCTGTGTCGCAGAGGTCCAGGAAGAATTTACGCTTGCTGTTTTTAATGAGCTTCTGGAAGCGTCTCCTCCAGAAATTCCGCCTGACGTTCATGGAACAGCAGCGATCCACGTGAGCGCTGGTAGCGGCGTTTAGCATAGTTGTATTCGCTTCGAGCCTCAGCGATCTCCTCGTTCCACCAGTATACTGGGGCATGGTGCCTCTGATACCTTCTGCTCCTAATCATGCTATCATCGCAGGCGCGGCTTAGCATCCGCATCGTTTTATCCACCACATCCTCGGTACTATCAGTAGAATCGGAGGTCACAGCAGACTCCAGATGGGTACTGAAAGTCCGCATGTCTAGCGTCTTGATACGATACCTAGGCCAGTGGTGAGCTGGAGTATTACGGTGGTCCGGGCGTACTCCAACGGTGCACCATATGGCAACGTGATCATTTGCATTAAAAGAGTCGTCGATGCTCCAGGTGGACGAACTGAAGAGTGAACTACTGACAAAGGTTATGTCGACGACCGAACCCAGTCCAGCTCTACTGAACGTGTGCTGCGTTCCATGATTTAGGAGCGCCATGTCGAGGAGAGAGAACGCCTCAAGCAACCCCCGTCCTTTGGCATTGGTTGACGAGCTGCCCCACTCCTCTGCCCACGCGTTGAAGTCTCCAGCGATGACGATCGGGTGACGGCCTCTTGCGTCTGCTACCACGGAGTCCAGGGTGTTAGCGAACTCTGATAGCTGCAGACTAGGGGGTAGGTAGACTGCGTAGAACCACAGGCCGCCCACCAACGCACGTACGTAGTTTTCGTCCCGATGAACACTTACCAGAGGAGTCCCGTCAATCCCGCAGGACCATAGAGTCGCTCTTCCAGTTGTGTCCGAGGCGCATCTAGGACTCTCAGAAAGCCGGTATGGCTCTCTTAGGACCGCAAGGTCTGCAGAGCGTTCACGCACTGTTTGCGACAACAGGTCCTGGGCCGCTGCACAATGGTATAGGTTCAGCTGAATGAACTTCATCTTGCACGACCAGGTACACTTCCGCTGAGTGGACATCTATTACTGCCCGCCTGGTGGCTGAATGAGGCACTGCCCTTTGCGACGCAAATGAAGCACTTCGCCACCTCGCTCTTGCAACTCGCTGCCTTGTGGCCTGTAACTCCGCACCTGATGCAGCACTGGGATCTATCCACGGGGTTACGGCAGCTGCTTGCGGTATGTCCCATCTCCAGACAGCGGTAGCACCGCGTACGTGCTTCCTGCTGGCGAATGATGCAGCTGGTCCAGCCAAAGCGAACTGTGCGCAGGGCAGTAATGCTGCTTGACAGAATTGCTGGTACTGAAAATTGAGCCACCTGTGTGTTACCATATCCAGGTCGGATGCTCTTGAAGATGCAGACGTCGGCTGGTATGTTTGCCTGCGCTGACAGCGCTGTCACTATCTCCTCTTTAGTGGCTAACTCGTCCATGTCCCGAATGGCGAAGTGAGTCTGCTCGGTAAATGAGCGAACCACTGCACTCTTGCCCAGCACAAGCTCCACTTCGTCCTTGAGTTGCTTAGTGCACTCCAGGCCTACTCCATTCAACTCCAGTAGCAGGTCACCTTTTGCTGTGCGACGAGCTTTGGAGACCTTGTCGCGGACTCCGTTGAGTTTTCCGTCGCTTCTGCGCGTAACTAGCGACAGAACTTCGCTGTAGGAAAGCTCGCTGGTACTTATTACCAGTGCATCCGATCTGCTCTTCGTATGTGGCTTGCCAGATGCCTTACCGGCTAGCTTGCTAGTCTTCCTTCGCTGAGCCGTTTGCCACGTATTCTGTGGAACCGACTCCGAAGCCGCTGGACTTGCGTTGCCCGTTTTGTTCCTCTTTGAGGGCGTAGCTCGCTGCCCTGGCTCGAGCTCGCGCCGCCTCTTAGGAGTCGCTGTACTCCTCGCAGCACCGCTACCCTGCTGTTGCACTTTGTCGGCTACTCTAATAGGCAGCTTTGCAATCGGCAACGTCTGTGTGGCTGCATCCGCGCTATCACTGGAAGCTGACTTGCTTCTGCCAGAGAAGGCTTTGTATAGCTTAAGTGCCTTCGCTGCTTGGTCCCTCATCAGCTGGTTAACGTGCCGTTGCCCGAACAGAAGGGCATTAAGGCCATTCAGAGTGGCACCCAGCTGCACAAAGACATCTTCATCTTCTGTCTCCTTCCCCTGGGGTGGAGCGGCCACCGCAGGTGCAGGCATATCACCTGGAGGTACCAGGCTACGCACCGGGGGTAGCGCACTCCCCTGGGGGGGAGACCTCGGCAATGCCGAGCGGCGCACAATACCTTCCACTGTAACCACTTGTCTCCACTCACTTGTAGATCTACAAGCAGTCCCGCGTTGACCACAGGTTTCCCTAAGGTTTTTAACCGGTGGAGGTTATACCGCCCCGACTCGGTCACCAGAGCCCCACTGAGCACCGCCGCGACGGAGGGGAATGGTAGTAGCCGGTACCGTGGCCTTCTGCTTAGTCTGCTTGGAGTTTACTACTGGAGAAATCGCCAAGTGGTGCGCCTGTTGGCTATGCAGCGCTTATCGCAAAATCCTTGCGCGTATGCAACAAAATATTTTGTTTGCACTTGCACCCTGTCCACGAACCACTCACAGCTGAGACACCTCTTTTCGTGTTGACGCCACCTATGATTAGCAAACGAGGGTAGTTTAGCGCTTCTCGCTCAGCTGGCACTGCCAAACACAGCCCTGGTACTCGCGATCAGCTGACACTGTGGTATTCCTAAAACACTTGTAAGCTCAAGTAGCACACCACGAAGTTAGAGTGTGCAATACGTGTAATATTTACGTGTTGTATTACCACTCACACCAGTTGGAGTGCACCAGATTGCGCGCGGCTTAAGGGAGACTCCACAACAACCCGGCGACAAAAAGAAGAGGAACGCGATTGGCAAAGGCGATGAGGACAACAGGTAAGTTGCCCAGCCTATTGACGCGCTTATTAATTTGAAAAATTGGTTTTCACTTTAGGTTTAGCACTGCGAAAACACTACAAAGACGGAGCGACAGGAAAAACTCGACCGTTCTTTGCGTGAGAACACCTGTGTGTGCGTAGGCCTGTGTGTGTGCTGGGGGTCAAAGCCGTGTGTGTGTAGATTGTGCGTATGTCTTAGTGCGTGCTGGGGTCGATGCCGTGTGTGTGTAGAGTGTGCGTATGCCTGTGGGAGCGCTGGTGTCAAAGCCGTGTGTGTGTGGGGTGTGCGTAGGCCGGTGTGTGTGCTGGGGTCAATGCCGTGTGTGTGTAGTGTGCGTATGCCTTAGTGCGTGCTGGGGTCAAAGCCGTGTGTGTGTAGTGTGTATGCGTGTGCCTGGGGGAGCGCTGGTGTCGGTGCCGTGTGTGTGTGTGGGGTGTGCGTAGGCCTGTGTGTGTGCTGGGGTCAATGCCGTGTGTGTGTAGTGTGCGTATGCCTTAGTGCGTGCTGGGGTCAAAGCCGTGTGTGTGTGTGTAAATTCCAGTGCGTGCGCAGCTTGGGTGCACGTGGATGCCGGCGCGTGTATATCCGCCTGTGTGTGTGTGCAGCCTTTTCGCTGCTGCTGTTGTTGTTGTTCACTGGGTTTTATACGTTATTATCCCTATGTCCCACTTCGTTGTCAGTCCGCCCGAAAACTAATTTTCCAATCAATTTTGCCAAATCATTTCTTGGGTGCCCACAGCTGTGTCGAACAACGTGAAGTTGCCGCTTTTCGGGTGGCCATGGCTGGGGTCAAGACGTGGCGTTGCCATTTTCGGGTGACCACCGCTGTGTTGAACAACGTGAAGTTGCTGCTTTCGGATGGCCATGTCTGGGGCCAAGACGCGGCGTTGCCATTTTCGGGTGACCATGGCAACGTCACGATCGCGTGTCGCGTCTGGCAGCTTTTTGTGAGGTAACACTTTGCCAGCAAAATGCTACCTCACAAATTTGTTCAAGAATCATTTGGCATGTTTATTTTGTCAATCTGAATCTTTGCACAAATTTGGCTTCATCCAACTCATTGAAATAGTTCTCTCTTTGTCTAAAATTTCCAGAACTATTCACGCGCTGCTCCATTTATCAAATTGTGTTTCCATTGCGTGGATGTAAAAAATTCTTTGATGCGATGCCATTTTGCTTTAATAATATAATGTAAACAATGCAAGTGTCAGCCACAGTCAGCTATTTGCCTAACGATGATTTCATCGATATTTATTTCGGCACTTAACGAGAGAACAAATTTTAGCCGGCACTCAGGCCTCATGTTAGTTTTAACCAGACATTGAGAAACTCAATTTTGACTAACCATCAGTTAGTTTAGCTAACCATCTGTTAGTTTAGCTAACCATCTGTTAGTTTAGCTAACCATCTGTTAGTTTAGCTATCCAGACATTGAGAAACTGGCCCTTAAATAGCGAACATGTTGAATAAGGGTATGAACAGACGAATGTTGAGTGTTGGATACCCTAATATAATATAAGTGCTATTTTTGATATGTAATTTAATAATATATTTGTTATGGTTGTATATTTTGATTATAATAAGTTGGCGCTAAGCTAACAATTGAGAAATTGTTAAAAATAGTTTAATAAATAACATATTTCGTTGTGGGTAACTCTTCGCGCGGCAAACTTGATAGTGTAGCAAATAAGCTTCTTCGACATAGCATTTTCTTGTGTTGCTAATAGTGGGCATACAAAAATAAATTCATAGATTTCTGGGTGCTTACACATTTTTGTTGCCGCTTGTAAAAAATGCTTTATCTTACATGGACTGTTGTGATATGACTTAATTATATGTTAATAGAAAAGAAATTTGTTATGTAATCATCAATCGTAGATATAATTAAATATATAAATAATATGGCAAAATTTTAAAATTATTTCATAAGTGCTTTTTAATAAATTAAATAAGAAAGTCACTTAAATATATACACCTATAAAAAAATAAAAATATCATAAAAACTGAGACAGGTTCTTGTACACTTGACTAGCATACAAAAAAACATTAATGCATGCATGTGAACACACATTCACTCAACGCTGTTCAATTTTCAGAGACCCACCCCAAAAATAACAAAACCTTACACGCAAATTAAAGAAGTAAATCAAATACGCATATAAACAGCAGAGCTGCGTGGATCGACCCATGATGAAACTATAAAAAGGTGTTCTATTCCGCATTCCTGTTCTCTTTGGCCGTACTTAGTTTTTGTCAGTATGCATTGACACTTTGAAGTGAGCAGTCGTGTTGCGGAAAAGTTGTTGATTGTGTATAAGAAAATGTTGAATGTTGAGCTACAATTTACAATCACCAATGAGAACCACATATCGCTAAAGCATTTTTTAAAAAGAATTGCTCAACAATTCACAACATATACAGTTAGACCCAAAAATTAAAAAAAAAAATTTTTAATTCACGGCTAAAATTTAGAATTAAAAATTTAAATGAAAAAATAAGGATTCAGAAGCAAAAACAAAGGCAAATGGGCCACAAGAAATATTTAAAAATATTACTTTAGTTTTGGTATTATATTGTTAAATTAGAAATTATTTAAAAATATAAATTCCGACAACAAATATGTTTTATATCTTTCACTTCAAATTCTTTCATTTGCTGCAGGCTGCAGCTAAGACCCCTTTTACACGATGAAGTTTTTTGATGAAGTTTTTTTTCATTCTGTTTTAAAACTTCTTCGCAAATCTGGTCGCATTTACACGATGAAGTTTTTTCATGCAACATTTTCTTTGTAAATGCAACTCTGATTTAAATTAATGGTCGATAAACATACATCTTTGCCATCGATTGTTTTATTTGTTAACATATAATTGATTTAAGAAGTAACAAGTAAATAAAATTGATTCAGTGAACATTTATATTAATAATTTCTTAACCAAAACAATGTATTTACAAGTGGCGCTAATATATGCTGTTATAGTCGGCGATGGGCTATCGATGGTTGTGGTTGTTGACGAGGGGTGGAGAGTCGTGCTGGCACCCGATACTCGATTGTTCGACTGCTTGACATGTGACTGCTAGGTAGAGAGAAGAAGAGGCCGTGAGTAGGCAAAATTCTTTAGCGGCAGCGAAAAGGCGCCAGCAGAAAACAAAATATTTAAATAAAATAAAAATAAAGAAGTTGAAGCCAAGTGCGTAGTGAGGCGCCTACAGCATACAAGGTAGACGATAAAAATTTGTTCTTTTGGTGAAAATCTTTCTAATAGTGATTATTTAGTGATAGCAGCAGTGCGATATATACCGGCAAACAATACGTGCACACACACTCACACACACGCGCAACTTCAGCGGCCGAAGGAAATAATCAGACCACCGGACGAGATTGGCCAACCCGTCTGGGTGGTCATCAGCTTCAATTTCCAGCAAAAACAAGTTTGTTTACCTTAAGAGCCCATCAGAAACTTATATCCAGGCGCCTGCGCCCGAGCGCATTATTCTAAGTGCCGGTTGCCAGCCACACACAGCTGCGCACCAATACGCGCACACACAAGCACCAACGCAGCTGCCACAACAGCCACAGTGGGCCGCGAAGAGCGAACGGCTGCGAAATAGGATTTAGTTTATTTATTCGCCTTATTTATTTATTTTTTTGCCCTTATTTATTCATTTATTTATCTTCGCCTTAGTTATTATTTATTTTCATTATTTATTTAATTTATTATTTATTTATTCTTTCTGTGTTTCTGTTTATTGTTTATGTTGTTTGTCGTGTATTAGATATTTGTTTATGTTGCTTATTTATTATACTCGATACCGAAGGTAAAGAGTATATTGGTTTTGTGCAGTGTCCGTCATGGTGTCTGTCCGTCTGTCCGTCTGTCCGTCCGTATGTATGCAAGTTTTTTCCACACCCTTCAAGCTAGAGACTTGAAACTTTCTAATTCTCTTTATCTATGGGATAGTAAATTAAAGTGTCAAGATGGGGGTTCTTCGATAACTGGGGGGCTGGCAAATCGATAAATTCGATAACTCAAAACCGATAAATCCACATATTTCGCACATCCTTTCAGCTAGAACTACCAAATTTGGTAAGAAGATAGCTATTAGCAACCCCCAAAAAACTGCATCAAAATTTTGAAGCCACGCCCACCCATTCCGCCCCAAGCCCCCCCGCATTTTGAAATCAGAAATGGCTTTATCTCCCACAGTTTTTGAGCTAGAGCCACCAAATTTGGTTCCAAGATAGGTGATGATGACCCCCCAAAAACTGCATCAAAAGTTTGGATGCCACGCCCACGGATACTGCCCTAGCCGCCCCCATCCACCCCAACGCTTCGTCAAAAACGGGAATGCGTGTATCTTCCAGAGTTGTGGAGCTAGAGCCTCCAAATTTGGTAGGAAGCTAGCTGGCAACGACCCCCAAAGATCTGCATCAAAGTTTTGGAGCCACGCCCACCCATTTCGCCCCCCTTTCCCCACCTTTTACAAAATTTTAGCTAGAGTCACCAAATTTGGTATGAAGATAGCAACTGACATTCCACAATGATCTGCATCACAAATTTGGATGCCACGCCCACCCATACCGCCCCCAGCCCCCCCCCCCTTTCCCCACTTTTTACAAACTTTGAGCTAGGGTCAACAAATTTCGTATGAAGATGGCAATTGACATTCCACAAAGATCTGCATCACAAATTTTGATGCCACGCCCACCCATACCGTCCCCAGCCCCCCCCTTTCAACACTTTTTACAAACTTCGAGCTAGATTCACCAAATTTGGTTTGAAGATAGCAATTGACATTTCACAAAGATCTGCATAAAAAATTTTGATGCCACAACTACCCATAGCGCCCCCAGCCCCCCTTTTCCCCACCTTTTACAAACTTTTAGCTAGAGTCACCAAATTTGTAAGGAAGATAGCTTGTGGCATCCCCACCTGCATCGGAAAATCTTTAAGGCAGCGTACACCCCTTCCGCATCCGTACCCCACTGCAATAGGTTTTTTTTTTTAGTATGCCGCAGTCGGTTGCGTCCGACTGCAACGTTTCCACTTGTTTAATTATATTCTTTTTATTTTCTTTATTATGTTTATTTAACGTAAATTTAATTTTAAGAAAAACAATGTTAGATATAATTATATTTATAAATAAATGAATGTCTATTTAGTGTTTATGTAAACATGTGTGAGTAGTAATTTATGTGTGGGTGGGACGATTGTGTGTTGATGTCGGGGTAAGTTGGTGTTGTTGTTGTTGTATATGTTTAGGGAGTTGGTACCAAAATATAAATAGGCCAATTCATAGGTAGGGAGGGCACACATTGGGGGTAAATGTCAACACCTGTTTACCCAGTATATCCGTAAATTGTCCGACTATGTGAAGAATATCTGCTAGTCCGTTTGTTGTTAGTTTTTCGTAAAAATATAAATTTTTGTTAACCCGGCTCACGCTGTATCGAGGTCGTATCCATCCCAGGGTAACCGATTTGCTAGCTGGCTATCGATACAGTGTTGGGGAAAATAAGGCCAGATCATAACAAATGGCGCCCAATGTGTAACGAACCTAAAGTTACGCGGTTTTTAGCTGGGCTAACTCTCGCGGTGTTGAGGGTACGTGCCAACAAATTTATATTTGTGGCGGCTGCGGCAATAATAACACAATTTAGTTTGACTTTTTATACATATATTTAACTGCACTCTCTGCTAGTTTCACGTTGGGTTTTTACAATTTAGTTGTGCACTTAATAATTTTTCTTGTTTGAGTTTAGGAAATCGCACGGATCTTGTGTCGGGGTTTTATTTGCAATGCTGGCGCTCTCGTTGCACCAAATATTCAGAGTCAATGTTACGCCTACTAAACGAGGTTTTAGCTAGCAACGCCTGAATTCGCCAGGCTCTACTATGGCCTCCTTGTTACCACAAGGATTTCGCCAATAGTCTCGCCTACTCTCAAGCTCTGGCTTTAGCTTCACCTGTCCTTCGCCAGGCTCACTTGTCTGATAATTGGTTTTAATTCGAGGTTGCTTTGCAAATGCAACGCGGCACAAGACTTGACAACTTTCGTGTATCGATTTCTCAGTACAATGTTTGTTAATCGCTAAGGACACGATCTGCTTTGTCTTTATTACGATATGAATCCTTTTAGTTTCTTAAAAATTATCCTTCGCGTAGGATTTCTCGCCCTCTGAGTCCTGTGTTCACTTTATGTTTCGCGTTGACGTTCCACTTTGCACTCACACTAACTTTGTATTCGCTCTTGAACTGACTCTTCAATTGACTCTTGAACTGACTTGTACGCAACTAACTTGCCGCTCTGTCCAAGGCGGCTCCTTTTATAGTCTTCTGCTGTCTCGCTGGGCCGGGGCCTGTCAGCGCTGCCAATGTCGCGCCAAGGGCAAAGGTGGCGTGATCGTTCCAGTGAGATTGGCCTAGCAACAACGGTTCCTCGTTGCTGATCACGCCTGTTGTTGGTGTGACGGTGATCACTATATTTTGTGGATGCACCGCTCGCACACCAACGGCACTTTGCCACGACTTTTGCGGTACGTGTTTTTGCGGCTCCCATGTGCCAAACACGTACCTTAGCGCTGACATCCTGTGTCAGAGCGAGACAGCATGCGAATTCGCCGCAGCTCAGGTCCGGCTGCGGCTATAAAGGCAATCGCTTTTTGTGAGGCGCTATAAGTACATATGGCTCCTCACACTCCCCTCTTTCTCCGGAAGTGGAAGCCTTCCACTTAATTTTGCGTCTTTTAAATCGCGCGCCTCCGTTTTGAACCTTGGCGTCCGTTAGTAGTGTCGTTGTAGCGATCAGCTGGCGGTCGTGTAACGCCATCTAGTGGTGCGTTGCGCCATAGCAGCCAGCTTTGCATCGCCCGGTGTTACTCGCTACGGCCTGATCGATATTTGTGATGTGGCCAGATCGATATGGCCACACGCAACTATCCAACACTAATCGGCCATGACACACAATTTGCAGTTTGCAATTGTTTTGTTGTTGCTGAAAAGAATCTAAAAGCAAAAGTAAGTATTATATTTTTGCGCCTTGCGCCAGTTCCACCATATCCTAACTCATGTTCTCTTTTTTTTCAGGCCATGCCGTTTTGCCGCTCGCGCTGGATCGCACACACATTTTATGTGAGTATGCTTCCAGCAACTTTCACCCCCCCTCCTGCAGTTTAATCCACCTGTTTTCCTTTATATTTTTTTTCAGGTTAAATGCATATGCAAGACATATTTTTTTTCATTTTTTTTTATTGTGGTATTTTGCTCTTTTTTTTCTTATTCTGCCACAAAGGCCCGCGTGCCTCGGGTCGAAATTCGCACGCGGTATCGTTGGCCGTGCGCCCAAACAATGCGCGACGTGCGTCGGTCGCTACCTCCAGCTGCGGCGGCTACAACCTCTGATGGCCAGTCGGCTCGCGCCACCTCTCTCCATCCTGGAATCGCCAGTGGTGCGGACGCCTGCCGCTGAAGCACGGGGCGAGCCGGCCGTTCCCCAGATGGGCATGAAACCTGCCGGCCGAATGCTGGGCGTGCCGCATTGGGCGCCCATGTTGGTGTTGGCTGTATTGTTGTTGGGCTGCAGCACTTTGTAGCCTCAGTTTCAGCCTATCCTTTTCTAGTTCTTCGAATTCTTCTGCCAGTTGCATCAGCTGGGTCAAATTCGAGAACTGGTTTGGCCGTGCGTATCCGCGCAAGTCAGGAAGGCTGTTGGTGTAAATAGTGCGCACTTCCTTCTCTGTTGAGAGTCGTAGGGGTCTCATCAGAGTCTGCATCTCCACCATATAGACTTTAAAAGGCTCATCCAGAGCTTGCCGTCGTCTGCGTACTTCATCGTACAAATTTTCAAAATAATCTCGAGGTAAAAAGTATTCTTGAAAACTGTCGACAAAATCCACCCATGTCGTCCAATGCCTGTTGTTAGCTATGTACCACTTAAGTGCCATTCCTTTCAGCAACTCCGGCATCGCTCTTGGAATTAAATTTAAATTTAATCCATATGTGTCCGCCGACCATTCCACTTGCTCCAAGAATTCGAGAGGCTTCGATAGTCCATCGAATCGAAAGCTCCACTCTCGAACTTGTTTGGCTACTTTTTGGTATTCACTTGCCCTTGCATTGGTCTGATCATGTGTGTGGGTGTGGCAACGTTCTCCTGGCTGTTGGGCTGTACTCCAGGGCGATCGGCGAGATTCCTGTAAATCTCGCGCCCTAGCCGCCGCGCTGGTGCATGGGACGCTCAGCCTTGCTACGTCTATGCCGGCAAACTCCTTTTCCTCTTCGTATTCCCCTTCCTCGCGCATGAATTCTGGTTCTTTATTCGGCGACTGTCGGCTGTATGTTTTCGCCAGTTCGCTAATGCGAACGCTGTGAGGAAGAGTATTTTCATTTTGACTTACCCAGTCTCCGAATTGTCTTCTCATATTTTCGACAGTGCCTTCCAGCTCCAGACCGAATTCCACTCCGCATTTCACTAGTGCATCCTTTTTTAGATTGTACACCCACGAACGAACCATATTGTCAATTATTTATATGTATTTAAAAAAAACTATGTGGTATTAGCCGTAGATCCACAGTTGGGCGCCAGTTGTAACGAACCTAAAGTTACGCGGTTTTTAGCTGGGCTAACTCTCGCGGTGTTGAGGGTACGTGCCAACAAATTTATATTTGTGGCGGCTGCGGCAATAATAACACAATTTAGTTTGACTTTTTATACATATATTTAACTGCACTCTCTGCTAGTTTCACGTTGGGTTTTTACAATTTAGTTGTGCACTTAATGATTTTTCTTGGTTGAGTTTAGGAAATCGCACGGATCTTGTGTCGGGGTTTTATTTGCAATGCTGGCGCTCTCGTTGCACCAAATATTCAGAGTCAATGTTACGCCTACTAAACGAGGTTTTAGCTAGCAACGCCTGAATTCGCCAGGCTCTACTATGGCCTCCTTGTTACCACAAGGATTTCGCCAATAGTCTCGCCTACTCTCAAGCTCTGGCTTTAACTTCACCTGTCCTTCGCCAGGCTCACTTGTCTGATATTTGGTTTTAATTCGAGGTTGCTTTGCAAATGCAACGCGGCACAAGACTTGACAACTTTCGTGTATCGATTTCTCAGTACAATGTTTGTTAATCGCTAAGGACACGATCTGCTTTGTCTTTATTACGATATGAATCCTTTTAGTTTCTTAAAAATTATCCTTCGCGTAGGATTTCTCGCCCTCTGAGTCCTGTGTTCACTTTATGTTTCGCGTTGACGTTCCACTTTGCACTCACACTAACTTTGTATTCGCTCTTGAACTGACTCTTCAATTGACTCTTGAACTGACTTGTACGCAACTAACTTGCCGCTCTGTCCAAGGCGGCTCCTTTTATAGTCTTCTGCTGTCTCGCTGGGCCGGGGCCTGTCAGCGCTGCCAATGTCGCGCCAAGGGCAAAGGTGGCGTGATCGTTCCAGTGAGATTGGCCTAGCAACAACGGTTCCTCGTTGCTGATCACGCCTGTCGTTGGTGTGACGGTGATCACTATATTTTGTGGATGCACCGCTCGCACACCAACGGCACTTTGCCACGACTTTTGCGGTACGTGTTTTTGCGGCTCCCATGTGCCAAACACGTACCTTAGCGCTGACATCCTGTGTCAGAGCGAGACAGCATGCGAATTCGCCGCAGCTCAGGTCCGGCTGCGGCTATAAAGGCAATCGCTTTTTGTGAGGCGCTATAAGTACATATGGCTCCTCACAAATGGAAAACTCAATAGTAGGAAGCTAGTGAAGTCGCAGTATATGTTCAATTTATTGTTTCAGTTTACATGTTGTGTTAGTTTACTAGTTTTAACTCTTTAGCCAATAATACTAGACCACAGCGAGGTTTAATGCCTGTGCTGATGCGGAAGTAGCTGAAGAAAGGGGGGAGAAATAGTTTTGATCAGGCCGCATTCCTTAGGGCTTGAGCAATCCGAGCGTGGACCACCATGTCCTGCTGTAGCGCAGCTCAGAGATCTGGGGAGTAGTAGGTAAATGTAAATTTTTGAACATATGTAATTAATTGTTTCTTACCGTATATGTGTACATGTGTCTTGGCTTATGGTCCATGTCATATCCTTCAGGACCGGCATAGTGTTTCCAGTCAGTCCATGTCCATGTATAGCGAGTAGTTTCAACTGTGATATAGGAATAGGACAATTTTAGGATAAGGTCCAATGTATACACACACATCACTTACCGTAACCGTATCATGTTTCATGTTCGTCTCACCCCGATTATGTATGTTGTTCGTATTTATTTAAAAGAAATAAAGAAAGAAAAGTTAGGTTGAAAAAGTAAGGGAATGAGGAGAGAAACGAAACACATCGAGGAACAGAGAAAAGTTAGGCGCAGTGCAGAGTTCAATCGAAGTAGAGGGGCTGAATCAATGGCTCCCACAACTCGGTCAGCGGCACAGACCCAAGCTGGTGAGTCCAGAATAGCATCCGTCATTCTACCACAAGAGGAAATGGACATTTCAGATGCAGGAGCAGTAGGCGGTTACCCAAAGCCCAACAGCCTAGGAGCGGTGCAGAAAAGGAGTTCATCGACGATGTCACAACAGCAGCAAGTGCCACTGGACCTACACAGCGAGCTGAAAGCAGCCATCAACACGGCGCTGTCGGAGGCAAGGGCAACTCTTCAAGCAGTTATGGCCACCGGAATGGCCGAAATGCAGGCTCAGAGCAAGCGAGAAATGTGCAGGCAATCCGGGACAGCAGCCTCTATACGCAGCTATCAGGTCCGACGGAGGCGCAGCAGACTCTACACCCACAGTCGAACCAGAGTGTCCCACCGAAAGAGCCACCAGCAGCACAGGGTCGCTGGTTCGATCAGAGAGCCCTGGAATCAGAGCAGCGAGAACAAGCGGAGCATTGGCGGTCCCGAGCACGTGCCGAAGACCAGCCGAGAGTTGACCCAGGGGAACGCCGACCATTTGGAGGGACGGAGTCCCGGCCAGAGGCGATACCAATGCGCCGATGGGGTCTCACATTTGATGCTAGCCCAACAGGAATGCCGGTCGGGGAGTTTATATTTCGGTTAGACCATTTGAGACAAACGTACCAGGTGCCATGGGCGGATATGTTGCGAGATTTCCACACCCTGGTGGAAGGAAGAGCCAAAGACTGGTACTGGATATTCCTGAGGACGAGTGGTGCAACGGATTGGCCAAATCTGCGGTACGCGCTAAGGCAACGGTTCCAGACGCGCCGATCTAACTTCGAATGCGAGCAGGAGCTTCGCGAGAGCAGACAGAAGTCAGGGGAGAGCATCGATGAGTATTTGCAGGCCATGTTTGCCCTCAGGTCGAGGTTGGAGGTGCCGGTCAGCGATCACGATCTGATAAAGATCGTTAAAGTCAACATCAGGGATGCTATTTCGAGAATAATTTATTCGATTTGGATCACCGACCTGGAGAAGCTGCGAGAGGAGTGCCATGACGCAGAGAGGTTGCTCTCATCCCGCTGGTCCAGGAGCCAAACCCCAGCAGAGCAAACCAGCCGGTCAAGGGAACGCTTCCAGGTGCACGAGGCTTACCACGAGGAGGAGGAGAGAACACCCGGCGAGGCAGTTGAAGCCCTATATAGGCCGAGAGCGGAAAATGGCGAAAGCAATGCGCTGACGTGCTGGAATTGCGCGCAGAGAGGGCACACGTTTTGGGAGTGTGAGGCGACAACGCGTAACATCTTCTGTTACCGATGTGGGTTGCCAGGTGTCGTTTTACCCAAATGCCCCAAATGCCGGTCGGGAAACGGGAGGTGGAGCATGACGCAGGCAGAGGAGCCGCGCTCAGCACCACCGGGCAACCAGTAAAGACCTCGTTAAATTGCATGTTAGAGATAAGCACTAGGAATAAGGATTGCATGGTAGTTAAGGATATCGTTAAGAAGACCAACAGCGACCACTCACCGAGGCTTAAGTGGTCAATACGTCAGCCGTTGGAGGTGCGCGCTGCTGCGTACGAGGAAGCGAGAGCCCGCATCTTTGCTGAGGAGGGATTCCAAAAACAGAGCAATAGGCCCCAAGTTCCGAAGAGGCGGAAACGACCAACGCTACGCGGGAAAGAACGAAGGCGCGTATGTGAGTTCTCTGATAAAAGACGACGATCGAGCCTTTGCCGAAGTGCAAATCGATGGACACTCCGTGAAAGGTCTTTTGGATACGGGTGCGACAGTAAGTTTGATCGGTGCTGGAGCAGTCGAACTTATAGAGAAGCTGGGGATAGCATGGCATCCACAGAAGTCTAAAGTGCGAGCTGCAGGAGGTGCGAGCTACACAATCTTGGGGAAGATCCTGGTTCCGATTTGCTACAGAGAGAAGACGCACCAGATGACTCTGTACGTGTGCCCTGCCCTGGTCCAGAATCTCTACTTAGGGATCGATTTTTGGAAGAAGTTCCGCCTGGCACCAGATGTAGTGGGAGTGGATGCTGTCGAGCAGATGGAGTCCGAGTTTGTGACGAAGGGTGAGCCGGTAGAGCCGCACCAGTTGGATGCTGATCAGCAGGGGCGTTTGGAAGCGGTAAAGGCGAAATTCCTGGCGTACGAAAAACGAGGGCTTGGAGAAACGCATCTTGAACAGCACACAATCGAGCTGGTGGAAGGTACCGTGCCGGTAAAGGAGCGTTTTTACCCCGTGTCACCGGCGGTTCAACAGCTTTTGTTTGAGGAGGTGGACGAAATGTTGCGACTTGGAGTCATCGAGCCCAGCGAGAGTCCGTGGAACAACAGGATGACGCTGGTGCGGAAACCTGGTAAGAACAGGCTGTGCTTAGACGCGCGCAAGCTCAACGACGTGACGGTGAAGGATGCGTAGCCACTGCAAAACATTGAGTCTATCCTCAGCCGCGTAGATGACACCATCTTTATCAGCAGTGTGGATCTGAAACACGCGTTCTGGCAAATCGAGTTGGAGCCCAAGAGCAGAGCATATACGGCGTTTACCATTCCTGGCCGTCCACTGTACCAGTTCCGTATGATGCGTTTCGGACTGTGTAATGCTGCTCAACGGTTGTTTCGGCTGATGGATAGGGTAATACCACAGCGTCTGCGGAACCGTGTGTTTGTTTATCTGGACGACCTGCTGATCATTTCACGCACGTTTGATGAGCGCGTTAAGCTTTTGGAGGAGGTCGCTGAGTGTTTGAAGGAGGCTAACCTTACCATCGGCCTGCAAAAGTATAAATTCTGCTTTAGGTTCTTGAGGTACTTAGGGTATATTGTTGGCGATGGAGCTCTCCGAACGGATCCGAGCAAGGTTGGGGCGATTGTCCAGATTCCCGTCCCGAAAACTACGAAACAGTTGAGGCGTTTCCTGGGTACCGCAGGATGGTACCGTCGGTTTATTAGGGACTTCTCAACTCTTTCAGCACCCTTGACAGATTGCTTGAAGATCGGCAAGAGGTTTGAGATGTCGGATGTTGCGGTCGAGGCGTTTCACGCTTTGAAGAAGGCGCTTACCTGTGCACCAGTGCTGGTCCATCCGGATTTTCGACGGCCGTACTTCATTCAGTGTGATGCCAGTCCCTGGGGTTCGGGGCTATGTTATTCCAGCGAGACGGCGGAGGAGCTGACCGGCCGATAGCGCAGCTCAACTAAAGCGTGACAGAAAAGGAGTGTTTGGCGGCGGTGAAGGCCATAGAGTATTTCCGACCATATGTGGAGCTGATGCCGTTCACGGTCATCACAGACCATTCGAGTCTACAATGGTTGATGTCGCTCAAGGACCTGAGCGGAAGGCTGGCGAGATGGTCACTAGCACTTCAGGCGTTTGACTTCACCATCGAACACCGAAAGGGCAAGGAAAACGTGGTGGCTGACATGCTCTCTCGACCATTTGACGTGGAGGAGCTAAACCTATTCGAGTTCGAGACGACAGCGTTCGAAAGCGAGGAGTATTTGGAGAGGTTAGCGTTGGTTCAAGCAGAGGCGGAGCAGTTTCCGGACCTGATGATAGAAGACGGCTTGCTCTTCAAGAGGCCCCAGTTTGCCCGAGAGGAAAGCGAAGAATTTCTGTGGAAGCTATGGGTGCCGGAGGCACTGACTAGCACACTGATACAGCAGGCTCACGATAGCGACAAGGGTATGCATGGAGGCATAGCCCGAACGTTGGCGAGGCTGCGACAGTTTTACTTTTGGCCTAGGATGGCAGCTCAGGTGCGGTCTTACGTGCTCGGTTGCGAAGTGTGCAAGGAGGCGAAGCACAGCACGCAAGTCGGCAGGCCAAAGATGGGAAAGGAGGTAGTGACCGAGCGCCCGATGCAGAAGCTGTACTTAGACTTCTTAGGGAAGTATCCACGGTCGAGACAGGGAAATGCTTACATTTTTGTGGTGCTGGACCATTTCAGTAAGTTTGTGTGGCTCAAGGCGATGCCGAAAGCAACATCTGCGGCGGTCATTCGATTTTTGAGAGAGGAAGTTTATACCGTAATTGGAGTCCCCGAGATCGTGCACACCGACAACGGCAAGCAGTTCGTGTCGCAGGAGTTCGAGGTTTTGCTGGAGCATCACGGCATTAAGCATGTCCGTACCGGCAACTATGTTCCGCAATCCAACGCGTCCGAACGGGTGAACCAGTCGGTGTTGGCAGCGATCCGGACACATATCGGGACTGACCAGACGACGTGGGACGAGAAGCTGCCAGAAATCGCGATGGCGTTACGCAGTGCAGTACATTCGGCGACTGGGACATCTCCATACTTCGCACTGTTTGGACAACACATGCTGAGTAACGGCAGCGAGTATGGACTGGCCAGGAAGCTGGGCGACGTAAACGACGCCGAGATAAAGCCACTTGACAGATCGCTGAAGCAGCAAATCTACAGAGCTAAGATTCGGGAAACGGTGCACAAGGCGTATATGAAGTCGGCAAGGCAGTATGACCTGAAGGCCCGAGACGTCCATTTCTCTGCGGGTCAGGAAGTATTCAAGCGGAACTTCGTGCTGAGCGACTTTGCAAAGAATCTCAACGCGAAATTCTGTCGCCGATTCACCAAGTGCCGAGTGGTCAAACCAGTGGGCCAAAGTTTGTATGAGCTGGAGACCTTGCAAGGACATCCACTCGGAGTTTTCCACGCCAAGGACATTAAGCAGAGACCCCCGAGCGTTGGATTTTTGCCCGGCTAGCTCAGTCGGTAGAGCATGAGACGCTTAGTCTCAGGGCGTGGGCGATGGCATACGTTGGGCAGCGCAGCGGGCAGATGCCTCCGTTTGGCACTCCTGTTCTTGGCGCAAGCGAACCGGAGTGTGGTGTTATAGTCGGCGATGGGCTATCGATGGTTGTGGTTGTTGACGAGGGGTGGAGAGTCGTGCTGGCACCCGATACTCGATTGTTCGACTGCTTGACAGGTGACTGCTAGGTAGAGAGAAGAAGAGGCCGTGAGTAGGCAAAATTCTTTAGTGGCAGCGAAAAGGCGTCAGCAGAAAACAAAATATTTAAATAAAATAAAAATAAAGAAGTTGAAGCCAAGTGCGTAGTGAGGCGCCTACAGCATACAAGGTAGACGATAAAAATTTGTTCTTTTGGTGAAAATCTTTCTAATAGTGATTATTTAGTGATAGCAGCAGTGCGATATAGACTGGCAAACAATACGTGCACACACACTCACACACACGCGCAACTTCAGCGGCCGAAGGAAATAATCAGACCACCGGACGAGATTGGCCAACCCGTCTGGGTGGTCATCAGCTTCAATTTCCAGCAAAAACAAGTTTGTTTATCTTAAGAGCCCCTCAGAAACTTATATCCAGGCGCGTGCGCCCGAGCGCATTATTCTAAGTGCCGGTTGCCAGCCACACACAGCTGCGCACCAATACGCGCACATGTGTGATGCTCATGCAAGTGCGGTCGCGTTTTCCTGTCGCTCCGTCCTTGTAGTGTTTTAGCAGTGCCAAACCTGTTTTGGAAACGAATTTCTCAAGTGAGTCGGTGTTTCAAGAGGTGGTGCCACCTACCTGTTGTCTTCGTCGCCGATGCCAGCGCGTTTTTCTGGCGCGAGTTGCTTTCGTTATTCTGAAGTGCCCCGTTTGTTTTGCTGGTGTGCGTGGCTGTATTGCACGTATTTTGCAAGTAATTATTACACATACTGCGCACTTGGCCTCCGTGGTGTGCTGTCTGTGTTTATTTGCGCAATTGGGAAGACCAGATTGCCAGCTGATCGCGTAGCGTACCAGGGCTGTGCGCTTTGCTTTGCAGTGCCAGCTGAGCGATCAGTGCCAATTGGTTTTCTGCAGTTGTTCACAGGTGGCGCCACCACTCCAAGAGGTGTCATTGGTGAGTGGTTTGTGCACCGGCTAGGTGCGAGTGCGACTAAATTTCGTTGCATAACCACTAGGCGCGTCATTTGGTGATTTTCTCTAGTAGGGATTTCAAGCAGCATCAAGCAAAAGGCCACGGAACCGGCTATAACCAACCCCCTTCGCCGCGGCGGTGCTCCGTGGGGCTCTGGTGACCGATTCGGGGCGGTATAGCCTCCACCGGTTTAACACCTTAGGGAAACCTTAGGTCACCGAGGGACTGCTTGAAGTCCTACGCGTAGTGGAAACAATTGGTAGCACTGGAAGGAATTGTGCGCCGCTCGGCATTGCCGAGATCCCCCCCTCAGGGGGTCGCTCCTCCCCCCGTGCAAAGCTTGGCACCTATAGGCGCCTCGCCTGCACCTATGTCAGCCGCTTCACTTCAGGAGCTGGCAGGGATGGATGCTTTCGAGCAGCTGGGTGCCACCCTTACCAGCCTCAGTGCTCTCTTATTTGGGCAGCGGCATGTCAACCAGCAGGTGAGGGATCTAGCAGCGAACGCGGTCAAATTTTACGAAGCGATTGCGGGCGGAAGTAAGCCAGTTTTCAAAGTAAGCGCGGATTCTGCCACCCAGACTACGCCGGTTGCGAAATTGCCTCCCAGCGTATGCAAAGCAAGCCAGCAGGGTAGCGGAGTTACGAGGACGATCGTAACACCCAAGAGACAGCGAGACCGCGAGCCTAGCCAGCGCCCCTCTCCGTCCAAGAGAAGTAAAACTGGTCTCCCAGTTCCGGTGGCCCTGGAACCTGCTCCATACACCACGTGGCAAACGGTGCAACGGAGGATTACGACGAAGCCGCCTAGGAAACCTGACAAGCCGCCTGGTAAGCAGCTCTTGAAGAGCAGATCAGATGCGCTAGTCATAAGTACCAGCGAGCTGTCATACAGCGAAGTGTTAGCGCTCGTTACTCGCAGAGACGATGGCAAGCTCAACGGTGTCCGCGATAAGGTCTCGAAAGCTCGTCGCACTGCTAAAGGCGACTCGCTTCTGGAGCTAAAGGAAGGCGGCCTGGAGTGTACCAAGCAGCTTAAGGATGAAATGGAGCTGGTGCTTGGAAAGAGCGCAGTGGTTCGCTCTTTTACAGAGCAATCGCACTTTGCGATTCGAGATCTGGACGAGTTGGCAAACAAGGAGGAAATAGTGGCTGCGTTGTCGACACAGGCTAATATACCTGCTGATGCCTGCAGTGTCAAAAGTATTCGTCCCGGATACGGCAACACTCAGGTAGCCAATTTCTCGGTACCCGCGAACCTGGCGAGCACTATCACCGCCTTGCGTACGGTTCGAGTCGGCTGGACCAGCTGCACCATCCGCCCGCAGGAAGCACGCACGAGGTGCTTCAGATGCCTTGAAATGGGACATACCGCTAGCAGATGCCGCAACTCAGTGGACAGGTCCCAGTGCTGTATCAGGTGCGGAGACCTGGGTCACAAGGCAGCAAGTTGTAAGAGCGAGGCGAGGTGTTTCATCTGCAGCGCTAAGGGCAGTGCCGCAATCAGCCACCAGGCGGGCAGTAGTAGATGTCCACTCAGCGGGGGTGTTAGTAGCCGTGCAAAGTGAAGTGCATACAGCTGAATTTTAACCACTGTGCAGCGGCTCAGGACTTGTTGTCGCAAACAGTGCGTGAACGCTTTGCCGATCTTGCAGTGCTGAGTGAGCCATACCGGCTGCAGGAGGGACCAAACTGTGCACTTGACGCAGCAGGAAGGGCGGCCATTTGGTCCTGTGGGTGCGCCGCGCCACCACTGACCAGAGTTTCCCGGGCGGATGGCTTCGTGCGTGCGTTGGTGGGTGACATGTGGATTTACTCCGTCTACCTGGCACCTAGCCTGCAGCTCCCAGAGTTCGCAGACACCCTGGACTCCCTGGTAACAGACGCTAGAGGCCGCCACCCTACAGTCATCGCGGGCGACTTCAACGCGTGGGCAGAGGAGTGGGGCAGCTCAGCAACTAATGCCAAGGGACGGGCGTTGCTCGAGGCGTTCTCTCTCCTGGACGTGGTGCTCCTAAACCACGGAACGCAGCACACGTTCAGCAGAGCTGGACTGGGTTCAGTCGTGGATTTAACATTCGTCAGTAGCTCGCTTTTTAGTTCGTCCGGTTGGAGCATCGACGACTCTTTCAATGCTAGTGATCACGTCGCCATATGGTACACCGTTGGAGTACGCCAGGATCGCCGTAATGCTCCAGCACAGCATTGGCCTAGGTATCGCGTCGAGACGCTTGACACGCGGACTTTTAGTGCCTGTCTAGAGTCTGCTGAGGTCCCCGATACAGCCGATAGCACCGAAGACGTGGTTGACAAAACCATGCGGATGCTAAGCAGAGCGTGCGATTCTAGCATGACCAGGAACAGAAGATACCATAGGCACCATGTCCCAGTATACTGGTGGAACGAGGAGATAGCCAAGGCTCGGAGCGACTGCAACTATGCGAGACGCCGCTACCAGCGCTCACGTGGATCGCTGGTGTTTCAGGAACGGCAGGCTGAGTTTCTCGCCAGCAGGAGACGCTTCCAAAAACTTGTTAAAGATAGCAAACGCAGATGCTTCTTGGACCTCTGCGACACCGCGGAGAATGACCCGTGGGGCAATGCCTACAAGTTGGTTGTTAAACGCTTTAACGCCTCTTCCCGCAGCCACCCCAAGGACCCAGCATCGTTGAAAGAGATTATTAGGCATCTCTTTCCCAGTATGGCTGAGGATATCGGTGAGCTCCCGCCCGTGCCAGCCATTCCTCCAGCAGCTGAGCTCATCACACTGGAGGAGATTTGCCACGCTGCATCGATGTTGAAGCCGAACAAGTCGCCTGGCCCAGATGGGATCCCTAACCGAGCACTTAAATTGGCTATCGCACTCCGCCCTGAGGTTTTCTCGAGTATGTTCAACAGCTGCCTGCGAAGCGGAGTGTTTCCAAACCGCTGGAAAATTCAGCGCCTTGTCCTACTACCGAAGCTTGGCAAGCAGCTCGATGATCCAGCTGCATATCGCCCTATCTGCATGATCGATACGGTCGGTAAGCTATTGGAGCACCTGATTTGCACCCGGCTTGACGGCGCTATTGCAGCTGCTGGTGGAGTGTCACCGCAGCAGTATGGCTTCCGCAAAGCGAGATCAACGCTGGATGCGATCGGCAAGGTAGTCGAGCTAGCCTCGGGAGCGATAGCCGGATGCAGATGGAAAGGCGGCGCTAAGAAGTACTGCCTAGTGACAACGTTGGATGTCAAAAATGCCTTCAACACGGCTAAATGGGGCTGCATCCTGGATGCCCTCGAGGCGCTCAACGTCCCGGAGTACCTACTTAGGATTACAAGAAGCTATTTCAAGGATAGAATCCTGAAGTATGACACCAGCGAGGCGACAGAGGAGCATGAAGTATCTGGAGGCGTGCCACAAGGGTCGGTTCTGGGACCTCTATTATGGAACGTCATGTATGACGGCGTTTTTCGTTTACTGATGCCCGATGATGTTCACCTAGTGGGCTTTGCTGACGATGTGGCAATAGTGGTCGTCGCCAAGGAACTTAAGACAGTGGAGGGGAAGTGCAACTTAGCCATCGCGGAAGTCTTACAGTGGCTATCTTCAGTAGGGCTGCAGATAGCACCCCAAAAAACGGAGGCAGTGCTCATTAGCAGCCGGAAAGCAGTGGAGCCAGCTACCATAATGGTAGCCAACACAGTGGTCACCTCAAAGAGGGCAATTAAATACCTGGGCGTGATGCTGGACACCAGACTATGTTTTAAAGAGCACTTGGAGTACGCTAGTAAAAAGGCCGCCCTAACAAATCGTGCAATCTCGCGAATTATGCCTAATACGCGAGGCCCAAAGCAGTTCAAGAGGCTCCTCTTATCCAGTGTCACAAGAGCGACAATGCTATACGCGGCGCCGATATGGCAACCAGGATGCCGCTTTGTTAGCTACACCCGCGGACTCCGAGCCACACACCGCCTTGGAGCTATCAGAGTCTGCAGCGGCTTCAGAACCATCTCGGACGACGCCTGCCTGGTTCTGGCTGGAGTAGCACCCATAGCCGAGCTGGCTAGAGAAGCCGCGGAGATCTTCGAGGGAACGCACGGCGAGGCTCTTTCCGCTCCCCAAAAGAAGGCAGTGCGCTCTACAGCCAAAATGCGCACCCAGGAGAACTGGCAGAGGCAATGGGATGCGTCTTGCAAGGGGCGCTGGACACATCGCCTCATCCCGAGCATCTCAGCGTGGATAAACAGGCGGCATGGGCAGCTAAATTTTTACACTACGCAACTATTAAGTGGTCATGGCTGCTTTAGGGAATACCTGCACCGAGTTGGACATGAGGACGCCCCGTTCTGCACATTCTGTGGCGACAGTTTTGTCGAGAATGCCGAACACGTCCTACTACACTGCGGACGCTTCTCCGGGCTTCGCAGCGATCTGGAGAGAGTTTTAGGCGGTAGCATCGAGGTGGGCAGCCTCGTGTCACTGATGCTGGTCAGCGACGCCAACTGGCTGGCGTTCAGCGCGTTTGCGGCGGCAGTCATGACGGATCTGCGCAAGGCTGAGCGAGAGCGTAGAGGACAAGTAGAATAGGTGGAACTCGGCAGTAGCGACGCAATACCTCACGGCCGTACCGCTACTGCAAGGTTCCGCTTACGTATACCTTACCCTAGTCAATGTGTACATATATATTACTTAGATAAGCAATAAATGAATATAAAAAAAAAAAAAATACGCGCACACACAAGCACCAACGCAGCTGCCGCCACAGCCACAGTGGGCCGCGACGAGCGAACGACTGCGAAAAAGGATTTAGTTTATTTATTCGCCTTATTTATTTATTTTTTTGCCCTTATTTATTCATTTATTTATCTTCGCCTTAGTTATTATTTATTTTCATTATTTATTTAATTTATTATTTATTTATTCTTTCTGTGTTTCTGTTTATTGTTTATTTTGTTTGTCGTGTATTATATATTTGTTTATGGTGTTTATTTATTATTACAAAAAAGCCTATATCTTCCACAGCTTTTGAGCTATAGCCACCAAATTTGGTACCAAGATGATGACCCCCCAAAAACTGCATCAAAAGTTTGGATGCCACGCCCACGGATACTGCTCTAGCCGCCCCCATCCACCCCAACGCTTCGTCAAAAACGGGAATGCGTGTATCTTCCAGAGTTGTGGAGCTAAAACCACCAAATTTGGTAGAAAGCTAGCTGGTAACGACCCCCAAAAAACTGCATCAAAATTTTGGAGCCACGCCCACCCATTCCGCCCCAAGCCCCCCGCATTTTGAAATCAGAAATGGCTTTATCTCCCACAGTTTTTGAGCTAGAGCCACCAAATTTGGTTCCAAGATAGGTGATGATGACCCCCCAAAAACTGCATCAAAAGTTTGGATGCCACGCCCACCGATACTGCTCTAGCCGCCCCCATCCACCCCAACGCTTCGTCAAAAACGGGAATGCGTGTATCTACCTGAGTTGTGGAGCTAGAGCCTCCAAATTTGGTAGAAAGCTAGCTGGTAACGACCCCCAAAAAACTGCATCAAAATTTTGGAGCCACGCCCACCCATTCCGCCCCAAGCCCCCGCATTTTGAAATCAGAAATGGCTTTATCTCCCACAGTTTTTGAGCTAGAGCCACCAAATTTGGTTCCAAGATAGGTGATGATGACCCCCCAAAAACTGCATCAAAAGTTTGGATGCCACGCCCACCGATACTGCTCTAGCCGCCCCCATCCACCCCAACGCTTCGTCAAAAACGGGAATGCGTGTATCTACCTGAGTTGTGGAGCTAGAGCCTCCAAATTTGGTAGAAAGCTAGCTGGTAACGACCCCCAAAAAACTGCATCAAAATTTTGGAGCCACGCCCACCCATTCCGCCCCAAGCCCCCCCGCATTTTGAAATCAGAAATGGCTTTATCTCCCACAGTTTTTGAGCTAGAGCCACCAAATTTGGTGCCAAGATAGGTGATAATGACCCCCCAAAAACTGCCCTAGCCGCCCCCATCCACCCCAACGCTTCGTCAAAAACGGGAATGCGTGTATCTTCCAGAGTTGTGGAGCTAGAGCCACCAAATTTGGTAGGAAGATGGCTGGCAACGACCCCCAAAAATCTGCATCAAAGTTTTGGAGCCACGCCCACCCATTTCGCCCCCTTTTCCCCACCTTTTACAAAATTTTAGCTAGAGCCACCAAATTTGGTATGAAGATAGCAACTGACATTCCACAATGATCTGCATCACAAATTTGGATGCCACGCCCACCCATACCGTCCCCAGCCCCCCCCTTTCCCCACTTTTTACAAACTTTGAGCTAGGGTCAACAAATTTCGTATGAAGATGGCAATTGACATTCCACAAAGATCTGCATCAAAAATTTGGATGCCATTACCACCCATAACACCCCCAGCCCCCCCCCCCCCCTTTCCCCACTTTTACAAACTTTGAGCTAGAGTAACCAAATTTGGTATGAAGATAGCAATTGACATTCCACAAAGATCTGCATCACAAATTTGGATTCCACGCCCACCCATACCGCCCCCAGCCCCCCCCTTTCCCCACTTTTTACAAACTTCGAGCTAGATTCACCAAATTTGGTTTGAAGATAGCAATTGACATTTCACAAAGATCTGCATAAAAAATTTTGATGCCACAACTACCCATAGCGCCCCAAGCCCCCCTTTTCCCCAACTTTTACAAACTTTTAGCTAGAGTCACCAAATTTTTAAGGAAGATAGCTTGTGGCATCCCCACCTGCATCGGAAAATCTTTAAGGCAGCGTACACCCCTGCCGCATCCGTACCCCACTGCAATTAGGCCGCTTTTTACCGGTTTTTATACTGGTATCGAGTATGCCGCAGTCGGTTGCGTCCGACTGCAACGTTTCCACTTGTTTAATTATATTCTTTTTATTTTCTTTATTATGTTTATTTAACGTAAATTTAATTTTAAGAAAAACAATGTTAGATATAATTATATTTATAAATAAATGAATGTCTATTTAGTGTTTATGTAAACATGTGTGAGTAGTAATTTATGTGTGGGTGGGACGATTGTGTGTTGATGTCGGGGTAAGTTGGTGTTGTTGTTGTTGTATATGTTTAGGGAGTTGGTACCAAAATATAAATAGGCCAATTCATAGGTAGGGAGGGCACACATTGGGGGTAAATGTCAACACCTGTTTACCCAGTATATCCGTAAATTGTCCGACTATGTGAAGAATATCTGCTAGTCCGTTTGTTGTTAGTTTTTCGTAAAAATATAAATTTTTGTTAACCCGGCTCACGCTGTATCGAGGTCGTATCCATCCCTGGGTAACCGATTTGCTAGCTGGCTATCGATACAGTGTTGGGGAAAATAAGGCCGGATCATAACAAATGGCGCCCTATGGGTAGTTGAGGCATCAAAATTTTTGTTGCAGATCTTTGTGAAATGTCAATTGCTATCTTCATACCAAATTTGGTAACTCTAGCTCGAAGTTTGTAAAAAGTGGAGAAAGGGGGGCTGGGGGCGGTATGGGTGGGCGTGGCATCAAAATTTTTGATGCAGATCTTTGTGAAATATCAATTGCTATCTTCATACCAAATTTGGTGACTCTAGCTCGAAATTTGTAAAATGTGGGGAAAGGGGGGCTGGGGGTGGTATGGGTGGGCGTGGCATCCAAATTTGTGATGCAGTACTTTGTGGAATGTCAATTGCTATCTTCATACCAAATTTGGTGACTCTAGCTCGAAAATTGTAAAAAGTGGGGAAAGGGGGGCGAAATGGAGGGCGTGGCTCCAAAACTTTGATGCAGATTTTTGGGGTTCGTTGCCAGCTATTTTCCTACCAAATTTGGTGGCTTTAGCTCCACAACTCTGGAAGATACACGCATTCCCGTTTTTGACGAAGCGTTGGGGTGGATGGGGGCGGCTAGGGCAGTATCGGTGGGCGTGGCATCCAAACTTTTGGTGCAGTTTTTAGGGGGTCATCATCACCTATCATGGCACCAAATTTGGTGGCTATAGCTCAAAAACTGTGGGAGATATAGCCATTTCTGATTTAAAAACGCGGGGGGGCTGGGGGCGTAATGGGTGGGCGTGGCTCCAAAACTTTGATGCAGTTTTTTGGGGGTCGTTAACAGCTATCTTCCCACCAAATTTGGAGGCTCTAGCTCCACAACTCTGGAAGATACACGCATTCCCGTTTTTGACGAAGCGTTGGGGTGGATGGGGGCGGCTAGGGCAGTATCGGTGGGCGTGGCATCCAAACTTTTGGTGCAGTTTTTAGGGGGTCATCATCACCTATCATGGCACCAAATTTGGTGGCTATAGCTCAAAAACTGTGGGAGATATAGCTATTTCTGATTTCAAAACGCGGGGGGGCTGGGGGCGGAATGGGGGGGCGTGGCTCCAAAATTTTTGATGCAGTTTTTTGGGGGTTGCTAATAGCTATCTTCTTACCAAATTTGGTACTTCTAGCTGTAAGGATGTGCGAAATATGTGGATTTATCGGTTTTGAGTTATCGAATTTATCGATTTGCCAGCCCCCCAGTTATCGTAGAACCCCCATCTTGACACTTTAATTTACTATCCCATAGATAAAGAGAATTGGAAAGTTTCAAGTCTCTAGCTTGAAGGGTGTGGAAAAAACTTGCAACCATACGGACGGACAGACGGACAGACACCATGACGGACATTGCACAAAACCAATATACTCTTTACCTTCGGTATCGAGTATAAAAAGACGGCAAGCATGCTAGTGACTGACATTGATTCGAGTTTGGAATTTCTCAATAATTTTAAATTTGAGTCATTGCCTACTCGCCGGTTGGAGTCTGAATTTTTAAATGTTCCGTCAATGTTTGCCCCTTCACCCTCGTCGCTCTCACCCGAGCCTAGTAACGTAGAATTGTCGCCAGTTCTATCATTATCTCCAACTCCAAGCGGTTGTCCGAATATATCTCCTGCAGTATCCCCTGCTATTAGTAGTATGGTTCCCGTCTTGGATCCTGCCGAGATAAACGCGGTAAATAATGATCTATCTATCCCCATACCACAGCCACCTCCTATTTTAACAGTAGTGGCTCCTCGCAAGCAAGTGTTTGTGCCGCGACTTTCCGCTGAAACTACTTGTGATTCTGTTGCTGCCTATATTGCTAGCAAAACTAAAGCTAGCGTCTCTATTACGAAATTTAACTTTTCTTCCCCTCGCGAAATATCATCTTTTTAAATTAATGTCTCTCTAGAATCGTTTTCAATCATATGTGATCCCAAATTTTGGCCCCCTCACACGGTTGCTCATGAGTTTTTGCAAAAAAAAAAAGAACTCTGCCTTTACCTGTCAACTTTCCTTCAAATAATAACTCTGTCGTTTCAAAAAACTAAATTCTGATGAAATATCTATTATTTATCAGAATGTTAGGGGTCTGGTCTCAAAACTTAAAAACTTGTTTTTGAATAGCTTTTCGTTCCATGCTGATATAATTTCTTTTACTGAAACTTGGCTAAATCCAAGTATATCTAATTGTGAACTTTTTTCAAATAATTTTATCGTCTATAGAGCTGATCGACCGACTCGCCGAGGTGGTGGGGTATTAATTGCTGTTAAAGCTACTCTCCAGTCGGAACCTTTCTGTTTTTCTGCCGTTAATGATGCTGAGATTATTTCTGTTAAAATAACTCTCCCTTCACATGTTGTTTATATCACTTGCTCATATTTCCCTTCTTCTTCTGACATTCAAGTTTATCTTCAACACCTAACTTGTATTAAAGAAGTTTCTGCTCATATCCGTGATAATGATATTTTTATCGTACTGGGTGACTTTATCGTACTGGGTGACTTCTTAGAAGCCATGCTTGATCTTCCATTGTTTCAGATCAATTCAATTTCTAATCATTTGATTAGAACACTCGATCTTGTATTTATTAACAACTACTGTATTGCCAATGTCTCTAGGTCATCCCCTCTGTCTGTCCCTGAGGATTCATATCATCCTACTTTAGAAGTTACATTGTCTGTTAGCAATCCTGTTATGTCTTCTCCTCCAGTGTTTAACCTGCCTCGCCGTTGCTTTCGCAAAGGAAATTAATCATTATTAAATCAACGTATTCTGGCAACTGTTTGGTCTTTTATATATGATTTGGTTGATATAAATATTGCCCTAAAATCTTTTTATAGCACCTTAAATTCTCTATTGGACGAATGTATCCCTTACTCTGCTCCGTTGTCCGTTTCTTCTAAGCCCCCTTGGTTCACTCCAAGACTATCAACTTTACAAAATAATAAATCTAAATATTATAAAAAATTTAGGAAGTCTGGATTGAGTGCTGACTTGTCTAAATACATTATAGCCAAATCAAACTTTCTTCTCCTGAATTCTCAGTGCTATGAGAATTACCTTATTTGTTGCAAAAGGCAATTTACGCTAAATCCCAAACAATTTTATAATTTTATCAATTCTAAGCGTAAATCTTACACTTTGCCGTCATTTTTCATGCTTGGGATAGATAAATCTAGCATCGATAGCGAATCCGCTAATATTTTTGCCAATTTCTTCCAATCAACTTACTCTTCTGCATCCCCTATTGACATACCTTACCCTTATAGTATTGCTTCTACAAATTATATTCCTGTTCCTACCATCTCTCAGTCCACTCTGCTATCAGCTTTAAATTCGTTAAAGTCTTCTTACTCTCCTGGACCTGACAATATACCTAGTTGTCTTCTTAAAGAGTGCAGTGCTTCTCTTCTTCGCCCATTGCTTAAGCTTTTTAACCAATCCCTTAAATCTTCTGTCTTTCCATCTCTTTGGAAAGAATCTTTTATAATCCCTCTTCACAAAAAAGGTGGGAAGTCCAATATTGAAAATTATAGGGGCATTGCAAAATTGTCCGCTATCCCTAAATTATTTGAAAAAATTATCACTTCATATTGGCAACATTTCTGCAAATCAGTCTTATCCCCTGCTCAACATGGCTTCGTAAAAAATCAGTCAAACATGACCAATCTATTAAAATTCACAACTTTAGTAAATGATGCTTTCCTCTTGAAAATGCAAACTGACGTCATTTACACAGACTTCAGTAAAGCTTTCGACTCTGTGCACCATGACCTATTACTTCTCAAGCTTGTCCGTATTGGTTTCCCTCCCTCACTTATATCTTGGATTTCTTCTTATTTAAAGGGTAGGACACAAAGAGTACTCCTAAGATTGGCTACCTCGAAACAAGTTCATGTTACTTCTGGAGTACCTCAGGGTAGTCATCTTGATCCTTTACTCTTCACTCTTTTTATAAATGATCTTCCCTCTGTTCTATCTCATTCTCGCATTCTCAGGAACGCAGACGATGTGAAGCTTATTTTCTCCTAATGTAGTTCTCTAAATCATACTTGCTTACAAGATGATTTAAATTCAATGCATCTTTGGTGTAAGACTAATCATTTGCTTCTCAACTGTTCTAAATGTATGTTTATGACTTTCAGCCGAAATAACCCTTTCATTACCAGCTACTCAATTGACAGTACCCCGTTGCAACGTATTTTTACAGTCAAGGACCTTGATGTTCTTTTTGACTCCAAACTCTCATTCGGCATTCATATTTCTACTATTGTTAATGAGGCCAAAGGTGTTCTTGGTTTCATTAAACGTTGGTCTAAAGAGTTTAACGATCCTTACGTTACGAAAACTCTGTACACTTCCCTTGTTCGCCCTATCCTAGAGTACTGCTCTTGTATATGGAGCCCCCAGTATAGAAATAACCAGGATCGTATCGAATCTGTTCAGATGCAGTTTTTGCTTTTTGCCTTACGAGGCTTAAATTGGGATAGTAACCTTCGTTTTCCTTCATATTCCAGTAGGCTTCTTCTCCTTAACCTCCCGTCGTTGAACAATCGTAGGATAGTCCTTGGTGTTGCCTTCCTGCACGAGTTGATTAATGGTGATATAGATTCTTCTTTTCTGTTAGGTCATCTCCATTTCTCTATTCTCTCCAGACCTTCTAGAAACTTTCGCCCGTCATTTTTGAAAACGTGCACAACAGATTACGCTATGCACAGTCCATTTCGTGTTTTATGCGTCCAATTTAATAACCTATACCACGTGTTCTCTAATGAGACCTCTCTCTCCTTTATCAAACCATTGCTTTCAGTTTATCTTCGCGAAGTTAATGACCGCTCTCAGCTATGAAACGGGGCTGAGCCTGCTGGACTGGCTAAATTCTTTTCCTTCATCGGGTCATATACATATATATAAATATTTTTTTTCTATTTTATTTATTTATTTATTTTTATTAATATTATTATTATTTTTTTTTTAAACATTTATTTTTAGTTTTCACATTTAAGTTTTTCTTTTCTATTTTCTTCTAACATCTCTGTTTTAAGTATAGAGTCTATAATATCACTGACAGTTTTGGCTGTGGAAAGGGGCATAGCTGGCCGGAGTGGCAAATAAAACACCCCCATCGGTCGGTGATGTTATTAGACATTTTTGTTCTCAGCCTAGGCTTTTTACTACTACTATTTTATTATAACCTATTTTTTATAAGTTGACTCTAGAATTTTCAACAACTTTCAATAAAATAAACACCACCCCCTTGAGGGAAGTGCGATCGCATCTGTACAAGTTATTTTTAGAAGGAAAAACGGAATAATCAGAAATATCGGGTTTTAACCAGGTTTCTGTGAGTGCAGCTATTTGTGAATCAAAGGATAGGCTGTTAACATATAATTTAGCAAGTTTAGTGTTAAGGCCTCTACCGTTTTGATAGGCCAAGTTAATTACATTTGTTAGTTTTTTGCCGACGACGTGGAGGCAATAGGATGGCAAACAGGCTGTGCACTACTAATCCTTATACCATTATTATTATAATTATCATTACGCCTAAGCACATACTCGTTTAGAACGAGCTGTGGCGGCCAAAACTTTTCAGAACAAATCGTCGTGAAAAGTTCGGGCGTCACCCCAACTTAAAAGAAGATATGCTTCGGGCGTGTGTAGGGGACCGATAAACATAGAGGCTTAACATAACTATTTTCGGTTATGCTTTGCTATGTCAATGCACTTAAAGGGAGCAATAATCTCTTTGCGCTTCTTAAGCTAACTACCATTTGATTTCCAATGAGGCGAATTCCCTCTCACCGCTCTCAGTAATCTTTGATGCCCTTACACCCATGATGCTGTGTCTCGCTCGCACGCGCTTTCGTCGTTGCGATCAAGAGGACAAAGCACAAAGCGGAGGCGTGAAGATCACGCCACTTCACCGCTGCATTAATTCCAGGCGACAATCGTCGTTTGCCCTTTTGTTCTGTTGGAATTAAAATTGGCACGTACGCATTTTTCTTTTCTGCATCGAGTCACTTCTAAAATTACCGTGGACAGAAACGAACTTGTACTTAAAGCCACTATTTGTGCCAAAGAAAAATTTTGAAGTGCAAACTGTATTCGCTGCGGTCAACTTGACCGGCGTGGCTCTATATAAAAGTCAATAAAGTACGTCTATTTTTTTGTGCACCCGGCTGCAGCTAATATAAAGGCAAGACGCATACGATCAGTTGTGTGTGTCTTAACAGTGAAAACAGGTGATATTTTTTTTGAGTGGCTAATATCGTACACCAATCTAAGAAAGTTAAATTTTCGTATTTAGCGTTGTAATGGGCACATTAAATTTGGAAAAATAATTAGAAAATAAAATAAAACATTTTTTTTGAAATATGTATTTTGGTGCGCAGTCACTAATTATCGTTAGTAAATGCAACTTTGCTGTTAACGAAGCTTGCAACCGTGGCAGTGGTGAGTTTATTTTGAGAGAGTTGACAATTGGACACTCGGCTATATCCGGTTAAAGGGGGCATAAAAGAAGCAGGTTAGGCGAGATCCGATCTTTTCGATTTGGACCAGACTTAGCAGCAGACGCAAACCTTGATTTCGTTCTATAGTCCTTAACCTACAGGAAGCACGCGGGGCGTGAAATATAAAAAGAATATTTTTTATATGGCAAACAGGGTAAGCAAAATGTATTTTTTTAAATATATATAATCATATTTGCGTAGATTTGAAATCTACTTAAATACGGATTTGGTTGCAGTTGCCATTTTTGGTAAGCGCGAATAATAAATTCTGACCGTTGCAACGCGTTGGCATTGTGTTAATGCAACATAAAAATATTTAATTCTGCAGCGAAAACTTTGCCTCAGTGCAGGCGAAAAGCTTGGCAGCTGATATTTGCGTAGATCGCACCTCAACCCAAGCAAGATCAGTATCAGTTCAGGCGAAAAAGCTTGGAAGCTTTTATCTGCGAAGATCGCACATCAACGCAAGCCAAACCTGTAGCAGCGCAGCAGAACAAAGAGAACCTCGCAATAGTGCCCAAAAAAATCGTGCCAAAGTGCAGTGCAATCAGTGAAACATAACCTAACGCCAACTAAAGTCACGCATGTCAAAAACTTAATATAAAAAAAAAACTGTGGGGTCCAACAAACCCAAATCCAGCAAAGACATCAAAAAAACGTTTTAAAACTATATAATTCTCTCTACCGGCAGAAACCTTACACCTAGTTAAAGTTTTTTTTTAAGTTATATTTTTTTTGTTTCAAATGTCCCTAAAAAGTGTTTCATATGCCTCTCAGAGTGATTAAAAATGCGGCAAAAAAAAGAAAGAAAGATAAAAAAAAATACAGAAAATTCACCTTCCAAAGTAAGTGCAAAAGAATTGGCACCAAGAGGCAGGGAAGAAAAATTTAAGGAAAAAAATGCAAAAAGTAGTTGCAAGTGAGAAAATAAATTCTAACGTGAAGTATGCAAGTAGCAAAATATTAGATAGTAGCAAAGAAATGGTAAAATTAAGAATTAAAATATAAAACACACCCACCTCACAACAATTTAATATAAAATATATTTAACAAAAAGAAGAAAGAAAAAAAAGAACAAAAGAACATTAACAAAACATTAAACCACCAATAAAACAACAACAACATCAACACCTCGCACAGCGAGAAGGCCTTCGTCGTTGCAGCAAAGGGGTGAGTAAAAGAAAAAAAAACAAAACCGTATCAATTCATATTTTTATATTTTATTGTTTTGGTGAAAGTGAATAAAGTGTTAATAGTCTAGAATCAAGTTTAAGGTTATTGAATCAAAGAAATTTATAGGATCGTACCGACTACAAAAAAAAAAAAAAAAAATAAAAATAAAAAAAGAATTGAAATAAAATAAAAATACGGATAGAATACATATGTTCGCACAAAAGAAAATGTTAATTAAAAATTTATTTAGAATTTAATCAGTAGTTAACGTCATGGCAATTAAAAGAACAGAAAATATTTGAAGAAAAAATTTGAAAATGTGAATATACCCAAATGAGATAAGCGTAGTGTTAGTTTTGCATGTTCTTGTTTCAATTTCGTATTAGCTGTGTTTGCTTGGCGTAAGCCTTAGGCTGAGCTTTAAGTGAGTTGCTTTGCTTTGCTGTTCTTATGATAAAGAGATAACGATTTGAGTCGCACCAAAATAAAAACCGCAATGCACTAAGAGAAATTATGAAATACTTTAGTTAATAATAAGTTAAGTTAGAAGAAGAAAGTTGTGGTACTGTTTTATTGCCTGAGGCCGAATCTCAAAAGTTGAAGAAGAAGATGGTACACTGAAGAAAATAATGGGGACTTAAAAATAAAAACAATGTTTATGTTAAGAATAAATTTAGTTTGAATTAGACTTTATAAGATACCCTGAAGGGAAAATTGAATACACCGAAATAAAATTTGTTTGTATAACCTATTTTAATAACCATTTTTTTGTTAATACTATGCATACCTATTGCAATATAATTTGGTGATAGTATAGTTTATTATTATTTTTTTTTGGGGGCATACTATATAATGATGAGCTACTATTAATTTATTTATTCAAAGAATGAATTTAATATGATTTCTGAAAATAGTATGCAAAGTAACTTTGCAGATTTTGTTATTGTTAAGTTTGGAAGTTGAATAAAATTTGATTATGGAAGAATAAATTTTGTATTTATGTTTCCTGGATAGTAAGAAGATTGCGTAATCAGTTTGGGAGTTTTTCAAATAAATCTGGCATTAGAAAACTCAAGGTAGGGTGGGTACAGAGCCATGCTGCAACAACAACATGCAGTTACTTCAGCGTAGTTAAACTCAGTGTGTCCGATTTTAGATTCCACTCGAAGTCTGTTTGGTGATTATGTTCTATGTGTCAACAAAACAAAAGGCTCACGGATTTATAAATTTTAAATTTAATATTAATAGCGTCGGTGTTTGCGTGTGTGTGTACTTAAATGAGTCAACGAACCCCCCCACAGGCTGTTTTTGCTAGCCGTAACAACCGAATCCGTCCCGACTCATATAAGCTACGATCCCCTCACGCAAAAGATAGTTCCCGAATTCCATCAATAGGGGAAAACAACGACTGTACGTTACAGCGTTTGAACGGCGCGCGGCGATTCTGGTCGGCACCGTCCATCGTGATTCCGGCGCTAACCCCCGCTAGTCGTCGAACCCATTCCGACTCAGATTACTGGAGTTAGCTAGTGAATAATCAACCAGGCCTCGATTTAGAGTAGCGTTGCTCTGACGCCCAGATATACATATATGGAATCGGACTGAGAGCAACAAAATAAAGAAGTAGCTCAGTCAATTCACTCGGGTAAAATATTGCGCTTGGCAGACTGTTGATGGCAGCGTAACGCAACAAAAGTTACATACGTTTGAGGTTACGTCAAAAGACCCAGCCGGACAGGTCACGCTAGCAGCAGTCATGCTGGATCATGGATTTTCGTTGGTTTCGTTGCTGAGTCGTAATGCATAGGCCTAGGAGTCTAGAATCTTAAAGTGTCAAGCAAGGTCGCTACTGTAGGCATTTAAGGTAAACAAATCTTTTGGTTATTTTCTATGGGGAAAAGAGAAAAAAAAAAAAAATCTTGTGTTTGTTTAAAATGGAGTGTTCAAACGAGTGCTGGAATTACTACGCGTTGAGGATTAATCCACAACATAGTCCACGCAAGTTTGTTCATTAATTTCTAATATTATCTTGTAAATTATTTAGGGTGTTCAACAGCTCCGTTTCATCGTTTCATGTTTCAAAGTTGAAACGATTAACTCGTGAACGGCATTTTGGGTGTCAATGCGTTTCAAGTTTGTGCAGTCAGCTGTTGTTTGTTTACATTTCTTATTCTTCAATTTTTGTCACTGTTGCTGTTTACCGCGGTTATACTTTATTTATAAAAAATGCTTTTTAAAAGTGCTAAAGATATGCTATGCGATGCTTTAGCAAAGCAAGTTATTAGAGAAATAGAGGATATTGAAGGTGAGAAGAGCTCGTTGTTTGAATTAGTTGCTCAATTACATGCTTTTAACATTTGGCGGCCATTAATCATATGTGTTCATACTTTTTTGCACAAAAATACACCAAATATACTAAAAAGTACTGAACATCGATAGCAAATATCGAATAAACATCGTGCTCTTCCCATCTTTACTTTGTTCAAACTTGAAACACTTTTTGTATACATAGGCTGGGGTGTTTCAACGTTTCAAGACATTTTCTATGTATGTTGTTGTTGCGAGACGTTTCAACTTTGAAACTTGAAACGATGAAACGAGCTGTTGAACACCCTAATTATTTTTGAACTCAGCAAGCAATAGTTTTCGGAATACGTTGGTTGAGGCTAGCCTTCGACAACGTCCAAATTAATTGTTTGGCAGTTGCGTCTCAAGAATAATATTTGTTTAATTTGGTGATTTTTTTTTCTGAAGGACTTTAATTATTAAATCGACTGATTGGAATTTTATTGTTTTGACACAGATCGAGATAATAACCGCAGTATAGATGTTTTAATTGGGATTTTCAGGAGATTATATTTGTACTAAGAGTTGGTAATCAGGATAGAGTTATTAAACAAGATTAGTTTATAAACAGGTACACACAATTTAGTGAGCATACGCAAGGTTTATACAATTCTTATGAAAGCAATCATTTACTGGAAGGGAAACATTAACAATCTAAGGATTACACATACTTACACTTGTTATTATTTTGAGAAATAGTGAAAATTAAAATGGGATTAAATAGAAGTGATGGAAATTTGCGTTTGCCGGAAGCAGATGATGCAGCAACTATGTCGGTGTGCAGCATTTGTGAAAGACCTTTATTGGGACTTCAGGAACAACTACTTAAAACAGGATGCCATCATATTTTTCATGAAAGTTGCATCAGGGACTGGATAGTTCAATATAACCAATGTCAGCAATGTAAACAAGTTGCGAAGATAACGAGTTAGTATTGGTTAGACAAGAAGAAGCGGATGCAGGAGTAGACAAAACATCTACTGGAGCAACGAGCAAATTACAAAGCAGCCATAGGCAAGAACAAGTGGCAGAGGCAGGAGCGATGTCGAAAGTTTTAAATGCAGAGAATGGTGAACGCCATAGTGCAAAGAAAATAGGGAGACCAATAAGAGCTGGTCATGGACAATCAAGAACTGGTCAGTCTGGTAAGCTTTTGGGGGCAAAGGTTACTGCAAATTCACGATCAGCTGAAATTGACTATAGCCAAATATTTGAGCACGTAGACAAATTGATTACTCGAAGACTGAGCAATCTTAACGTACAGGGTCAAGGGCAAACAAGTCCAGCTTTCGAGGTTGAGACTCAAGAACCTAGAGTTAGCCTAACTTCAGACAGAGGATCCAGTCGAAGCAGTCGTATTCAGGCGGATAAGGTGGCACAGATTATGCACAATTGGAACATTAAATTCGATGGTTCAACAAAAGGCATAACCGTAGAAGAATTTGTGTACCGAATTCGTTCACTCACCGAAGATTGCTTAGATAACGACTTTGAAGCGTTATGTAAAAATATACATGTTGTATTGTTTGGGAAAGCTAGAGAATGGTATTGGCGTTATCGTCGAGACTCGCCCAGATTTGTTTGGAGGGAGTTTAGTGAGGCATTACAAAGACAGTATACGAACTATACGAACGATTTTGATGTACTGGAAGACATTAGAGCAAGAAAGCAACTGCCTAATGAATCTTTTGAAGCTTTTTATGATGCAATCATGGTGATCGCATCTCGTATGTCAGTACCAATACAAGAAGCCCAATTATTGGAAATGGTGTCCAGAAATTTATTATTTGAAATCAGGCAAGAATTATTGTATGTTCGGATACATTCAATTTCACATCTCAGAAAAACTATTCAAATGAGAGAAAATTTATTGCAAGATAAACAAGGAAAGCGGGTAGAAAAAAACTACAGTGTAACAAATGTTAAAAAACGAGTAGTTTCTGCTGTCGAAGAAGAGGTTATAGATGATCCAAATGCAGCAGTAGAAGCAATTCAAGCTCCAAGGAGAGTGTATAGATGTTGGAACTGCGACGAAGAAGGCCATGGTTGGGATATGTGTTTGCAAGAACGAAAAGTCTTTTGTTACGGATGTGGTGCAAAGAAAGTCTACAAACCAACTTGTCCTGTATGCCTTGCAAAACGAGCGGAAAACTACCAGGTGGGTCCATTTGGCAATCAGAGTCGAGTGGCCCCGAAACAGTAAACGAAAACCATATTATGCGAGAGGTAGCTAGTTCAGCAGAGCCAGCTAAAGAAAAACCGGAGGTGTCTTATTTAAGTGCAAAAACTGAGAGTAAATTACTTCAGGAGGCAGTTAAATATCCCAAATTATGTCCAATTCGTCCTTATCATGAGCGGTTACGCGCATACATGCAAGTGAGGGATCGAATATTTAAAGATAAGGAAATTGAAAGATCGGTAAAAGCGTCAAAACGTTCTACGCGACGCATGAGTGATTTTTATCGTGGTATACGGAAAACCAAAAAGTTGTTGGTTTCCTCAGTTGTAAATTCATCAACAGACGGAAGATTATATGCTGAAGTTAAGTTTCTAGATTTTTGTGAACAGGGGTTACTTGACACAGGAGCTAACATTAGTTGCGTGGGGTCGGGCTTAGCGTCTGTAGATTGGTCTGAATATCCACAATATCAAAGCATTTCATCAACGGTGAAAACAGCGGATGGCAGTGCACATCCAGTCATAGGATATTTCTGTGCGGAGGTTACTTATAAGGATCTAATGAAACCCATTAAGTTCTTTGTAATTCCATCCATAAATAAAAGAGTTATATTAGGTGTGGACTTTTGGAGAGAATTTCGGTTGGCACCAGGAATTATCTCGACCATCGATTATGAAAACAATGAATCTAATTTGGAAAGTACTCAAGATGCTAAATATCCTCTAACAGACTTGCAACGAAATCAGTTAAATACAGTGTTATCATTATTTCCCAGTTTCGAAAGTCAAGGACTAGGTCGTACTTCTCTTATCAAACACGAAATTGATGTGGGAAATGCGAAACCAGTTAAACAAAGATTCTACCCAGTATCACCGGCCGTAGAAAAACTTATGTATGTAGAGGTGGACCGTATGATTGAGTTAGGAGTGATAGAAAAGTCAAATAGCCCATGGAGTTCACCCATGAGGTTGGTAATAAAACCAGGCAAAGTCAGATTATGCTTAGATGCAAGGAAAGTTAACGAGTGCACAAGGAAGGATGCATATCCGCTACCAAATATAGATGGCATATTTGCACGCTTGCCCAAAGCAAATTTGATATCCAAAATCGATCTCAAAGATGCGTATTGGCAAGTTCCGCTTACTAAAGCTTCTAGAGAGTTGACAGCTTTCACAATTCCGGGTCGTCCTCTTTATCAGTTTGTATTTATGCCTTTTGGGTTATGCAACGCACCACAGACGATGTCTCGACTGATGGATGAAGTCATACCTGCTGATTTGAAAAATTGTTGTTTTGGATATTTGGATGATCTTTGTGTAGTATCATCAGATTTTGAATCGCATCTTACAGTGTTGATTAGACTTGCAGAACAATTTCGAAAAGCTAAGCTGACTCTTAATTTGAACAAAAGCCACTTTTGTGTTACACAAGTAAAGTATCTAGGATATGTTATTGGATGTGGAGGCATATCTACGGACCCAGGTAAGGTTGAGTCAATCTTAGCGTGGCCGGTTCCAAAGTCCGTAAAACAAGTCCGGAGATTTTTAGGATTAGTCGGATGGTATAGGAGGTTTATTGAAAATTTTGCTACAATAACAACATCGATAACGGACCTGCTTACGCAGAAACAGAAGTTCGCTTGGACTGAAGCGGCTCAAGAGGCTTTTGATAAGCTTAAAACCGTATTAACTTCAGCTCCAGTTTTACGAAATCCAGATTTTAGCAGAAAGTTTTATTTACATTGTGATGCTAGCGACTTTGGTGTGGGCTCAGTGTTGGTGCAGTTAACAGATGCAGGTTTGGAACAACCTATAGCCTTCATGTCAAAGAAGCTTAATTCTGCTCAACGCAATTATAGCGTTACAGAGCGTGAATGCTTGGCAGTGCTATTAGGCATAGAGAAATTTCGTTGTTACCTAGAGCTACAAGAGTTCGAAGTGATCACAGACCACTCTAGTTTAGCCTGGCTGATGAGACAAGCAGACTTAAAGGGAAGATTGGCACGATGGGCAATGAAATTACAGTGTTACAAATTCAACGTCAGTCATAGGAAGGGACGTGATAACGTAGTTCCAGATGCCTTATCGCGGATGTTTATGAATGAGATTGATGCGTTAGACAATTTTGGACCTGAAGTAGATTTAACTTCCATTTGTTTTAAAAGTCAAGAATATTTGGAGCTACAGCGTAAAATTAATGAGAATCTAAGTTTGTATCCAGATGTGAAGGTGGTGGATGGTTTCGTTTACAAACGAACAGAGCATAGCGATGGCACAGAAGCATCAGAACAAAATGTATGGAAATTATGGGTTCCACCTGGATTGTCCTATCAAGTTATTAGTCGTGCACATGAATCAGTTCTTGCGCATGGAGGAATGGCAAAAACGTTAGACGTGATTCGTAGGCATTTATTTTGGCCAGGAATGGTATCTCAAGTAAGAGAATTTGTAAGGGAATGTGACATTTGTAAAGGTACAAAAGCACCAAACATGTTACTAAAACCACCCATGGGAGCGAAAGCAGAGTCCGCACGTCCATTTCAACGACTCTATATTGACATTTTGGGACCGTATCCTAGAAGCAAGCAAGGAAATATTGGGTTGTTAATCGTTCTTGACCATCTATCGAAATTTCATTGGCTGTATCCGCTAAAGAAATTTACTAGTAAATGTATTCAAAAGTTTTTGGAGGACCAAATCTTCGATATATATGGGGTACCGGAAGTGTTAATTAGTGATAATGGCGCGCAGTTCAAAGCGAAAGAGTTCAATGCTTTTCTGACTACTTTTGGAATCAAGCATACGTACACAGCTTTATATTCACCTCAGTCGAATGCATCAGAAAGAGTTAACAGATCGATAATTTCTGCTATTAGAGCATATATTGGAACCGATCAGAGTGAATGGGATTTGCACATTCACGCTATTAGTTGTGCGTTAAGAAATGGGTATCACTCGAGTTTTGGTGTTTCACCTTATCATGCATTGTTTGGGTTGGACATGATAACTCATGGTTATCAATATCAATTGCTTAGAAACCTGCAAATGGTGGATGAACCCACAGCTCAGTTAGCAAAAGATGACAAACTAAAATTATTAAGGCAAGAGTTGCGAAAGAATCTTCAGGATGCATACAATAGGCAGGCAAACCAATATAACCTACGCACCAAAAGTGTTGAATATAAAGTCGGCCAAGAAGTGTTTCGAAGAAACTTTGGACAAAGTAATTTTAGCAAGGGTTTGAACGCAAAATTATGTCCACAGTTTTTGAAAGCTCGAGTCAGAGAAAAACAAGGTAATGCTTTTTATGTTTTAGAAGACCTGCAAGGGAGATTAATTGGTACGTTTCATGCTAAGGATCTGAGACAATAAACATTTTCTGTTTAATTCGACGCGTTAAGAACTGCGAATTAACCAGTGGTGTAATGGGCACATTAAATTTGGAAAAATAATTAGAAAATAAAATAAAACATTCTTTTTGAAATATGTATTTTGGCGCGCAGTCACTAATTATCGTTAGTAAATGCAACTTTGCTGTTAACGAAGCTTGCAACCGTGGCAGTGGTGAGTTTATTTTGAGAGAGTTGACAATTAGACACTCGGCTATATCCGGTTAAAGGGGGGTATAAAAGAAGCAGGTTAGGCGAGATCCGATCTTTTCGATTTGGACCAGACTTAGCAGCAGACGCAAACCTTGATTTCGTTCTATCGTCCTTAACCTACAGGAAGCACGCGGGGCGTGAAATATAAAAAGAATATTTTTTATATGGCAAACAGGGTCAGCAAAATGTATTTTTTTTAAATATATATAATCATATTTGCGGAGATTTGAAATCTACTTAAATACGGATTTGGTTGCAGACGCAATTTTTGGTAAGCGCGAATAATTAATTCTGACCGTTGGCATTGTGTTAATGCAACATAAAAATATTTAATTCTGCAGCGAAAACTTTGCCTCAGTGCAGGCGAAAAGCTTGGCAGCTGATATTTGCGTAGATCGCACCTCAACCCAAGCAAGATCAGTATCAGTTCAGGCGAAAAAGCTTGGAAGCTTTTATCTGCGAAGATCGCACATCAACGCAAGCCAAACCTGTAGCAGCGCAGCAGATCAAAAAAACCTCGCAATAGTGCCCAAAAAAATCGTGCAGTGGTGCAATCGTGAACATAACCTAACGCCAACTAAAGTCACGCATGTCAAAAACTTAAGATAAAAAAAAAGGGGTCCAACAAACCCAAATCCAGCAAAGACATCAAAAAAACGTTTTAAAACTATATAATTCTCTCTACCGGCAGAAACCTTACACCTAGTTAAAGTTTTTTTTAAGTTATATTTTTTTTGTTTCAAATGTCCCTAAAAAGTGTTTCATAGGCCTCTCAGAGTGATTAAAAGTGCGGCAAGAAAAAGAAAGAAAGAAAAAAAAAATACAGAAAATTCACCTTCCAAAGTAAGTGCAAAAGAATTGGCACCAAGAGGCAGGGAAGAAAAATTTAAGGAAAAAAATGCAAAAAGTAGTTGCAAGTGAGAAAATAAATTCTAACGTGAAGTATGCAAGTAGCAAAATATTAGATAGTAGCAAAGGAATGGTAAAATTAAGAATTAAAATATAAAACACACCCACCTCACAACAATTTAATATAAAATATATTTAACAAAAAGAAGAAAGAAAAACAAGTGGAAACGTTGCAGTCGGACGCAACCGACTGCGGCATACTCGATACCAGTATTAAAACCGGTAAAAAGAGGCCTGATTGCAAAGGGGTACGGATGCTGCAGGGGTTTACGCTGTCTTAAAGATTCTCCGCTGCAGATGGGGATGCTACCAGCTATATTCCTCCCAAATTTGGTGACTAGCTCAAAGTTTGGGACTGGGGCGGTATGGGTAGTTGGGGCATCAAATTTTTTGATGCAGATCTTTGTGAAATGTCAATTGCTATCTTCATATCAAATTTGGGGACTCTAGCTCGAAATTTGTAATAAGCGGGGAAAGGGGGGGGCTGGGGGTGGTATGTGTGGGCGTGGCATCCAAATTTGTGAAGCAGATCTTTGTGGAATGTCAATTGCTATCTTCATACCAAATTTGGTGACTATAGCTTGAAATTTGTAATAAACGGGGAAAGGGGGGCTGGGGGCGGTATGGGTGGGCGTGGCATCCAAATTTTTGCTGCAGATCTTTGTGTAATGTCAATTGCTATCTTCATACCAAATTTGGTGACTCTAGCTCGAAATTTGTAAAAAGTGGTGAAAGGGGGGCTGGGGGCGGTATGGGTGGGCGTGGCATCCAAATTTGTGATGCAGATCTTTGTGGAATGTCAATTGCTATCTTCATACCAAATTTGGTGACTCTAGCTCGAAGTTTGTAAAATGTGGGGAAAGGGGGGGCTGGGGGCGGTATGTGTGGGCGTGGCATCCAAATTTGTGAAGCAGATCTTTGTGGAATGTCAATTGCTATCTTCATACCAAATTTGGTGACTCTAGCTCGAAAATTGTAAAAAATGGGGAAAGGGGGGCGAAATGGAGGGCGTGGCTCCAAAACTTTGATGCAGATTTTTGGGGGTCGTTACCAGCTATCTTCCCACCAAATTTGGAGGCTCTAGCTCCACAACTCTGGAAGATACACGCATTCCCGTTTTTGACGAAGTGTTGGGGTGGATGGGGGCGGCTAGGGCAGTATTGGTGGGCGTGGAATCCAAACTTTTGATGCAGTTTTTAGGGGGTCATCATCACTTATCTTGGCACCAAATTTTGTGGCTCTAGCTCAAAAACTGTAAGAGATATAGCCATTTCTGATTTCAAAATGCGGGGGGCTGGGGGCGTAATGGGTGGGCGTGGCTCCAAAATTTTGATGCAGTTTTTTGAGGGTCGTTACCAGCTATCTTCCCACCAAATTTGGTGGCTCTAGCTCCACAACTCTGGAAGATGCACGCATTCCCGTTTTTGACGAAGCGTTGGGGTGGATGGGGGCGGCTCGGGCAGTATCGGTGGGCGTGACATCCAAACTTTTGATGCAGTTTTTAGGGGGTCATCATCACCAATCTTGGCACCAAATTTGGTGGCTATAGCTCAAAAACTGTGGGATATATAGGCGTTTTTGACTTTAAAATGCGGGGGGGGCTGGGGGCGAAATGGGGGGGCGTGGCTCCAAAATTTTTGATGCAGTTTTTTGGGGGTTGCTAATAGCTATCTTCTTACCAAATTTGGTAGTTCTAGCTGTAAGGATGTGCGAAATATGTGGATTTATCGGTTTTGAGTTGTCGAATTTATCGATTTGCCAGCCCCCCAGTTATCGTAGAACACCCATCTTGACACTTTAATTTACTATCCCATAGATAAAGAGAATTGGAAAGTTTCAAGTCTCTAGCTTGAAGGGTGTGGAAAAAACTTGCATACATACGGACGGACAGACGGACAGACACCATGACGGACATTGCACAAAACCAATATACTCTTTACCTTCGGTATCGAGTATAAAAAGAACAAAAGAACATTAACAAAACATTAAACCACCAATAAAACAACAACAACATCAACACCTCGCACAGCGAGAAGGCCTTCGTCGTTGCAGCAAACGGGTGAGTAAAAGAAAAAGTACCACTTCAACCTCTGCAGAGATAAGACGTGTTACAGGAAATACAAAAACCGCGACAAACAGCAAACAAAACCAAACACCGCTTAGATCAATAAACTCCAAACACAAAACGTAAACGAGAAATCTCAACAACAAACAGCATCAACAGTTACCGCGGGCATCGGCCCAACAACAACCAACATGCACGAACCACCTGACATAAGAACATTCGGACTAAAATCCAACAACACAAACCTACGCGAGCCCAAATACATAACAATAAAAAGAAACGACAACAACACTTTCGAAAACGTTTCACCGTTTGTTATCAAAAAAACAATCGACTTCGCCTGCGATGGGGAAGTTGAGACATGCAAAAAAACAAAAGACGGCTCACTCCTAATCAAAACGAAAAACAATTTACAAGCAATTAAACTATTAAAACTAAAATGATGACAACAATAGCAATCACTGTCTCCGAACACAAAACTCTAAATTCCACCAAGGGAGTCATTTATTGCAACGAACTGCGCGGCATCGCCGAAAACGAAATACAGCAAGAACTAAAAGCACAAAATGTAACTGAAGTAAGGAAAATCTTAAAAAAACAACCAACTAACACAAACACCGAAGGAATAAACAACACGTTAACAGAAACTGGACTAATTATAATCACTTTTGGAACAATAAATCTCCCCGAAAAACTACGAATCGGTTATGAAACGGTTCGCGTGCGTCCGTATATTCCACTACCCCTACGTTGCAGAAAATGCCTCCGCTTTGGCCACCCAACTATAGTATGCAAAGGCATAGAAACATGCATAAACTGCTCAAACGCTAAGCACACCAACGAAAACGAGCGATGCAACAATCAAAAAAATTGCCTGAACTGCAACAACAACCCAGACATCGACCACCAACACAGTCCTCTCGATCGTAAATGCCCGACATTCATAAAACAACAAGAACTAACTGCTATCAAAATCACAGAAAAAGTTGACCACAAAACTGCACTCAATATTTATAACACCCGCCACGGCCAACACATCAGAACATCTTATGCAAAAACTCTCACCAATACAACACAACATTCAACCATCACACAATCACCGAACACACATACGCCAACAAACACATCGCCAATCATAAAACCTACAAACCTATCTGGAACAACCCAACAAACCATCCTGGCTGCACCGACACCCCTTGGGCACGGTACACTCAATCCAACATCCCACACAACATCGTCAACCAAAACACCACCACCAGCAGCGACACAGCGACCCAGCCTGACCGAACTAGAAGACATGGACACCGACAATACCCACCACACCAACACAGCAAACAAGCCATACACCTCACTCCTCACCGAAGACTTAAAACTCAAATTATATTCCAAAGATAAGTCTAACAACCTCTCTACCAATTTCAAAACAACCAAATCAAGTACAAAAATCAAAGCCAAACCCTCAAGCAAGAACAAGTACGCAATCAGTAGCGAAAGCGACTCCATTTAAATAATAATTAAAATTAATTTTGCCCCTAACCTAAACTTAACTTACTTTTTGCTTAACTTAAATCAAACTAAAACCACAGTACCCAAAATGTCACTCTTAATACTACAATGGAACATCAAGGGCTACACAAACAACTACAACGAACTTTTAACCATAATAAAAAACAAGTGGAAACGTTGCAGTCGGACGCAACCGACTGCGGCATACTCGATACCAGTATTAAAACCGGTAAAAAGAGGCCTGATTGCAAAGGGGTACGGATGCGGCAGGGGTGTACGCTGCCTTAAAGATTCTCCGATGCAGATGGGGATGCCACCAGCTATATTCCTTCCAAATTTGGTGACTCTAGCTCAAAGTTTGTAAAATGTAGGGAAAGGGGGGGGCTGGGGGCGGTATGGGTAGTTGTGGCATCAAAATTTTTGTTGCAGATCTTTGTGAAATGCCAATTGCTATCTTCATACCAAATTTGGGGACTCTAGCTCGAAATTTGTAATAAGTGGGGAAAGGGGGACTGGGGGCGGTATGGGTGGGCGAGGCATCCAAATTTTTGATGCAGATCTATGTGGAATGTCAATTGCTATCTACATACCAAATTTGGTGACTCTAGCTCGAAGTTTGTAAAAAGTGGGGCAAGGGGGCTGGGGCGGTATGGGTGGGCGTGGCATCCAAATTTTTGATGCAGATCTTTGTGAAATATCAATTGCTATCTTCATACCAAATTTGGTGACTCTAGCTCGAAATTTGTAATAAGTGGGGAAAGGGGGGCTGGGGGCGGTATGGGTGGGCGTGGCATCCAAATTTTTGATGCAGATCTTTGTGGAATGTCAATTGCTATCTTAATACCAAATTTGGTGACTCTAGCTCGAAAATTGTAAAAAGTGGGGAAAGGGGGCGAAATGGAGGGCGTGGCTCCAAAACTTTGATGCAGATTTTTGGGGGTCGTTACCAGCTATCTTCCCACCAAATTTGGAGGCTCTAGCTCCACAACTCTGGAAGATACACTCATTCCCGTTTTTGACGAAGCGTTGGGGTGGATGGGGGTGGCTAGGGCAGTATCGGTGGGCGTGGCATCCAAACTTTTGGTGCAGTTTTTAGGGGGTCATCATCACCTATCTTGGCACCAATTTTGGTGGCTATAGCTCAAAAACTGTGGGAGATATAGCCATTTCTGATTTCAAAATGCGGGGGGCTGGGGGCGTAATGGGTGGGCGTGGCTCCAAAACTTTGATGCAGTTTTTTGGGGGTCGTTAACAGCTATCTTCCCACCAAATTTGGAGGCTCTAGCTCCACAACTCTGGAAGATACACTCATTCCCGTTTTTGACGAAGCGTTGGGGTGGATGGGGGCAGCTAGGGCAGTATCGGTGGGCGTGGCATCCAAACTTTTGGTGCAGTTTTAAGGGGGTCATCATCACCTATCTTGGCACCAAATTTGGTGGCTATAGCTCAAAAACTGTGGGAGATATAGTCTTTTTTGACTTTAAAATGCGGGGGGCTGGGGGCGGAATGGGGGCGTGGCTCCAAAATTTTTGATGCAGTTTTTTGGGGGTTGCTAATAACTATCTTCTTACCAAATTTGGTACTTCTAGCTGTAAGGATGTGCGAAATATGTGGATTTATCGGTATTGGGTTATCGAATTTATCGATTTGCCAGCCCCCCAGTTATCGTAGAACCCCCATCTTGACACTTTAATTTACTATCCCATAGATAAAGAGAATTGGAAAGTTTCAAGTCTCTAGCTTGAAGGGTGTGGAAAAAACTTGCACACATACGGACGGACAGACGGACAGACACCATGACGGACATTGCACAAAACCAATATACTCTTTACCTTCGGTATCGAGTATAAACACTCACCACAAATTATTTGCCTCCAAGAAACCCACTATTACAACAAAATCACCCCCATCCCCGTCCCAATTAATTACCAAATCTACACCAACACCCCTTCCAACAGATTTGGTGGAGTAGCCATATTAGTGCACAAATCTATTCAACATACACAGACAAACCAACCTTACCACTTAGAAACTCTTGGAGTCGATATCATGTCCAAAACAAAAATTAGAATACTTTCAACGTACATCCCTCCCAACAAAACCTTTTCACTTAAAAGATTAAACGACAACTTTGAAACGCATAAAACCAACACCAACCAAATTATACTAGGCGACTTCAACAGCTGGCATCACTGCTGGGGATCACCTCAAGCTAACAGGAGAGGCAGAATCTTAGCCAAATTCTTCCAAAACACCAACCTCACCATACTTAACGACGGCTCACCAACCCACTTTTCAACACACAATACATTCACCCACATAGACCTCTCATTATGCTCCCCCCAACTCACCCCCTTCACTAACTGGAAAATAGTCGACGACCTCTATGGAAGTGACCACTTTCCAATCCTAGTCTCCTTGTTCCCTCAATCATCGACAACTAACTTTTCTCGCCCCCTTTTTAAAACAAAGTTAGCAGACTGGCCTTATTTCACAAAATTAACGGAAGAATTCAACGAACTCATACCTATAAGCTCCAACATCAATAAAAAAGCTGCAACTATCAGCAAAATAATTCTACAAGCAGCCCATCTCAGTATCCCACAGACAACCCCACACCACTACAACAAAAACACCCCATGGTGGAATAAGTCCCTCACTGAACTCAGGGCAAAAAAATTTAAATCCTGGCAAATTTTCAAACGCTCCAACAACACCGACAATCTCCTTAAATACAAACGAGCTAACGCACTCTTCCGGAGAGAGCTAAGAATATCAAAAAACAAAGCTACAACAGATTTCACGTCCACAATCACACCCAATACCCCCCACAGACAAAATCTGGGCAAATATCCGACGGCTCTGCGGACTTAACCAAACTAAATCCATACACTGTATCGCAGACATAAATAACAACGCGCTCACGACAGATACAACCCAAATAGCCCATCTTTTTGCCGAACACTGGTCAGATATCTCCAAGGACGAAAACTTCGACCAAAACTTCACCGCCAACAAATACGCAGATAAATTAACCAGCTACATACACAGTTCGACAGCACAAACAATAGAATCTGATATCACACTAATAGAGCTTTCAGCAGCATTACACTCCCTTAAAGGGACAACCCCTGGTCTCAATAGAATATCATACCCTATGATCAAAAACACCTCCTACGCACTAAAAACTAGAATCACAGCCCTATTTAACACTATTTTCAACAATTTCATCCCGCAATCCTACAAAACCAGCCTAGTCATCCCCATACTTAAACCCAAATCTAACAAAACAATAATCACCAGCTATAGACCAATCTCCCTTAACTGCTGCCTTTCCAAAACCCTAGAAAAAATAATAGCCAAACGGTTATGGTGGTTTGTAACCCATAATAACTTTTTACATCCAAACCAATCAGGTTTCAAACACGGCAAATCGGTTGCAGACGGTCTGCTCCTAGCCGACCACCTGATAACCAGGTCGCTTAAAACTAAAAAGCACACCTCTGTCATCGCCCTTCGACAGAGTCGGAGTGCACTCCATAATCGATCAACTAATCAGCTGGAAAGTAGGACCAAAAATAACAAACTTCGTCAAAAACTTTATGTCAAAAAGAAAAATTAGGTTGAAAATCAAAAATATAATAAGTTGCCCATACCCACTCCACAACGGCATCCCCCAAGGATCGCCAATATCAGTCATTCTGTTTTTAATTGCCTACAACAGACTCTCAACCATCATAAGCCTAAAAAAGAAATACAATTCAGCGCCTATGCCGACGATTTTTCTTAATTATTCCCCTCAACAGACAGAAAAACCAAACATACAACCTCGACACCCTCTTCTCAAATATTCACGAATGGTGCAAATATTCAGGAGCATCATTATCATTTGAAAAATGCCAACACCTCCACATTTGCCGTAAGCAGAACTGCACATGCAACATTTCATGCAACAACACCCCGATTCCCTCAGTTACCAACCTTAAAATCTTAGGACTAACAATAAACAATAAATACAGATGGGACTCGCACATAAAACAAATTCAACCAGCCTTAAATAACAAACTTAACATTATTAAATGCCTATCAAGCCCTAAACTAAATTGCAACACACACACACTTATAAATATAGCAAAATCAACCTTAATATCGAAAAAAGACTACAACCTTTATATCTACGGCCATGCCCCTAAATCAACACTAAATAAACTCAAATCTTTATTTAACGCCGCAATCCGCTTTTCACTGGGAGCACTACGGTCAACTCCCATCCCCAACTTGCTTTTTGAAGCAAACATACCCACAATAGAACAAAAAAGAGATCTTATCACAACCAAAACCTACAAAACACTACTACACAGCTCAAACTCTCCACTTCACAAATACATTAAACAAAACGTAGGGAAAAAAAGAAGCAAATTAACGTCAACGCTAGAAAAAATTATAATCTCATGCAAAGAACACAACATTCCCTACCTCCCCCTTCCGAACAAGTCAATCACTCCCCAATGGACATTCCCCCCTTGCCTTATCAACACCTCACTACAGAAATTTAGCAAGTCCAATACACCACCAAGCATATACAGACAGCAATTCCTTGAACTTAAAGACAAATACAACAATCACACATTCATATACACTGACGGTTCCCTGCAAAATAGCATAGCCACATTTGCCATCACTACGGAAAATGAAATCCTGAAAAGATGTCTTCTACCCCACTACTCATCCATCCTATCAGCCGAATCCATAGCTATCCTTGACGCAATCAAGATAATTCAAAAAAGAACTGGCAACTTCATCATTTGCTCCGACTCTCTCGCATCAATTAACTCCATTCGTAACATCAACAACAGTAATATATATCCTACAAGCATTAGATCCCTCCTTTCCAAAACTGCCCCTAAAATAAGACTCCTTTGGATACCAGGCCACTGTGGCATTAAAGGAAACGAGCTAGCCGACACGGCAGCCAAATCTACAGTCAATATGCCCCTTCACTGCACCCCTAACTACAACACCACAGACATAAACAAATTCCTTGCGAAGGGACTAGCGCAAAAGATCAGACACAACTTAGAACACTGCAATAGATGGTACAAACAATCAAACACAACCTTAAAAAACACAACCCTTTATCTAAAAGATATTAACCAAAGGAACATCACACGCTGTGACCAAATTAAAATAGTCAGACTAAGACTAGGACACACAAGATTCACACAACAACACTACAACAACCCTAATAACATTTTACCATGCCCAAACTGCCACTCAACAATAGACCTCAGCATTAAGCATATCCTTACCAACTGCCACGCAACCTCCTATTTTAGAAATCAAATCTTTCAAAGCACATGCCCAATATAACACCTTTCGAACCCATCCCCAGAAAACATCTCCAAAATAATAGAATATCTTAAACAAACAAATATGTACCACCTACTATAAATAAAAATGTAAATAATGTAAATAAAAATGTAAATATATAAATATGTAATTATAACTAACCACATAGTACCAAGCCGAAGGCCTTTGCAGCCAGTGCTTCTAGAAATTAAGTTAGTGTTAATTTGCTAATTATATCTGACTATTATAAATAAATAAATAAATAAATAAAAGAAAAACATAGTGGCGCATAGTTAATTTTGGCTATGCCAAGACTATGATACCCTTCACACAGCCAAATCAATGCTCCCCCCTCTTATGTTTCTGTGCAGTTGTTGGTAATTTTTCGCTAATATTTTTACTCTTGAGCGTCATTTACTTGTTCGTGTGCAACAACAACAATTTGACATGTAGGTACTTGAAAGTGCACGACAGAGACAACAATTGATAGTACGATATGGTAAATTTGTATCGTGGCTATGTCGTAGAATGCTCCGATCGAAATGAAATTTCATAGTGAAAAAACCCGACATGATCTAAGCAATCTGTGAAAGTTTCATCAAGATCGTTTCAGCAGTTTGGCCGGAAATCGTGTTGATATGGTAAATTTATATGGTGGCTATATCGTAGAATGCTCCGATCGGGATGAAATTTCATAGTGAACAAACCCGACATGATCTAAGCAATCTGTGAAAGTTTCATCAAGATCGGTTCAGCAGTTTGGCCGGAAATCGTGATGAAACAGACAGACGGACAGACGGACAGACGGCCAGACGGACAGACGGACGGACGGACGGAAATCAATTCCTGAGCTCGTCCTGATCATTTTGATATATAGTTTATGGGGTCTCCCATCATTCCTTTAAGGCGTTACAGATTCATGACAAAGTCAATATACCCTGATTCACATGTGAAGGGTATAAAAAAACAAAACCGTATCAATTTATATTTTTATATTTTATTGTTTTGGTGAAAGTGAATAAAGTGTTAATAGTCTAGAATCAAGTTTAAGGTTATTGAATCAAAGAAATTTATAGGATCGTACCGACTACAAAAAAAAAAAAAAAAAAAATAAAAATAAAAAAAGAATTGAAATAAAATAAAAATACGGATAGAATACATATGTTCGCACAAAAGAAAATGTTAATTAAAAATTTATTTAGAATTTAATCAGTAGTTAACGTCATGGCAATTAAAAGAACAGAAAATATTTGAAGAAAAAATTTGAAAATGTGAATATACCCAAATGAGATAAGCGTAGTGTTAGTTTTGCATGTTCTTGTTTCAATTTCGTATTAGCTGTGTTTGCTTGGCGTAAGCCTTAGGCTGAGCTTTAAGTGAGTTGCTTTGCTTTGCTGTTCTTATGATAAAGAGATAACGATTTGAGTCGCACCAAAATAAAAACCGCAATGCACTAAGAGAAATTATGAAATACTTTAGTTAATAATAAGTTAAGTTAGAAGAAGAAAGTTGTGGTACTGTTTTATTGCCTGAGGCCGAATCTCAAAAGTTGAAGAAGAAGATGGTACACTGAAGAAAATTATGGGGACTTAAAAATATAAACAATGTTTATGTTAAGAATAAATTTAGTTTGAATTAGACTTTATAAGATACCCTGAAGGGAAAATTGAATACACCGAAATAAAATTTGTTTGTATAACCTATTTTAATAACCATTTTTATACTCGATACCGAAGGTAAAGAGTATATTGAGTTTGTGCAATGTCCGTCATGGTGTCCGTCCGTCTGTCCGTCTGTCCGTCTGTATTTGCGCAACTTTTTTCCACACCCTTCAAGCTAGAGACTTGAAACTTTCCAAATTAAAGTGTCAAGATGGGGGTTCTACGATAACTGGGGGCTGGCAAATCAATAAATTCGATAATTCAAAACCGATAAATCCACATATTTCACACATCCTTACAGCTAGCTCTAATAATTTTGGTAAGGAGATAGCTACTAGCAACCCCCAAAAAACTGCATCAAAAATTTTGGAGCCACGCCCCCTTTCCGCCCCCAACCCCCCGCATTTTAAAGTCGAAAAGCCTATATCTCCCTCAGTTTTTGAGCTAGACCCACCAACTTTGGTGCCAAGATAGGTGATGATGACCCCCAAAAACTGCATCAAAAGTTTGGATACCACGCCCACCGATACTGCCCTAGCCGCCCCCATCCACCCCAACACTTCGTCAAAAACGGGAATGCGTGTATCTTCCAGAGTTGTGGAGCTAGAACCTCCAAATTTGATAGGAAGATAGCTGGTAACTACCCCCAAAAACTGCATCAAAGTTTTGGAGCCACGCCCACCCATTCCGCCCCCAGCCCTCCAGCATTTTGAAATCACAAATGGCTGTATCTCCCTCAGTTTTAGAGCTAGAGCCACCAAATTTGGTGCCAAGATAGGTGATGATGACCCCCCAAAAACTGCATCAAAAGTTTGGATGCCACGCCCACCAATACTGCCCTAGCCACCCCCATCCACCCCAACGCTTCGTCAAAAACGGGAATGCGTGTATCTTCAAGAATTGTGGAGCTAGAGCCACCAAATTTGGTAGGAAGATAGCTGGCAACGACCCCCAAAAATCTGCATCAAAGTTTTGGAGCCACGCCCACCCATTTCGCCCCCTTTTCCCCACTTTTTACAAACTTTGAGCTAGAGTCACCAAATTTGGTATGAATATAGCAACTGACATTCCACAAAGATCTGCATCACAAATTGGGATGCCACGCCCACCCATACCGCCCCCAGCCCCCTTTCCCCACATTTTACAAACTTTTGAGCTAGGGTCACCAAATTTGGTATGAAGATAGCAATTGACATTCCACAAAGATCTGCATCAAAAATTTGGATGCCACGCCCACCCATACCGCCCCCAGCCCCCCCCTTTCCGCACCTTTTACAAACTTTGAGCTAGAGTCACCAAATTTGGTATGAATATAACAATTGACATTCCACAAAGATCTGCATCAAAAATTTGGATGCCACGCCCACCCATACCGCCCCCAGCCCCCTTTCCCCACTTTTTACAAACTTTGAGCTAGAGTCACCAAATTTGGTTGAGTATAACAATTGACATTCCACAAAGATCTGCATCAAAAATTTGGATGCCACGCCCACCCATACCGCCCCCAGCCCCCCTTTCCCCACTTTTTACAAACTTTGAGCTAGAGTCACCAAATTTGGTATGAGTATAACAATTGACATTCCACAAAGATCTGCATCAAAAATTTTGATGCCACAACTACCCATACCGCCCCCAGCCCCCCTTTCCCCACCTTTTACAAACTTTGAGCTAGTCACCAAATTTGCAACGAAGACAGCTTGTGGCATTCCCATCTGCATCGGAAAATCTTTAAGGCAGCGTACACCCCTGCCGCATCCGTACCCCTCCGCAATCGGCCTTTTTTTACCGGTTTTAATACTGGTATCGAGTATGCCGCAGTCGGTTGCGTCCGACTGCAACGTTTCCACTTGTTTTTGTTAATACTATGCATACCTATTGCAATATAATTTGGTGATAGTATAGTTTATTATTATTTTTTTTTTGGGGCATACTATATAATGATGGGCTACTATTAATTTATTTATTCAAAGAATGAATTTAATATGATTTCTGAAAATAGTATGCAAAGTAACTTTGCAGATTTTGTTATTGTTAAGTTTGGAAGTTGAATAAAATTTGATTATGGAAGAATAAATTTTGTATTTATGTTTCCTGGATAGTAAGAAAATTGCGTAATCGGTTTGGGAGTTTTTCAAATAAATCTGGCATTAGAAAACTCAAGGTAGGGTGGGTACAGAGCCATGCTTCAACAACAACATGCAGTTACTTCAGCGTAGTTAAACTCAGTGTGTCCGATTTTAGATTCCACTCGAAGTCTGTTTGGTGATTATGTTCTATGTGTCAACAAAACAAAAGGCTCACGGATTTATAAATTTTAAATTTAATATTAATAGCGTCGGTGTTTGCGTGTGTGTGTACTTAAATGAGTCAACGAACCCCCCCACAGGCTGTTTTTGCTAGCCGTAAAAACCGAATCCGACCCGACTCATATAAGCTACGATCCCCTCACGCAAAAGATAGTTCCCGAATTCCATCAATAGGGGAAAACAACGACTGTACGTTACAGCGTTTGAACGGCGCGCGGCGATTCTGGTCGGCACCGTCCATCGTGATTCCGGCGCTAACCCCCGCTAGTCGTCGACCCCATTCCGACTCAGATTACTGGAGTTAGCTAGTGAATAATCAACCAGGCCTCGATTTAGAGTAGCGTTGCTCTGACGCCCAGATATACATATATGGAATCGGACTGAGAGCAACAAAATAAAGAAGTAGCTCAGTCAATTCACTCGGGTAAAATATTGCGCTTGGCAGACTGTTGATGGCAGCGTAACGCAACAAAAGTTACATACGTTTGAGGTTACGTCAAAAGACCCAGCCGGATAGGTCACGCTAGCAGCAGTCATGCTGGATCATGGATTTTCGTTGGTTTCGTTGCTGAGTCGTAATGCATTTCTTTTCTTTTAATTAACCTTGCGAATAAATATTTTTTTAATTAGTTTTATAATTTCTCCCGATTAGATTATTAATGTGCAGCTTTCAGCAATATAGCTCTCGCTTATACATGTGCTTAAATATTCTTTTATCAACTTGAGCACCAACAAGAACATCAGCATCTTCGATGTGCCCACCGAACAAGCAACGATGGAATACTGTAAGACAATGAACAGCTGTGTAATTTGAATACATGGTATTGCAATTACCGTGAGTAATACTTGCAAATAGCAAGAAAATACATGTGTTAAGCGAGTTTAAAAGATTTTTGCTGAAGCTTTAGAATTTGTAATTTTTATAGAATTTAGTATCTTAAATAATCAGTTATATTTAATATCAAATAACTTTTGAAGAGATCATGTTAATTCTAAAATGAAGTTGTCCAAATCGCTGAAGCGTCATACAATGAATGTAATTATATTAAAATAGTTATCTGAATCTAATTATGGTTGAGTAATTATTATGGTGGTTCGCTGCAGTGTGAGAAGTCGCGTGAGTGATGCTTACTAATCCTTTATAAGAATTAGTAAAGGGGTGGCCCTAAACATAATGAAGGCGCTACCAAGGTAGGGTGGGTATAGAATAGGGTATCGAACTACATCTTTAGTGCCCTTATAAAAAGTTTACCTGATCTGAGGTCCGATAATAGTTCGTGTGGAATTTTAGGCAATATAGTTTTTTTTAGTATTTTCTCTTCCGTAGCAATATCAAACCGATCTTTGCAGCAGCAGTTTTGATAGCTGAACTAAGTCCGTCCGGCTTACTTCAAGTCCAGCTAGGAACAGCAAGTGACTAGAGTTCTTTTGGGAGCTTGACCAGTTGTGATAAGAAGTGATCTCAGGGCAGATCAATAGTACACTTTAGTTTTCAATAGATTTCCTCAGACCAGGCGACCTATATAAGTATTTACGAACGCGGCAGATCACTCACAATGCAATGAACCATAATAACCGATTGAATAAAATACAATTTAAATTTGAATAATGACGTTAACACGCAGCAACGAAGATATCAATAGAGCTTTGCAACACGCAGACCCATTTTGTGGGCAATGTCACGAGCTCTTGACGCAAAATGACATTATAGCAGAGACTTTATGTGGGCATAAGTTTCATAAGCAATGCATAGTTAACGCTTTGCTAAACGCTCGTGCGTGTCCTGTGTGCAAGCAACCTTGCAATCATTCCCAAATACATCTGTCCAATAACAACTTGGCAGCCGAGTTAGAAGAAGCAGATAATGCAACTGCAACTTCTGATCAGGCGCTTTACGCAAGTAATGTAAACACTCAGTCCAGTAAAAAATCGAGAGGTAAAGGCCGGAAGGGTCTTGTCCCGAGTGAAGTAGGAAGAAGCATGACTACTAGATCCTTGACACGAGGATATCATACAAGTGATAGGAGAAATGATGGCATAACCGAAGTAATCCAAACAGCAATGAAAGACATGTCTGCAGTGGTCCAGTCTCAACTGGCCAATCTCCAAATACGTAGGAAAGAGCCAGAAAATTTTTTAAACGTACCAGTTCAAAAACCACGGAACTCATTTCCACCAGCCGAGTCAAGTCAGAACACCAGTCCGCAATCTAGAAATAATCGTTCAGTAAATGACTTCAGACCTATTCCGCCCGAGAAAGTGTCAAGTATTATTCAGAATTGGCACTTAAAGTATGATGGTTCCAAAGAAGGTCTAGCGACCGAAGATTTTCTTTACCGAGTTCGTTCTTTATCAAGACAAAATTTATACGGCAACAATGGTCTCTTATGTGATCATTTGCATCTTCTTTTCGGAGGCAAAACCATAAAATGGTTTGGAAATTCCACCGAGCGCACGAGAACTTTACGTGCGAAACTTTCTGTGACAAATTCCGTAAGAAATTTGAAGACATAGGTACCGACATAGATCTTTGGGAATCGATTAACAATAGACGACAGGGGGAAAACAAAGCTTTTGAGGAATACCAATTCAGTGTTGAAAAACTTGTAGGCCGATTGCGTAGTCCGATTTCTGAAGAACATTTGGTTTGTCTTTTGGTTCGACATGCGAAGCCAACCCTTCGTTACGAATTAATGCATTTAAGTATAACCGGCTTGTCGAGATTACGAGACGCCATCCGAACTCATGAGCATTTTTGCAAGCAAGAGAAAGCATATTATGCGCGACCGAACCGAGCGGTGATGTCTGAATTAGAGACTCAAGAATTTCTTCTTTTTTTATACTCGACACAGAAGGTAAAGAGTATATTGGTTTTGTGCAATGTCCGTCATGGTGTCTGTCCGTCTGTCTGTCTGTCTGTCTGTCCGTCTGTCCGTCCGTATGTATGCAAGTTTTTTCCACACCCTTCAAGCTAGAGACTTGAAACTTTCCAATTCTCTTTATCTATGGGATAGTAAATTAAAGTGTCATGATGGGGGCTCTACGATAACTGGGGGGCTGGCAAATCGATAAATTCGATAACTCAAAACCGGTAAATCCACATATTTCACACATCCTTACAGCTAGAACTACCAAATTTGGTAAGAAGATAGCTACTAGCAACCCCCAAAAATCTGCATCAAAAATTTTGGAGCCACGCCCACCCATTACGCCCCCAGCCCCCCCCCCCGCATTTTAAAGTCAAAAAAGCCTATATCTCTCTCAATTTTTGAGCTATAGCCACCAAATTTGGTGCAAAGGTAGGTGATGATGACCCCCCACAAACTGCATCAAAAGTTTGGATGCCACGCCCACCGATACTGCCCTAGCCGCCCCCATCCACCCCAACGCTTCGTCAAAAACGGCAATGCGTGTATCTTCCAGAGTTGTGGAGCTAGAGCCTCCAAATTTGGTGGGAAGATAGCTGGCAACGACCCCCAAAAATCTTCATCAAAGTTTTGGAGCCAAACCCACCCATTCCGCCCCCCTTTCCCCACCATTTACAAACTTTGAGCTAGAGTCACCAAATTTGGTATGAACGTTAAAAATTATAGGGGTATATCCAAGTTGTCTGCCATACCAAAAGTCTTTGAAAAAATTGTATGTTCTCAACTGCAACACGGATGTAGTTCAATTATATCGCCTTATCAACATGGTTTTGTTAGGCGTAGATCTACTACCACTAACCTTCTTGAATTCACTTCGCTTGTTATCAAAGGGCAAACTGACGTTGTTTACACCGATTTTAGTAAGGCATTTGATTCTGTAAGTCATTCTCTGTTGCTTCATAAATTTAATATTATTGGATTTCCATCAAAACTTTTATTGTGGCTTTCGAGTACTTGTGTGGCCGAACACAAAAAGTTGTTTTTAAATCGTCTGTATCTAAACCTATTTTTTGTTACCTCTGGTGTTCCCCAAGGTAGTCACCTTGGACCTTTGCTATTTAATTTGTTTATTAACGATCTTCCAGCTGTTATTACTAACTCTTTTGTTTATATGTTTGCTGATGATGTAAAACTATGTTTCACCTACAATGATGCTTCTATGTGCAACTTACTACAGTCGGATTTGTGTGCGCTGTCGGCCTGGTGTCGTTTTAACTTACTCAATTTAAACTGTTCAAAATGTAAAGTCATGTCTTTTTGTAGAATTACCCCTCATACTGCTCACTACTTGCTTGATGCTTCACCACTTGACCGCGTGTTTGAAATTAAAGATTTAGGCATTATTCTTGATCCTAAATTAAAGTTTGACGCTCATATTTCGTATATGGTCAATAAGGCCATTAATGTCCTTGGCTTCATCAAGCGGTGGTCGAAAGAGTTTAATGATCCCTACACAACTAAAACGCTTTATACATCCCTAGTTCGTCCCATCCTGGAGTATGGATCTTGTGTGTGGTCTCCACAATACTCGATTCACCAGGACAGAATTGAATCTGTGCAGAAGAAATTTCTTCTATTTGCCCTTAGAAGTTTTAACTGGGTTCCTGGAGTTGACTTACCCCCGTACTCAAGTAGACTCCTTTTGATAAATCTTCCCTCCCTGTTAAACCGTAGAACTATGCATGGAGTATTATTTATTACTAACCTACTTAATGGTGAAATCGACTCATCAGTTCTTTTGAGTCGAATTAAATTTAATGTCCCAATTAGATCTTCACGTAACTTTTTACCCCTTAGCCTTGATCGTTGCTTCAGCAACTATTTAATTCATGAACCATTTCGTGTTATATGTTCTGACTATAACAAACTTTATTCTCTTGTCTCCTTGGAGGCCTCAACTCCAGTACTAAAAGATCGATCCTTTTCGCTTTATCTAATCGTAACCACTAATTACTAATCTAACGCTGGTCTGATTGGGTTTTTCTGGGTTTTTCCCAATCCTCGCAACAAATGTTGGACTACTCAATTTTTTATTGAATTTCCCAGAGCTTTAACGTTAACTTTTAAATATATTTTCAGATTTATATATTATTCTATATTTAACTTAATTTAATTATTTTTATTATTTTAACTATTTTTTAATTTAAATTAATTTTGATCTCATTTTTAATGTCAGCTGCTCTTAGCTGACAATAAATAAATAAATAAATAAATAAATAAAAAGATAGCAATTGACATTTCACAAAGATCTGCATCAAAAATTGGGATGCCACGCCTACCCATACCGCCCCCAGCCCCCCTTTCCCCACTTATTACAAACTTCGAGCTAGAGTTACCAAATTTGGTATGAAGATAGCAATTGACATTTCACAAAGATCTGCATCAAAAATTGGGATGCCACGCCTACCCATACCGCCCCCAGCCCCTCTATCCCCACTATTTACAAATTTCCAGCTATAGTCACCAAATTTGGTATGAAGATAGCAATTGACATTTCACAAAGATCTGCATCAAAAATTGGGATGCCACGCCCACCCATACCGCCCCAGCCCCCCCCTTCCCCACATTTTACAAACTTTGAGCCAGAGTCACCAAATTTGCAACGAAGACAGCTGGTGGCATCCCCATCTGCATCGGATAATCTTTAAGGCAGCGTACACCCCTGCCTCATCCGTACCCCTTTGCAATGAGTCCTCTTTTTACCGGTTTTAATACTGGTATCGAGTATGCCGCAGTCGGTTGCGTCCGACTGCAACGTTTCCACTTGTTTTTCTTTTTTTTAGCGATGCAGCACAAAGTCTTAAAGTGTTGGAATTGTGGCAAAGTAGGACATCGTTTCGACAACTGTCTAGAAGTGAGAACCATATTTTGCTAAGCCCAATTGCACCATTTGCAACCCATCGGAAAACCGCCCGAGGGATGCTCAGAGAAGCAATGCTCTGACGCATCCGACAAATCAGAATTAGCAAAACGAAATTCGGCTAATCCGTTACGGATTCAGCTGTCCAGCAACATAATGCTTCCCCAAAATTCAAGCATGAAGCATTTGTTGCTTATAAACCATTTCACGTTCGACTAGCTCAATACCTGTCAGCTCGTCGCCGAATTTTTGGCGAAGTTGATAGCAGTAAGCAATGCCGAACTCCCAGACGTTCCACAATCCGTATGCGAAACTTTTGGCTAAAAGTTCGCGCAAACCGAAAATTACTAGTATCAGCTATTTTTACGCAAACTGACAACCGTGTGTACACCGATATTGAGATAGAAGGCGATAAATATCTTGCCCTTCTTGACTCGGGCGCTACCATTAGTTGCATAGGAGGTTCTGCAGAATCAAAGCTGCAATCACATCCAAACGTACAGAAATGTTCTGGCCGAATAAGGACCGCGAACAGTTCTAGATGCCAGGTGGTGGGCCGAATGGTCACTGAAGTTACATATCGTGCTTTCAGAAAACCTGTCGATTTTTATATTGTACCAGATCTTACAAACGACATTTATTTAGGAATTGATTTCTGGAAGGACTTTGGTTTGTTAGGTAAACTGTTTTCAGAATCAAACAATGTTGCTGAATTAGATGTTGGACAGAATGATGACACTGCTGTTTCTCCGAAGATGCACCCATTAACATCGCATCAGCAACAAGAGCTAGAGAGAGTAATCTCACAACTTCCATCATTCGAAAAAATAGGCTTAGGCCGCACTCATTTAGTCGAGCACAGCATAGACGTAGGTGAAGCCAAAGCGATTAAACAGCGACATTGGCCAGTATCTCCCGCAAAAGAAAAATTAATGTTTGCCGAAGTAGAGAATATGTTGGCTTTGGATATCATTGAAGAGTCCAAAAGTTCATGGAGCAGCAACTGCGTTCTAGTTCAAAAAGGAACTAAATCGCGCTTGTGTTTGGATTCTCGAGAAGTAAATAAGAACACCCGCAAAGATGCTTATCCACTGCCTAACGTAGATGGCATTCTCAGCAGGCTGCCTCCAGCTCGTTTCATAACCGGTCTGGATATGAAGCACGCCTTCTGGCAAATACCATTGGAAGAGAAATCTAGGCAATACACAGCGTTCACCGTGCCGAACCGGCCGTTGTACCAATACAAGGTAATGCCCTTCGGGTTGTGTAACGCTGCACAAACGTTATGCCGATTGATGGAGCAAGTAATTCCTTCGCATTTGCGTATGCGAGCTTTCGTCTACTTAGACGATCTTTTGATTTTATCTGACACTTTTGAATCGCATTTGGCATTGTTGAATGAGATTGCAGGCTATTTGCGACAAGCGAACTTGACTATTAATATAGCTAAGTCCAAGTCTTGTATGCAGGAAGTTAAATACCTTGGTTTTGTAATCGGAGATGGTCAATTATAGACTGACCCCGATAAAGTTGTAGCTATCAAGGAATTCCCAGTACCCACAACCGTAAAGCAACTTAGGAGATTCTTAGGATTGTCTGGTTGGTATCGTCGTTTTGTTGACGGATACGCCACTATTAGTCTACCACTTACCGATTTGTTAAGAAAAAATAGAGCGTTTAGTTGGTCCAATGAAGCTGATGAAGCTTTCAGACATCTAAAATCCAAGCTGACGTCAGCGCCGATACTCAGCGCTCCAACTTCTGTAAGCCTTTCTTGCTTCTGTGCGATACAAGTTTGCATGGTCTCGGGTGTGTGCTGGCACAAACAAGCAAAGATGGAACGGAGTTGCCGATAGCGTTCATGCCCATAAAGCTATCCAAGGCACAGCGCAACTATTCCGTGACGGAATTAGAGTGCTTAGCCGTAATTAAGGGCATAAATAAGTTCCGCGCTTATATCGAAGGACAAGATTTCACAGTTGTCACAGACCGTGCTTCTTTGAAATGGTTAATGAGCCAAAAGCATCTGTCAGTTAGATTGGCAAGGTGGGCAATCAAACTTCAAGGTTTTAGTTTTACCATCCAGCACCGAAAAGGCTCGCAAAACGTTGTAGCTGACGCCCTATCGCGACGAGATGAAAATGAGGTTTCAGAATTTGATAGCTGTGGTCCAATCGTCGGTTGAATGCGGAAGAATTTAATTCTTCTGATAACCTAGACTTGATTAGGCACGTTAAAAAAAATCAGTCAAGGCTTCCTGATTTAAAAATCATTGACAATTTTGTTTACAAACGCACCGAACACGCAAGTGATGATGCATGCCAGGAAGAGAATTCATGGAAACTATGGCTTCCGGAAGGTCTTGTTGCTGATGTTTTACATCGGGCACATACTCCTCCCGATGCTGCACATTGTGGCACAGGAAAGTTGATTGAAAAAGTAAAACGATGTTTATTTTGGCCCGGAATGGTAGTACAGATTCGCCGATACGTTTCGAATTGCAGTATCTGTAGAATGTCTAAAAGCCCTAACAAGGTATTGAGGCCGCCAATGGGAAAGCCTATGGTGTCCGATCGCCCATTTCAGAAATTATACATGGATATTTTAGGTCCTTATCCAAGATCCAAAACTGGCAACATTGGTTTATTTATCATTGTCGATCACAATACCAAGTTCCAATTCCTATACCCTTTAAAAAAATGTACATCTAATAAAATCTGTAATAATCTTGAAAATTTTGTATTCTTTTGTTTTGGGAGTGCCAGAAACTATCTTAACTGACATCGGCTCACAATTCAAATTAGGATTTTTCCGAGCGTTCGGAATCTCTCAAATCTGTACGGCTATTTATTCTCTACAAGCGAATGCTAGTGAACGACTTAACCGATCAGTGTTAGCAGCATTAAGAGCATATGTCGGTAAAGATCACGCGAGTTGGGACCAAAATCTAAACGAAATAAGCGGTTCTTTAAGATCAACCATACATCGTAGCACAGGTTACTCCCCATACTTTCTTTGTTTCGGCCAAAACATGATCTTGAACGGAAAGGATTACGAACTCCTTCGAAAGTTAAACGCTTTGACCGATGACACAGCTTTGAAGAGAATGGACTTCTTGCAACTAGCACGCGAGAAAGCCAAAACAAGCATGTCCACGTCTCATGACGAAAATGCTCGCAGGTATAATTTATGAAGCAGGACAATCCAGTTAAAACCAGGTGATAGTGTTTATGCACGCAGCTTTGCACAAAGCAATGCGGCTAAGAAGTTCAAAAGCAATCTCGCACCTGTATTCACGAAATCCAACATAAAGACAAAATTGAGCCCAGCGTATTATGAACTACAGAACGAAGAAGGAAAATCAATTGGTATTTATCACTTGAAAGACATTCAGACTTAAATATATATGTTGATCTGTTAATATCAGTTAACAATTCCTCGAGATTTGACTCTCGTCATATTAACTGTGGTGTAGGGGACCGATAAACATAGAGGCTTAACATAACTATTTTCGGTTATGCTTAGCTATGTCAATGCACTTAAAGGGAGCAATAATCTCTTTGCGCTTCTTAAGCTAACTACCATTTGATTTCCAATGAGGCGAATTCCCTCTCACCGCTCTCAGTAATCTTTGATGCCCTTACACCCATGATGCTGTATCTCGCTCGCACGCGCTTTCGTCGTTGCGATCAAGAGGACAAAGCACAAAGCGGAGGAGTGCAGATCACGCCACTTCACCGCTGCATTAATTCCAAGCGACAATCGTCGTTTGCCCTTTTGTTCTATTGGAATTAAAATTGGCACGTACGCATTTTTCTTTTCTGCATCGAGTCACTTCTAAAATTACCGTGGACAGAAACGAACTTGTACTTAAAGCCACTATTTGTGCCAAAGAAAAATTTTGAAGTGCAAACTGTATTCGCTGCGGTCAACTTGACCGGCGTGGCTCTATATAAAAGTCAATAAAGTACGTCTATTTTTTTGTGCACCCGGCTGCAGCTAATATAAAGGCAAGACGCATACGATCAGTTGTGTGTGTCTTAACAGTGAAAACAGGTGATATTTGTTTTGAGTGGCTAATATTGTACACCAATCTAAGAAAGTTAAATTTTCGTATTTAGCGTTTGAACGGCGCGCGGCGATTCTGGTCGGCACCGTCCATCGTGATTCCGGCGCTAACCCCCGCTAGTCGTCGACCCCATTCCGACTCAGATTACTGGAGTTAGCTAGTGAATAATCAACCAGGCCTCGATTTAGAGTAGCGTTGCTCTGACGCCCAGATATATATGGAATCGGACTGAGAGCAACAAAATAAAGAAGTAGCTCAGTCAATTCACTCGGGTAAAATATTGCGCTTGGCAGACTGTTGATGGCAGCGTAACGCAACAAAAGTTACATACGTTTGAGGTTACGTCAAAAGACCCAGCCGGACAGGTCACGCTAGCAGCAGTCATGCTGGATCATGGATTTTCGTTGGTTTCGTTGCTGAGTCGTAATGCATTTCTTTTCTTTTAATTAACCTTGCAAATAAATATTTTTTAATTAGTTTTATAATTTCTCCCGATTAGATTATTAATGTGCAGCTTTCAGCAATATAGCTCTGGCTAATACATGTGCTTAAATATTCTTTTATCAACTTGAGCACCAACAAGAACATCAGCATCTTCGATGGGCCCACCGAACAAGCAACGATGGAATACTGTAAGACAATGAACAGCTGTGTAATTTGAATACATGGTATTGCAATTACCGTGAGTAATACTTGCAAATGGCAAGGAAATACATGTGTTAAGCGAGTTTAAAAGATTTTTGCTGAAGCTTTAGAATTTGTAATTTTTATAGAATTTAGTATCTTAAATAATCAGTTATATTTAATATCAAATAACTTTTGAAGAGATCATGTTAATTCTAAAATGAAGTTGTTCAAATCACTGAAGCGTCATACAATGAATGTAATACCTTTAAATTATATTAAAATAGTTATCTGAATCTAATTATGGTTGAGTAATTATTATGGTGGTTCGCTGCAGTGTGAGAAGTCGCGTAAGTGATGCTTACTAATCCTTTATAAGTATTAGTAAAGGGGTGGCCGTAAACATAATGAAGGCGCTACCAAGGTAGGGTGGGTATAGAATAGGGTATCGAACTACATCTTTAGTGCCCTTATAAAAAGTTTACCTGATCTGAGGTCCGATAATAGTTCGTGTGGAATTTTAGGCAATATAGTTTTTTTTAGTATTTTCTCTTCCGTAGCATATCTGCTAGTGCACTTAAACTTTATTTTAGATTGTAGTTGTATAGAAGGGCGAGGAAGAACCCACACCCCATCCGGCGAGCTAAGATCAGAGCATAGCTAGAAGTGCACGCCTCCCCAAGTTTCTCTATACTAAGCAGTGGTTTTCGTCACCTACTACCTGCACACTACACGTGTTTTAATTTAAATTGTTCAACCCTAATATGTGGGGATTCGATATAACTTTTAATGTAGGCACTTACATCATCCGATGAAGCATCGGATGCTAGCTTAGACACAAAAATAAATTTATTAAGAGGCACACCAACAAGAGGCTTGTGAGCCCCAGTTGTAACTGCATTGGGATCAATAGGCGCACAGGCTGTTGAACCGACTTCTTGCAAAGGATCTGAAGAAAGGTTATTAGTGATGGTTCTTGCCGGCGAATTAAATAACATTAATGGCCTAGCCATTGGTTGATTAATGCTGTACACCAGAAGTGCTTTGTGGGCAGGATAGGTGGGACAGTAGGCGGGTTAGGACCCGAAGTCTTTTTACGCTTCGGAGATTCAGTCGCAACCTTGCAATTTTTGAAATTTGACTCAAGATCTGTGAAGGACTTATGCTGTGCATTAAATGCAACATGCATAGCTTTGAAGCCCAACTGAGTCATCATGAATTTTGAAGATTCTTACACCACCTCACTACAGGACTCACAATACCATTTAAGGCCTGTGTCTGCAATTAAGCAGTCCCTGATTTTGGCAGTACGGCCAACACATTTCATGTGGATCATGTTGTCGCACAATCCACACAGAATAAAATCTTGATTGGTTGTTCCAACCAATTTGCTATTTTTGCTGCAGCAAACAAGCATTATAAAAGATGTAAATGATTTTACTAAGAAAATCGATATGCTAGAACAAAACAAGGTAGAGTGCAAGTATGTAAGTATTAACGAGTCAAAGCAATGAGCACGGTACAACGGTAAAAAGCAAGAGAGCGCTTGAGTGAGAGAGCGTGAGCGCGTAGGCAGATACCCAGTGGTGCAGAGCAGAATGAGGCCTGGCCACAGTATGCATTACCGCTACAGTAAAAGTTATGCATTACACTTGCCAACTTTTGTGTGCACAGCTGTAAGCAGGAAACATTTACCGCTACTTTTTTCTATGACGCAACGAAACGACGCGAAGTGTTCGTGTTGTAAATTCGAAAATCTTGTCTTTGTGTTTGTGCGTTCGTGAAGTAAATTCGAAAATCTTATCTTTGTGTAAGTGCGTTTCGTCGAATGATTAAGAAGAAGATCATTAATATGTATGCGTACATTTGTGTTCTTCTTTGGCGCGTGTTATTTATTGTTCAGCATCCAGTGTGAAAAGATTTACAGCGCCGGCAAAAACAAAACAAAGTGGACCAATAAAATTAAGTATTGTTATTAAAAACTATATTCATTAAAACTAACATTAACATTATAATATTATAAATATTAAAATATACACATACACATATATATAAATACTAGCATACAGACACACTTATTTTGTGTATATACAATTAAAATAATGTTAGTTTAAGATTATGATGAAAAAATGGATTTTTAATCAAATATTGTTAATTTTAATTAATATTAAGTGTTCAAATGGATTAAAAATTTTGTTTTTGAAATGAAAACCAAATGTATATTAATTTACCCAATACAGTTTCAGCCCTGCGTGCATATATTACGCGCATTACAACCTTCCACAAAGTCGTATAACATGGGTATTACAACTCCATATATTTTTTTTTCGAAGTATATTGAGTCGTACAACACGCGCATTACAACTCAATATACTTTTACGAAAATGTATACTGAGTCGTATAACATGTGCATTACAACCGAATATACTTGTCCGAAAATGTAATGCAGCTTGTGGGTGGTCTGTCCACACAATTTCATAATAAGTATATGCAGCTGTAATCGGCAACCGAGCGCCATTCGAAAACCCTTCGTTTGCTGATTACAACCTGTACCACAAGTGGTATAGGTTGTGGGCACACTGCCCACAAAGCGGCCATCGCTGTGTAAAAGTAATTCAGGTTGTAATCGATGTTTTATCCGGGCCGCCCACAAAGTGCTCGATTCGTAATCGATCGCGTAATGGGCTGTAGTTTACACATATATCCATTAGGGTGGCCCTTAAAAATTAAAATCTAACCGCCGGGCAGAAATGAGTTCTCTTTAGGCTCAAAACAAACCCACAAAAATTTGGGGCTGATCGAATAATATTTAATGGCCGCACCCTCGCTCCGAAGTTTGAAAATTGTATATGTATGAAAAATCACTCATACGTATGGTGTTTTAGGTTAAATTTATTTATTTTTTCTATTTTATCTTTACATTATATCGGATTTCATGATTTATATAAAATGTTTAATAATATCTTAAGTGTAATATTTGAATAAAATAAGTTTTTTTTTATATCAGATCTTTTTTACAATTAGAAGGATATTTTTTCCCGTAGCTCTCTACAAATTGAAGAATGAGCTGTTTATACTCGATACCGAAGGTAAAGAGTATATTGGTTTTGTGCAATGTCCGTCATGGTGTCTGTCCGTCTGTCCGTCCGTATGTATGCAAGTTTTTTCCACACCCTTCAAGCTAGAGACTTGAAACTTTCCAATTCTCTTTATCTATGGGATAGTAAATTAAAGTGTCAAGATGGGTGTTCTACGATAACTGGGGGGCTGGCAAATCGATAAATTCGACAACTCAAAACCGATAAATCCACATATTTCGCACATCCTTACAGCTAGAACTACCAAATTTGGTAAGAAGATAGCTACTAGCAACCCCCAAAAAACTGCATCAAAAATTTTGGAGCCACGCCCCCCATTTCGCCCCCAGCCCCCCCGCATTTTAAAGTCAAAAACGCCTATATATCCCACAGTTTTTGAGCTATAGCCACCAAATTTGGTGCCAAGATTGGTGATGATGACCCCCTAAAAACTGCATCAAAAGTTTGGATGTCACGCCCACCGATACTGCCCGAGCCGCCCCCATCCACCCCAACGCTTCGTCAAAAACGGCAATGCGTGTATCTTCCAGAGTTGTGGAGCTAGAGCCTCCAAATTTGGTGGGAAGATAGCTGGTAACGACCCTCAAAAAACTGCATCAAAGTTTTGGAGCCACGCCCTCCATTTCGCCCCCCTTTCCCCACTTTTTACAATTTTCGAGCTAGAGTCACCAAATTTGGTATGAAGATAGCAATTGACATTTCACAAAGATCTGCATCAAAAAATTTGATGCCCCAACTACCCATACCGCCCCAGTCCCAAACTTTGAGCTAGTCACCAAATTTGGGAGGAATATAGCTGGTAGCATCCCCATCTGCAGCGGAGAATCTTTAAGACAGCGTAAACCCCTGCAGCATCCGTACCCCTTTGCAATCAGGCCTCTTTTTACCGGTTTTAATACTGGTATCGAGTATGCCGCAGTCGGTTGCGTCCGACTGCAACGTTTCCACTTGTTTTCGTTCTCATTCTTTGTGAGAATACGATTGTAATCTTTCATAAACTTTATTCCCCGCTCAGCAGTGTCGTTTACAACAAATAAATCATTACAGAACTCGAATGAATCTGTGTAATCATCGTTATTTTCCCATGTTTGAGGGTCGTTTTTTAAAAACTGGCTGATAGGCCGAAGCAATCAAAAAAATAGTTTGTTTTATATGATATAAAATCACTTATGGAGCTGCTGCGCAATTCATCTATGTCTAAAATATGTCTCTGCTCCACTAATTTAATTTTAGGTTCTTCGGATTTCAAAGCTTCAACCATTTTTCTCTTTTTCTCATTTGATACACTAGAATCAAAAAATGATAAAGCTGCTAATTCCGGTGATAAGTACCATAAATGGTGCATCATCTTTGAATTTATTTTCTCTGATACAGCAATATCTGTAGTTGCATATGAAATAGTGTCCTGAATAAATTGAAGGTCGAGATTTGGCGAAGCAATTGCATTTGTACACCCATACCATACTTTTATATATAAAATAATAATAGAAACGCATATATCTCGCAATGCATTAAGCTCTCGTTGAGATATGCTGAATTGATTGCGAAATAAAAAAATTTTGAGGCTATATATTGATTTACCCATAAACCTCGCATTAGATGTTGAGCTGCATGTTTGGAAATTACATGCTTCTCCAAGAAACGCGAGTGTGAGGTAAAGAAGTTCTTTATAATCCGCTCTGGCATATGATTTTGACTCCAATTGTTTTTGACAAAACTGTTTAATTTTTAATTCATTTTCCTTTGTTATAAGGGATCGAATTTTAGTGTCTTCCAAACCAGAGTTAAAAGATTTATGGTCTAGCGTTTCCCAAACAGATGCAAAGCGGTTAAAAAAAAAAAACATACTCACTTCTGCGTCAAAATCGGACATAATGCATGGAAGAGCAAGTCTCGAAACTTTTTCGTGCATTTTGAATTGAGCTTCTTTTAATTATGTAAGACTTCAGGTCTACTCCTAATGCCTCAGCTGCTGCCGTTAAAATATGAACAGCTTTTCTATCAGACACTTTTGCATCATCAAGAGCAGCTGCCAGACGGGAGGTTATCCAGTCCTTATAACCCCTTGAAACTGATTCTGTAGACTCATTGCTGATATTGAGGCGCTCAGGGTCGTCCGTGCTATTGTCCGAAATGCTCCCATCACTTTCAGATTGTTCAATAACTATAAATTTTATATATATTTCATATATATTGTGTTATTACTATATTTTGCTTACCTTCAGGATGATTGGATATTTGCGAATGTTTTCGCTTTAGAGACTCAAATTTTTGATGTCTTTGAAACGCACGCTGTTCTCGTTGGTAAAGTTTGATGTCTACCCCAATCATGCAACCCGGGCGTCCCTTTTCCCGTTGCTTAAGTAGAAATTGCTTATCTTCATCAATACGCATTACATTAAGAGCAACCAAGTTAATCATCGATTATGTTTTTAAAATAATATTAATTTTAATTAAACCGCCCAATGCAGAACAATACCCATGACATGAACCTGAAGACAAACAGCAGGTTTTTTTGATAAACTTATATAACCATTGAAACAATATTCACGAAATCGTAATCTCACAATGAACTTATTTTAATCAAATATTACACTTAAGATATTATTAAACATTTTATATAAATCATGAAATCCGATATAATGTAAAGATAAAATAGAAAAAATAAATAAATTTAACCTAAAACACCATACGTATGAGTGATTTTTCATACATATACAATTTTCAAACTTCGGAGCGAGGGTGCGGCCATTAAATATTATTCGATCAGCCCCAAATTTTTGTGGGTTTGTTTTGAGCCTAAAGAGAACTCATTTCTGCCCGGCGGTTAGATTTTAATTTTTAAGGGCCACCCTAATGTACATACATATGTTAGTTTTCTTTATTTTTAAGCACTGCAGCATCAATTCGACTGCAAATTTAATTAAAATTAATATTAAACAAGCAAATTCAATAATGCACACGTAAATATATACAACGCAAACTTGCGATCACTGTTAGAATTGTTTACCAAAATAAACCGAATTGTTTACATAAAAACACCGTACACAAACAAAACAAGTGGAAACGTTGCAGTCGGACGAAACCGACTGCGGTATACTCGTTACCAGCATCAAAACCGGTAAAAAGAGGCCTGATTGCAAAGGGGTACGGATGCGGCAGGGGTGTACGCTGCCTTAAAGATTCTCCGATGCAGATGGGGATGCCACCAGATGTCTTCCTTCCAAATTTGGTGACTCTAGGTCAAAGTTTGTAAAAGGTGGTGAAAGGGGGGCTGGGCCGGAAAGGGTGGGCATCTAAATTTTGATGCAGATCTTTGTGAAATGTCAATTGCTATCTTCATACCAAATTTGGTGACTCTAGCTCGAAGTTTGTAAAAGGTAGAGAAAGGAGGGCTGGGAGGCGGTATGGGTGGGCCTGGTATCCAAATTTTTGCTGCATATCTATGTGGGATGTCTATTGCTATCTTCATACCAAATTTGGTGACTCTCGCTCGAAGTTTGTAAAAGGAAGGGAAAGGGGGGCTAGGAGGCGGTATGGGTGGGCGTGGCATCCAAATTTTTGATGCAGATCTATGTGGGATTTCAATTGCTATCTTCATACCAAATTTGGTGACTCTAGATCGAAGTTTGAAAAGTGGAGAAAGGGGGGCTGGGGGCGGTTTGGGCGGGCGTGGCATCCAAATTTTTAATGCAGATCTATGTGGATGTCAATTGCTATCTTCATACCAAATTTGGTGATCCTAGCTCAAAGTTTGTAAATGGTGGGGAAAGGGGGGCGGAATGGGTGGGCGTGGCTCCAAAACTTTGATGCATATTATTGGGAGTCGTTGCCAGCTATCGTCCTACCAAATTTGGTGGCTCAAGCTATCAAATTTGGTGGCTTAGCTATCGTCCTACCAAATTTGGTGGCTATAGCTCAACAACTATGGGAGATATAGGCTTTAATGATTTCAAAATGCGGGGGGGCTGGGGGCTGTACTGGTAGGCGTTGCATCCAAACTTTTAATGTAGTTTTTGGGGGGTCATCATCACTTATCTTGGACCCAAATTTGTTGGCTATAGCTCAACAGCTGTGGAAGATATAGGCTTTTCTGATATGGGTGGAATGGGTGGGTGTGGCTCCAATACTTTGATGCAGATTGTTGGGGGTCGTTGCCAGCTATTTTCCTACCAAATTTGGTGGCTCTAGCTCCACAACTATGGAAGATACACGCATTCCCGCTTTTGACGAAGCGTTGGGGCAAATGGGGGCGGCTAAGGCAGTATTGGTGGGCGTGGCATCCAAGTTATAGGCTTTTTTTACTTTAAATTGTGGGGGGGCTGGGGGCGGAATGGGTGGGCGTGGCTCCAAAATTTTTGATGCATTTTTTTGGGGGTTGTTAGTCGCTATCTTCTTACCAAATTTGGTAGTTCTAGCTGTAAGGATGTGCGAAATATGTGGATTTATCGGTTTTGAGTTATCGAATTTATCGATTTGCCAGCCGCCCAATGAAACGTAGAACCCTTGCCTAACTTTAATTTACTATCCCATAGATAAAGAGAATTGGAAAGTTTCAATTCTCTAGCTTGAAGGGTGTGGAAAAAACTTGCACACATACGGACGGACAGACGGTCAGACGGACAGACGGACGGACGGATGGACGGACGGACACCATGAAGGACATTGCACAAACCCAATATACACTTGACCTTCGGTAACGAGTATAATAAATTATTTAGAGCACTCAAAAACACAACCGTCTTCAACGAAAGACAATGAAAATTATTGCAAAATTATGCACTTAGTTTTATGAAATGCCATTTTATTACACATAATTCTGTTTTTACGCGGTAGATTGGTTCCAGAAAAAACCGTGTACAAAAAAGACATTGATCGTATGCAGAGAGAGAGAGAGATCTCAGTTTGAGTGTGATTGACGTGTTTTGCTTAAGCTCAGAACAACTTATTAATTTTGTGCCGTTTATCAGGCTTTTATTTATTTTTTGCAGTCTACAGTTCGTAAAACATAGGCTTACCTAAGCTGTGCAAAGTGCTTCTTGTTGTGCGTCGTTTAATTTGCTAATTATTATATTTTAACAATTGTGGCGTGAGTTCTGTGTGGTTGTTAGTGTCTGTTTTTGTAATTCTGCAAATCTGTCGCTTATTAGTGCATTCATTTGTTTGTGTGTTTGTTCGCTGCGCATACACTTGTTTGTGTGTTTGTTCGCTTAAGCGTTATCTGCCTTGCTCGTCGTGCTTTTATACATTTTTGTTGTTGCTTATCGCTCCAAACAAGAAGTATTTGTGTTACGATTCCTCTTAATTTGTGCGTTTGCTCTTAGATTTTCTGTGCGCCGTTTTGTCCGTTCTGTGCTCTCGCAACCTATTTTCGTTAGTTTGAACCCAGTTGTAAATATGTCGTGCTGCAAAAAGTCTTGTACATTTAAGCAGCCCGACGATTCTGCACGGCCTCAATTTGTTAATTGCTGGTTGTGTGAGAGTTTTATGCATGCTAAATGTGCAGGTCTTACTGGGCGTGAGTGTGACAAGATCACTGCTGTAGCCAAGACCGGCTGTGGCAGTGTGCGTTGGTCATGCCCTATGTGCATTGATAAGCAAATTGATTTCTCTAGAATGTATAACTCCGTGAGAAATCAGTTTTCAAAACTAAAAAAGATGTCAAGCATGCTATTGACTGACATTGATTCGAGTCTGGAATTTCTCAATAATTTTAAATTTGAGTCATTGTCTACTCGCCGTTTGGAGTCAGAATTTTTGAATGTTCCATTAATGTTTGCCCCTTCACCCTCGTCACTTTCACCCGTGCCTGGTTACGTAGAATTTTCTCCATTTCTATCCTTATCTCCAACTCCAAGCGATTGTACGAATATATCTCCTGCAGTATCCCCTGCTATTAATAATATTGTTCCCGTCTTGGATCCTGCCGAGATAAACTCGGTAAATAGTGATCTATCTGTCCCCATACCCCAGCCACCTCCTATTTTAACAGTAGTGGCTCCTCGCAAGCAAGTTTTTGTGTCGCGACTTTCCGCTGAAACTACTTGTGATTCAGTTGTTGCCTATATTGTTAGCAAAACCATAGCTCGCAAATAACTCTCAACCGTTTTTCGTTTTGCGGTCTGCACTCTAACACAACCGAAAAAGACGATGCGCGTGTGCTCTCGCTCTGAACAGAACTTTTCGTTTCTCTTTGTTTTGGTTTTCGGTTAACTGTTCTCAGTTGCGTGGTTCTTGTTATGCTCACTCAACAACAACTAAGAGAGAGCGATCCAACTGAACGCTCGCTCATTGAGGTCAGCAGAAGAGCGAAAAAACGAAAGACTCAACCTAAACGGTCTTTTGTCTTCAGTGCCTTTTAATTAAAAAAAAAAGTTTTAAACAACGCTTAGCAACAACTTTAACATATTTATTAGATAACCTGGCAAGGTTTAAAAAGGCCCCGGGGGGGGAAAAAAAAAAACCGGGAAAAAAAAAGAAAAAAAAAAAAAAAAAAAAAAAAAACGTTTTTTCCCGGCGGGGGGTTGGGTTCCTTCCTATATGTTAAGGGAAAAAAAAAAAAAAAAAAAAAATAAAAAAATTTTAAAAAAATTTTTGATCTAAACATTAGATTTATAACTTATTCAGTATTAAGCTTTACAACTAGTAGGGAATTTAAAGTTTCTGCACTTAAAGAGCTTCGTCGTTCGCTTAAGATGTAATGAAGCGCTGAAAAGGCCATCTCAACAGACACCTGAGTCGCCGGTGTAGCCAGTACAACGTGTGCGAGCGCATTCAGGTGTGGCGACTGCAGCTTTATATCGGTAAAATACTGCAAAATGTTCGCATTTAGTGGCAAACGTCTATGCATAAGGTCGAAATTTTCTATGTCAGCATAGATTTGGACCAGTTTTTTAGATGCAGGCTCTTCTTTAATTACGGAGATTGTCTGTACGCCATCCAAATAGGCGGAAAACAGAGACTCTTCTTTGTCAGCACATTTATCACCGTCGGATGTGAGCTCCTTCTTCTGGCCTTGGATATAAACCTCGCATGATGGCGCACTTTGTGTTGGGGAATGCACCTTAAATCAAAACTAAATTAGAAAATATTTTTTGCAATGTTAGTTTAGCACAAGTGTGAGTTTTTGACATGGACAATATACTTTGTTAAAACATTTAATAACAACAATAAAACAGGACCTAAACTTCAAACACACGTAGCCTTACTTATTTTAGCTCGAATAAACGGTATGCTATTTTTTTTAGATTTAGCTTTGCTAAGTATTTTTGCTGGTCATTTAAGATGCAATTGACGCGTGGATAGGGATGGCAAGATTAATCGAATGAAAGGAAATAATCGATTAATTTTGGGTAATAAACGATTATATTATATGATTTTTTTTGTTTAGATTAAATGATTAATAATCGAGTAATGAGAAAATAATCGTAATATTTTTTTAATAATTATACTTTTAATTACTTATGTTTCTTCTGGCAGCGTCGATTCTATTAGACCCCAGATTCAAAAACTTCATTTCAGTGACCCTTTAGCGCTTGCTGGAGTTATGAGGCATTTGCGAACAGAAATGAAAAATATTGAAGACAGTATTGAAAGCAGTAGCGAGACCTCAGTGGGGTCAATAGAAGAATATTTTGACCTCTGGGCTACGCATAAGTCTTTAATTCATAAAAGAAAGAAGAAAAATGATGACATGCCACAAGATGAATTAGCTTTCTTTCTAAATGCTCAAAATCTGGAACTAAAGCGCAATGTCATTGATGCTTGGGACGAAATGAAATCAGTGTATCCAAAGCTTTACTCTCTTGCCAACAACTATTGCCATTTAATAGGAACATCAGTACCCGCGGAGAGACTGTTTTCAAAAGCAGGTGCAACAGCCACTCTTAAGAGAAACAGACTAACTACAAAACGTTTGGGAAAACTTTTATTCCTGCAGTCATGGCTAAATCACTGATAAAAAATGTTTGTACTAAACGTATAAATCACATTTCATTTTTCACATCAAAATAATTAAATTTTTAAAACATAAAAAAATATAATGCAATAAAAAATATAAAATTTAATCGAAAATTACTCGATTAATTGCTCAAATTGCAATTAATTTATGTTTTCTTGCGATTAATCATTTGATAGATTAATCGATTATTTCAAAAACTCTGCCATCGCTACGCGTGGATCAATATAGATTGCAGCTAACATCGCATGATTTTCAAGTAACTTACATTCTCGAATTTTGATCTGTCCTAGTAATTTTTTTTTAACATACTTTTGGCTGTTCTCGCACTTTAGCTTAAGCTCCATCCATAATATGAAGAATTCGCTGTATACTAATTTTTTAATCTGCAACTTTAAGGTCGCTTCGTATGTGTCCTTGAACGCGTCAATATATATCTCCATCCAATCCCAGTCGGCATCAATACTCATGCTAGGGTGTTCAGCAAGGAACTCTTTTAAATCTAACAATTTTAATATCATTAAATATGTAGAGTTCCATCTCGGAACAACATCGAGACATGGAACGTTTTTTTTGCCCTCGTTCAACCAACGTCTGCTCAGGTTGAATATTTTTAAAAATTTAAAATAATATTAAAAAATTTTAAGTTTTCACTTACCTATTCGTTTCTGTACGCAATAATTTACAAATTTTGCGACATGATGAAACTTTTTCGCTGATCTCATCTAGCTTGTTGATTTCGAATACGCACAGTTGAAGTGAGTGCGCAGCACACCTTACAAGGTGAATATTCGCCAGCTGTATGGAATCGAGTTTTTCCATCACATTTTCACCGTTAATGTCATCGTGTGTGTCATCGTCAAAAAGAGTCTCCGAATCATCATTTAAAATTTGAATGGCTTTTGTCATGTTTTTTCCAATTTATTTATTTATTTATTTTTATCCGATGTAATGCTGTGGTTATAGTTTTAGGTTTCCAATAACAGTCATTTAAAACATATTTTGCAATTAAGATTTTACCTGAAGGCTTGATCGAGGGTTATTCCGTAATCATTTATGATCTCCATAACTTTTTCCTTGATGTACATTCCAGTGTGCGAATGACGAAGCTGTATCGTGCCTAAAGTCTTGATGACGATCTCAGCTTTAGACATACTAGATTGTATCATTTGTAAATTCACGCCCAAAATAGCCTTATCCATTCTTATAGCAACATCTATTTTCAGTGATACAAGCTTTCCCTTTACAAGCGCTTTTATATTTTCTTTAATGGTCTGCTCTTTGACAGTCACATATTCCATAACATTTTGAGAAGTTATGGGATTCATCGAAAGCGCGTTATAAATTGGGTTTAATATCTGTCGAAACCCTTCGCTATCCAGAAATAAAAAAGGCTTTCCATCGGTGGTCACAATCTTTATAATCGAAGAGACGATTGATGCTTCACTGGTTTCATATGAAATTTTTATTTTTTTCATATTTTGTTGAATTTCGTCGTCGTCAATCTCGAGTTCATTAAATACTTCCGCATGTTTTGCAATTAAATGCCGTTTTAAATTTGTTGCGTGAAAGCCTGCTAACTTCACACCGCAAACATTGCACTTAGACTTATTGTCTTCTGCATTAAATTGAAAAAAAGAGCACTTTTTGTTATGATCGCGACCCATTTTTGGCACAAAAATTAAAACACTCCAAACGCACCGAATCCACAAAAGCAAGTGTGATTTACAAGTAGACTGATCATTCGCATATACACTCATACAAATGCAAAAGACTTTTATTTTCTTTGCTCGTTGCAAAACGGTCAGCGAATGAGCAGAGCAAAAGGGAAACACGAAATTGGTTTCTGGTTGAGCACAGACCGTTCGTTCAAGAGACACTGGTGAACGGCTCTTGTCTGACTTTTTGCGCAAGTGGTGCGCAAAAAACAGTTTTTTTGTGACTGCAAGAAACGGTCAACTGTTATTTGCGAGCTCTGAGCAAAACTAAAGCTAGCTTCTCTATTACGAAATTTAACTTTCTTTCAAGCTGCAACCTTTTCAAATAAAAACTCTGTCGTCCCAAAAAACTAAATTCCGATGAAATATCTATTATTTATCAGAATGTTAGGGGTCTGGTCTCAAAACTTAAAAACTTGTTTTTGAATAGCTTTTCGTTCCATGCTGATATAATTTCTTTTACTGAAACTTGGCTAAATCCAAGTATATCTAATTGTGAACTTTTTTCAAATAATTTTATCGTCTATAGAGCTGATCGACCGACTCGCCGAGGTAGGGCGTATTAATTGCTGTTAAAGCTACTCTCCAGTCGGAACCGTTCTATTTTTCTGCCGTTAATGATGCTGAGATTATCTCTGTTAAAGTAACTCTCCCTTCACATGCTGTTTATATCACTTGCTCACTTGCTCCCTCCTTCTTCTGACATTCAAGTTTATATTCAACACCTAACTTGTATTAAAGAAGTTTCTACTCATATCCGTGACAATGATATTTTTATCGTACTGGGTCTTGATCTTCCATTGTTTCAGATCAATTCAATTTCTAATCATTTAAGTAGAACACTCGATCTGGTATTTATTAACAACCACTGTATTGCCAATGTCTCTAGGTCATCCCCTCTTTCTGTCCCCGAGGATTCATATCATCCTACTTTAGAAGTTACATTGTCTGTTAACAATCCTGTAATGTCTTCTCCTCTAGTGTCTAACCTGCCTCGCCGTTGCTTTCGCAAAGGAAATTACTCATTGTTAAATCAACGTATTCTGGCACCTGATTGGTCTTTAATATATGATTCGGTTGATATATATGAAAAAAAAAAAATATATATATAAGCACTCTGAGCTCAAAAGTAATGTAAATTCAATTGATGAAGTTCAAGCACTAAAAACAATTCTATAAAACAGCTGTCTTGTTATTCAATTTTAAAGGTAAGAAAAAGAAAGCTTCGAATGCGTAAAAATCACGATCATCGCTAAAATAGATTTGAACAATTAAAAATTGCTCGACCAGTAAACTTGCTTGTATCTACAAAATGGGAATTCCTCTAAATTTGTCATACGAACATATTCCGCAAAAATTAAATATGACAAATAAAATTTAAGCCAACAAAATTTTGAACCGTGCTAAATGGAATAAAATCGTGTAAATATAAAAAAAAAATTATTTTCAATCCGTGTTATTTCAAAGTCGTGTAAAAAAAGACCGTGTAAAAAGAGAATAAGGTATATATAGAAACGGTTTGGAAGTTTTTAAGAGCGCGATGTGCCGCAGAACTCAGACAAAAATTTCAAAGAAAGTTTTAGGTTTGAGAGAAAAGTGTTCGAAAAAGTTGCCTGGGCTGGTAAAGATGGACACTACATTTCGCCAGGCTATTCCAATAAGCGCATGGCCGTTGCGCTGCACACGTTGGGATCGTCTGCAGAGTAACGAACAGTTGCAATATATTTAAATAATAATACTTAAATAATGTCATAATGTTGTTTTTAAAAATATTTTGTTATTCTTTTATTAAACTTCACACAGTCTTAATATTTTTTTATTTTTTATTTTTTTTGCTTGCTTGATAAATTGGGTTTTTTTTTCTAGTTTTCCCCTTTTCAAGCTTACGTCTCTTTTTCGCTTTTTGCCGCTATTTGAAGCTAATGGTTCTTGTTCTGGCTGTAGACTTTGTACCGGCGCAGAAGACTTTAAATCTGAAATAATTTTTAAAAATTATATTTCAATGCACGCAAATGTATGTAAATGAATGGATATGTTCTTACTATTGCTCTCCATAATTTTCTCCCTAAAATTCACCGAATGTGATACTCCTTTAATGACATTTACCGACATGACATTTACATTTGTAATGAATTATTTTGTATAATATAGTTATAAAAACAAAATGAATTAGATTATTTACCGTTTGCCATTTACAGTTTCAGTTTTCGGTAGTTATTTAAGTAGTGGTGTCACTTTGCACATAATAAAAATTATCGTGCACTGCAGAAAAGCCCTAGTGAGGACAGGGCAGAGTGGGAGAGAGAATTGTTTCAACTGTTTATGACGAGATTTTCGTTTGTGGTTTTGAGTTTTTCGCTTGTTTATTGTCTTCTTGCATTGTGCGAAGTGTCGACGTTTTGTGTGTAATTTTGGTTGGTTTGGAATTGTTCAGTTTTTGGTTGTTTACGTCGCTAGAAGTTTCTGGGATAGTTTTTTTGATTTGCTTTGCTGGTGTATTTGGTTTTGTGGTTGCTGTTGGAATTGATATTTGTTCTGTTTTTGATGTGTTAACATCTATACGCGCGGTAGCGAGACTATTAAAAATTACACTATCAAACTTCTCTACTGTAACTCACATGCTTAAGTCGCTGCTGTAACACTCGCTGCTGATACTCATACAGAAAGGCAGTCAAAAATTGAAATAGTATGTGATCGTTGTAAAACAATTGTCTCTGCTTGCAACCGAATATGATGGTATTGGTGTTGCGGCAGAGAAAAGTGGTCGTAAGTAAGTAAGTCGAAGTCTCGCTCGTGAATTAACGAACGCTGTCTGTTGCTTGCATTCGCTTTGTTTTGTTTGTACTTAGTTGCAGAAAGCAGCCGACTGAGACGGTCGAGTCACGCGGTTTTGCTGTTTATGTTATGCCCACAAACAACCACAAAAGATAATACTATTACGTTCAAGCTTATTTATTTGTGGGTGCAGGGTTTCTGGGTTGGCAATTATTAATATATTTAGTTATAATAGAGAATAATGGGTTGGCAATAATTAAATTTAGCTATAATAAAAAATGTGAGTTTGTGTGCATTCACAAAAGAAGCAAAACAGAAATGCACTAGACGAATGATGAATGTTGTGGTCCCAGACCGAGGCTTGAATAAAAGACAGGATATTTTTCAGGTTAATATCTGCCAGTTGAGTGAGGTCCGACAAAAAGAAAGAACCAAGATAGCGGTTTCTATTTTTGCAGAGTGCCGGACAGTCGCAGAAAAGGTGGGAAACCGTTTCCTCCTCCTCTTCGTCCCGACAGCTTCTGCAGAAATCGTTAGAAGGGGCTAGAAGTCTCGCTGCGTGAGTTCCCACTAGCCAGTGCCCCGTAATGGCTCTAATTACGGAAGCACAGCCTAATGTGGTTAAGTGGATTAGGCCTGAAGAGTGCTTCTTGCAGCGCGTTGGCCAGGTTTGCCTAGCAATCCTACCTGTGGCGGTGGTAAGCTGCCTTCTCTTGTTAGCTTCGAGTTCGAAGTGCGATCGAACTCTGAGCTTACAGCTGGCCATGGGAATACCCCAGCCCTCCTTATCTGTGAGGAAAGGCATGGTAGTGCCATGCCTTGCCAACTCGTCTGCTTTGCAATTGCCCTCGATGCCGCTATGTCCGGGCACCCATTGCTCTGCCCACTGCTCTGCCATCCCCTGTAGAGATCTGTGGCAGTTTGTGACAGATATCGAATTTGATGATATCGCCTTTAGTGATTTGATAGCCGCCTGGCTATCAGAAAATATGCAGATCCTAGCTGCGGAGCAATTAGTTTTGGAAATGCAGGAGAGTCCCTTCTGTATTGCAACGATCTCGGCTTGAAACACACTGCAATGATCAGGAAGGCTGAAAGATTTACTGATGGGTAGCTCTTCGCAATAGACACCTCCCCCTACCCGGTCGTCTAGCTTTGAGCCATCGGTAAAAATCTTTATTGAGTCTGTCGGCCCAAGCGTGCCTGAGCACCAAGCGTCCCTTGCGGGGATGAGTGTATGGAATGAGGTTTTGGGGAATTCCTGAGGACAACAATAGTCCGTGTTTGAGGGCATAAGTGAGTTTCCCACATAAATATTAGAGTGTCCGTAAGTCTGTTCGGACCACTGCTTTGTTTTCCTCATGCGTAGAGCAGAGAGAGTTGCTACTTATTTCCCCATCATGTCTATTGGTAGAAGATTAAGTATATTGTCAAAGGCCTCAGTTGGGGTCGTTCTGAGGGCTCCGGTTGTGGTCAGTCCAGCGGTACGCTGTACTCTGCCGAGCTTGTGGACTGAGGTCTTCTTAGACAGAGTTGGCCACAATACTGACACTCCGTATAGTAGGATGGGCCGAACGATGGCTGCGTACAGCCACAGCGTGATGTGGGGTGCCATTTCCCATTTCAGTCCAATGGACTTCTTGCATGCATATAATGCAACCGAGGCCTTCTTAACCCGTTCTTCAATGTTAAGATTCCAGTCAAGTTTACTGTCTAAAGTAAGCCCTAAGTATTTGGCAGATTTTCTGAAAGCGAGTTCCATCCCATTTAGATTTGGGGGTCTGAAGGGAGGAATCTTATACTTCCTTGTGAAGAGGACTAAATCAGTTTTGGCTGGGTTTAGCCCAAGTCCCTCTAAAGTGGCCCATGAGGACATGGTTCGAAGTGCAGCGGTCATGTATGGGTCGTGTATGAGGCTTTGCCAGCCTTGGGAATGAAGACGACTTTAGATTCGAGCCATGGCTTGGGGATCAAACCTGTCGTCAGGATGTCTGAAAAAATTTTCTGTATCCAGTTTATGGCAATATCCCCTGCATGCTGCAGTTGGGCTGGAATGATTCCGTCCGGCTCAGGAGATTTATAGGGCGAAAAACTTCGGATAGCCCATGAAATGATATCTTTGGAGAAAAGGTCAGTGGAGTCATGCTCCTGAATTTCTCTGAAGATAAGGGGTCGTAATCCTACGACTGAGCATCCGGTAAAGTGGGTTTCCACCAAAAGTTCTAGTGACTCTAGACTGGTCGTTGTCCACGAGTCATAAGGTTTTTTGAGGAAGCCCACGGGTGCTTGTGTGCTGGAGCGAACTTTTCTGAGCCTAGCGGCTTCTGCATTACTCTCGATTGTAGAGCAGAAATTTTTCCAAGTGGAGCGTTTAGCTTGTCTTAGTTATTTTTTATATGAGGTAAGGCTGGCTTTATAGAGACTCCATGATTGGTCATCCCCCCTGAACCTTGCTTTATTAAAGAGCTTTCGCGAACTGTTGTGAAGCCCACCTAGTTGTGGGGACCACCACGGTGGTTTTGCTTTCCCTCTAGGTTTGCTCTGGGGGCATGCATTGTTTAGGGTGCACTATCATGCCTCCGTGAGATTGTTTGTTAGCCATTTTGTGTGCTCGGGGGAAGGAAGTCCCGCTGGGGGATTATCTGGGATAAGTCTTGCAAGACATTCTGTGAAAATGGTTCAGTTTGTACGTTTTAAATTTCTGCAGCATTTGGCTTAGGGATATCGAAAGAGAAAACTATGTCGATATACCTATGATCGGTTGCTCATTTAGCACTCTCCATCTTATGAGTCTTCGATGAAGGGAGGCTGTGGCTAGCGTTAAGTTTAATACTTCTTCCCTATTCTTTGTAATAAAGGTCGGGTCGTTTCCTATATTACAAATATTCAGACTAGTCGAGAGGATATAATTAAAGAGTAGCTCACCCGTTCATTTATACCGTACTTCCCCACTGATGGTGGTGAGCGTTGGTGGCCTTTGTTGGTCGTGGGCCATGTTGGCTGAGCTGAGCCTGACTTGTCCCGACTTCAGCTCAAGGCACGCAGCAGTGTTGTCGCCATTACTGAAATTGGGGAGCAGAAAAATTTCTAGATGTTTTCTGGCTAGTATGCAGGTGCGGACTTTACCTTCTTTTTGGGCGACAATTAGGTTGTAGTCCTGAGTCCCCAGTCCAGGAACCTTGCCACCGCAAACCCAAGGTTCCTGAATGAGGACAACATCTGCTCCACATTGGCTTAAGGGAGCAGCAGAGCGGCTGCAGCCGCCTTACAGTGGTGGAGGTTGATCTGAAGGAGCCTCAAAGACATCTCCAGGCTTCAACTCCACCACTGTCAGATTAGCGTCTTCGTCCGTGTCGTCGTCGAGGTTAATCATATAAGCCATGTCTTCGGCTAGGTCGGATCCTACCGACTGGTGGCCTGCTTGGGCTTAGGCCGTCGCGTCACTTTCGGTGACTGGGTTTGGCGTAGCATGGGCTGTGGTATCGCCTGCGACGGCCTCTGCCGTTGGCTGCTCGCACGAGGCTGCGACGCCATGCGCCACCAGTGAGTCTTCCTCAGCTGAAGGCTTGCTAGACGCATCCGAACGGTAGACCCGTATTATTATCGGCTTGAAGCCGTAGTGGGCCGAACCATTGGATGCGATTAGGGCCTCAGCTGACTCGTCATTTAGGACTAGAATCACCTGCCGATTGTTGCCTTCTGGCGCCTCGACCTTGGGGATCTTCCAGTCGTGCGTAACCAGGTCCGGGTTACTCATCTGAAGGAGTTTGAGGATCCTTTCGGGTTCCTCGGGCTTGGCGGACACCCAAACTCTAGCTCGTGGTCGCCTGGGCACATCCTTCCAGTCAACTGACTTTAGCTTCGCACCAGGATAAATCTTTCCCAGGAGGGCGACAGCTTTTTTATAGAGCTCTGCGGATTTTTGATGGCTATGGCTTTGATGTTGCCCTGGTGCCATCTGGCATCAGAGCATCGAGGTGGCGGTCCTCCGGATAGCAGCATCAGGTCGACAACCTTATCCTGCAGCTCATTTTCAATGGCCCCCCACTTATTCCGCGGAATATGGCCTTCTTTGTGACCCCTGTCGAGGACCCCAATGAGGACTTTCTCCCTAGCGGCTTCGACGGACCGATTGAGCGGTTTTGGACGCGGGGGTGGCCTGATCCGCTTGGCTTGCGGGGCCGTCTCCTCAACGGAACGTTGGCGCTTCTGTTTGGCTTTAACAGAAATGGCCAGGATCGCTGGCTTAAAATCCGGAAGGATTCGGGGGATGAGGGCTGGGCGGTTAGGCTTTCTTGCAGAATCTCTGCCGCGCGCCGCCGGTCCTGAATGGACGGTTTATTTGCCGCTGCGGCGTTGCGGGCACCTGCTGGCGTACCAGGCGTCGGAAAGGGGGTGCTAGCACCTGTAGAGGTGCTACCACTAATTAAGAGATTGGCGTTTCCCACCGGTTTTTAAAGTGATCCGGACACTGGATTTTTGTATTTAGAATTTGAGCTCATTGGTCCCACGAGTTGACGGAAATGGAAATTCACCCGCGACATAGCCCGTGTGCCGCGAGAAACCTATTTAAACTGGAGGTCGGTAGGTATTAGAGGTCTGCACGAATGCACTCAAATTTTTCGGTTATTTGAGTACAACAAGCCTGAGTCGCAATTCGGCGTGCCAAGCCGGTTTCAACAAAGTGAATTGCGCATTGGTTAGGGTTGTTTTCGTTTTTTGCGAAATGAGTGAAATTTAAACCAAAGCGTAATGGATAGAATGAGTGAATGCAGAGTAAATGTTTCGAGTACTCGGATGAAATTTTGGCATTCTCGTCGTTCATGGCTTGCAGAGCAGAAGCATCTGAGCAGCAAATTTGGCAAAAATAAAAATGGAGAGTTTGGACGAAAGCGTAAGTACTTTAGTAAATTGCGCATGTACAACATAATATATGTACATACATAATATATGTGTAAATAGAATAACACATTAATAATTAGCTCAATTGAAGTGTTTGTCTTCTTTAACAAAACATTTAGTCTACCACGTGCTGTCTTTTCCATGTGTTTGTATTCACGTAAGTCTATGATGCTTCTATGTTGGTATATTTTGAATTTATAATTAGTGGCTGTGTGTTTGTTTTATAGCTTTCGGATGCAGCAGTATCTACGCATAGAGATATTAAATCCAAACTTTTAAATGGCGAATATATTTTCAACCTTAAAAAGGGAAGAAGTAAAGTTTGGGAAATATTCGCAAATATTAAAGAAAAGGATGGAGAGGACTTAACTGGTGTAGTTGCCTGCAAAAAGTGCTACAGTGTGTATAAATTTACTGGAAGCACTTCAAACTTAGCAAAGCACAAATGCTTTCTTATGAACGCCGATGTTGATAATGCTACGCCCGTCGAAGTGAACTCGGAAACGAAACAAGAGGGCGTGGAACTAATAACAAAATGGGCAGTTAAAAATTGCCGCTCCTTTAAAATGATTCAGGATTCCGGCCTAAAACAATTTGCATCGTTCCTTATTAAAGTTGGAGCAACATTCGGGCCAAATGTGAATGTAGAAAAGTTGTTGCCGCATCCCACAACAATATCGCGTAAAATTTCAGCAATCTACGAAACTTATTTTGAAACAACAAAACAAGAAATTATTAGTTTTAAAAGCTTTGGATATGCGGTGACTAGCGATATTTGGACGGATAATTATTTAAGATCGTCATATATTTCATGCACAATACACTACATTAAGGAAGGAGCGCTAGTAAACCATCTGTTGGCAATAAAATCCATGGAAGGTGAAGCCTGCACTGGTAAGCAAACTATAAATGTAACTTTTTATTGGTAATTCAATTTTATTTTATTTTAAAGGTACCAGTATACTAAAGAAAATGCGTGGTATACTAAATGACTTTGGTTGCTGCCTGGAGGAGGAAAAGCCTGTCATAGTGACGGAACGTGGCTCCAATATGAAAGCAGCCTTTCGTGATAACCGGCATATTCACTGCATGAATCACTTAATTCACAATTTTGTGGAGAAAGCAGTTAAAGGTGTACAGGAGGTTGCGGATCTTGTTATCAAATGTAGCAAGCTTGTGAAGTACTTTAAAAAGTCTGGTAACAATTCCAACCTAGGAATTACCTTAAAAAGTCTTTGCCCAACTAGGTGGAATACCGTTTTCTATTTGTTTAAGTCAGTGGAGGTCAATTGGGTTGAAATAACAAATATTTTAATTGAAAAAAACGAAACAGCCAGAATTGAAGGAATTAATGCAAATCATTTGAGCTCAGTTGTCCGTTTACTTTCAGTTTTTGAAGAGGTCTCAAAAAAACTGGAAGGCAGTAACTATCCAACCATCCACTTAACTATTCCATATATAAGAAAATTACAGAAATGTTGCACTGCAGATACAAACGATAATGCCTGTATCGCACATCTGAAGTCCGATTTGTCCGATCAAATTTCAATAATTATCCTTCCATATATTTCTAACTACCATAAAACAGCTCTTTTCCTTTTTCCACCAACTAATAAACTTGTGCAATGCTCAGCGACTGAAAAATTAGAAATTATAGAAGCTTGCAAACAAACTATGAATACATTTTCTTTAACCTCTGTAAATTCATTTTCTAATAATTCTTTGAGCCTGTGTGACGATGCATTTTCTGATTTTATTCAAGACCGAAATCAATTCAATGATATTGACCCCCTAAAGCATGAAATTGACAGCTACATGAACTTAACAGTAAATTATACAGATGATTTTAATTGCCTTGAATGGTGGCACATAAACAAAAATATTTTTCCTTTGTTATATAAAACTAGCTGCACAATTTTTTGTATTCCTGCAAGCAGCTCGGCATCTGAAAGAGCATTTTCAGATGCTAGAAATTTAATTTCTGAAAAACGATGTATAATTGCAAACAGTTCCGATACAGTAAACAAAATTATGTTTCTGCATTCTGTAATTGAAAAATAAAATAAATTAATTAAATACATATAAATAGCATTTAATCCATGTCTTTTCATTTTTCTATGTCTTGTAATGCAAAACAAAAACGAAAAAACAAACACGCAATAAATTTGATGTCGCTAATGCTGAGCACAACTAACCGAGTACTCGGTCGCGAAACTCATTCGTGCATTGCTTCGCCATTCGGATACGGTTAATTTTCTACTCATGCCTTCACCACATTTGCCAAATCCGTTTTACTCAATGTCTCACTCAGTCAGTCAGAACTTTGAGTGAGAGAACCAAATGCTGCTTTGACTGTATTCATGCAGACCTCTAGTAGGTATCCAGAGTTCGCAAAGTAACGACCGAGCACCCCTTCGGCCACGAGTCCCTCGGCAAAATGCTGTTCCACCTTGGACTGGGGTAATTTTATAGAGTTTTCTTCTCTCGCCCGATTATTATTCGTCAGCACCCTTGGCAGAGACATGACCGTACCAAGGGCCTGCTTCCAGCCGCAAGGACGGAACGCACTGCACGGTCGCGCATTCAAATTGGCGGTATGAATGCGTTTTCTTGCGGCGCGCATTCTGGCTGACGGCTGACGGCCTTCCGACCGAAAGTATATATATTCTTGATCAGCATCATCAGCTGAGTCGAAATAGCCATGTCCGTCTGTCCGTCCGTCTGTCCGTCTGTATGAGCCCGTCGATCTCAGAGACTACAAGAGCTAGAGACTTCAGGTTTCTAATATAAGTTGTCCTATACCATAAGCAGAACAAGTTTGTTTCAAATTATCGATAACTATTCTGGTTTTCGATATACACATGTGATCGATAAAAAAAAATATCGAATTTTGAAAATGTAAAAATGGGGGTTGAAATAATGGGTAACGATAGAACTTTTCTGAAAATGTCGTCTAAATCGGTTAAGAAACACCGGAGATATCGAATTTAATCGATCGAAGTTAAGTCAGTATACCAAAGTCAATTATAAATTTAATTTATTTTTTGCAACTGGGTTCAGGGTATCTTCTAGTCGGGCTCTCCAGACGACAGCATTCTTACTTGTTAGATTTATAAAACAAACAAACGAAATGATGAGACGCGGTTATTTCTTCAAGATTAATAGCGAGTTTAATGTGGTGGCTTCAAGTGTAACACGACAATTTAACAGTAGCTTAGTCTAATACAATTAAGTGAGCCACAGACGGCCACACGCAACACAAATTCGCCGTCGACAGATTGCCGATCGGCCTAAAAGCTTACATAGCTTAAGAGCGACTTCAATTTTACTCTTAAACTAACTTATGCTATGTTAACAAACTAACTTATTCGCAATATACATTATTCTGCTCCAACATGCCGGCCCCGTTGGCCTCGTCTCTGCTCCACTGGGCTCGCTGCTGCAGGCTGAGCAGGTAGTCTTTGGACCACCTGAGCCAAAAGTGCTGTTTGAGCACCAACAACTGTCGCGACCGCGTCCAATATGCGGGTGCGTGCTTGTTGTTGGGCTCGTCGGGCGTGGATCCGAGCGGCAGCCCCAGCAAAGGCTGGCCGATGAGCAATTGCCCTGGCGTCATCGCCTCTCCATCGTTCTGGTCGCTGCTGTCTGCCACGAGCAGCCTGGAGTTGCCTGTGTCCAGCGTACGCTTGGCGTCGCCTGACCCTCGCGCCAGCCTCTGTTTGGCAGCCTCTACTGCTGCTTTCCACAGCCTGCCGAAGTGCGGTGTCCTCGGAGGATAGACTTCCATTGCACAGCTTTCTCTTTGCTGAGGTGAGGCGCTTCGTAGACCTCCTTCAGCACGTTGCTCGCTCCAATGAGCCTTTTAAAAACCATAAGAAAGGCGTCAGTGTAAAGGTCAGCAACAAATACGGTAACGTACATTTTTAAAGGTGGTCTACCTCTCGCTCTGTAGCTTACATAATAAGGCTGCCTCAACAATCCAATCAGAACTTTTGCACCAGCATGGAAGTGCCTAAGGTGCAAATGCCTGAAGAAGATGCTGACGAATTCAAAACTCTTTGGTAGCAACAAAGGGAATTTAGCATCATGTGAGAAAGGGCCGTGTAGCAAACGCCCTCCAACTCGATCTAATTCAAATTTAATGCCATTTTCCTCAACTTCGTGGATAAATGGATTTAACGATTGCAGTATTGGAGCTAATACTACCGACTTTGTTAAAAGCATTTTTGCCGTAGTGACAAATGGACACAATAAGCCTAAAGAGTCAAACAAGCGAGAGGCTATGGACACGATATAACGCATTTTTGGTTTTAGGGAAGCAAAACTATCCACGTCAGGATGATATTTAAACACATCATCTTGAGGTGCCCAATGCATTCCAAACGTCTTAACTGAGCTTTGCTCATCATTCTTTATAAAAATTTCTCCACTGGCGTTCCTGTTACCAGACCGATTCTGGCAATTGAAAGCCCACTTGGCCAGTGGAAATCCTCCTGCGTGCAATATATCGCCGACCTGGCTGCAAATGGTGTCCAGTTCTTTTAAACTGTCTGCACCTGCCAGCATATCGTCAACATAAAAACAATTTTTAATCACATCCGCACCAATGGGGTGTGATTGTGTGTAGCTATTTGCCAATTCAAACAAACAACGTACAGCCAAAAAGGGTGCTGACGCTGTATCATATGTAAAAGTATTCAATCTGTATGCTTGTAGACCTTGCGATGTATTTTCTCTCCACAAGACAAGTTGGAAGTTTTTGTCTTGCTCTGAAACATTTATCTGCCTATACATTTTTGAAATATCGGCAGTTACGGCATATTTGTTCAACCGAAAGTTGACAAACGTTGAATACAACTCCCTCTGAATAGTTGGCCCCACCATTAGTGTTTCGTTGAGCGAAACTGCTGTTGATGTTTTTCTAGAAGCATCAAAAACAAGTCATGTTTGAGGTACTGCTCAGGTCGCAGAACGCATTTATGAAGAATGTAGTAATGCTGTTCTCGAGGAGCAGACTTCAGAACTTACATATGTCCCAAATCCAAATACTCTTTCATGAACACTTGATATAACCGTTGTACAGTTTTCTTAAAATACAGTTCAGAGGCCTGCTGTTCAGCTGTTTGGCGACCAGCCTTCGACTCGATTGGACATTGATCCAATTTCCAAGAACGATTAACTACGGAGCCGAAAGAACAAAAGGAAACTTGAGTTGCTGACCTCTTACTATATTGTTGCCGAGGCACTTGTCCAGAAAATTTCCCCCCTACAACCAAGCAAAGAAATTTTTTTTAAATTAATATTTTTTTGAAAAAAAAAAAAAAGTTAAGTAGAAAAGTAAAAAGTAAATTTTAAAAAAATGTAAGTCTGTTTGGCTTCCCTATATGTGCATTCGTGCATACGTGTACAATCGCCTTCATGAGTGGGAGAGTTGCAGTTCCCATATGTTGACTGTTTGGTGCAGCGTTTGATAATGTGACCAAAGATTTGGCAGTTTTTGCTTCGCATAGGATTCGGAGTATAGGGTCGTTTTTTGAATTTGAGCCAGGAGATATTCATCGATTCTGGGAGGTGGTATAAACTTAATGTGAACAATATAACTCCAGATGGTTTAGTTTTCCCTTCCTCAGCCTTCATAAACTTATAGGCTGCTGTAACTCATTGGGGCCTTTCTTCTTTTAATATTTCGTCTTAAGAGAACTTGGACAGGCAAGGGGCGTAAGCCGTGCTTTTGGTTGAGTTGAGGGTTTCGTGCTAGTGACATTTGATCTTGCAGACGCCGAGTAGGTAGTCCGATGCCAGAAATTTTCTAGCAGTTGCCATGTCTTTGGTGAGTATCAGGAGATTGCCATCTTTAAGTTGGTTTAGGGATACGTAGTCCTTACTGATGAGGTCGACCGCTCAATGAACAGCAAAGCATGAATGGTCACTCAGAGGCTTGGTTTCATCTGCCGAGCTGAGAACTATAAACTTTGGGTCAGGTATTTGTATCACTGGAAGACCAGGGAATGACACAGTAGGATTATGGAAAGTTTTTAGTTTTTTGTGCTGGGATGAATCGGCAAGCATTGCAAACCGATTGTCCCCCAGAACGCTTTGCCCAGGGGGCATGATTGACGTGGTTGTCGCTCGCTCACGAAGAAGACACAAATACGGGTCCCGAAGGAGAACGGTAACAATCAATAGAGATAAGAGAGTTTGTTGTTTTTGTTTTGGCTACCGATAGGCTCGTAGGAAAAAGAAGTAGGTCTGCACTCGTTGAGTGTTAGACTAAGACTGAGTTTCGATATTAATATCAGTCTTCGGTAAGGACAATTTTAACAAGTTTTTAATACTCTGTGTTCATTGTTCATTGTTTAATGCAGACCAAATATTTGTGCATGATCCCTTTTGAAATATTTGATAGTTTGACCAGGCTATCTGACAGCAAAGACGGCATTGCCCTTGATTCTTTTACTTACATACATATGTAGAAATCACACATTTAATCGGCAAAATAAAGTCACAAAGATTTTTCTAAGTGCCTTTTGGCATAAGTATATCCAGTCGAACTTCCATAAACATTTTTTCTATCTAACGAATTATATTTAACGAATTCATTCATCATTCATTTCATTCATTTAAAACACTGCATTTAGCGAATATTTATTTACTACGATTTTTTTACGCCCGTAGATCGAATTCTCATGCGTTCTTAATCTTTCTATAACGAATTTGTTTTATTATTGTTTCTCATAATGCACGAATGCATGTACTGTTTTAGTTTTCGCATTCTTGTTGCGACAGCCGACGTAAGGGAAATTTGTTGTGGTTCTTGTTTTAATACACTTAAAGAAAAACCCAAAAAACTTTCAATTTCTACCGTTTAAATTTTGCTTGTTGGCTATTCATAAATAAATACATGTTTTCAAACAATTCTAAATTAAGATTTTTCTCTATTAGGATTTTTTCTTGTCCCCTTGAAATTCGTTTTATGGCCGAAGTAATCGGACGATCCCTATATTATTTAAACTGTTTATATAGTATATGATTATTGTTGATATTGTTCCAAGCCCAGTATTCATTACGATAGGATAGAATTTGTTCAAAAACAATTTCAGCTCTTTGCTCTTTGAGGGGTCTTAACTGGAACATTAACTTACCTTCTTTCCATCGTAGAATAAATCTTCCATCTCTTTCTGACTGCAGAGCAATGATAGGTGCAATCTTTTAACGCAATCTATACGATGGTGAAATTGATTCTTCATTCATTCATTAATCAACCAAAGTAGTTTTGCAGTTTCATTCATGTATGCTACTGGAACCCTTTCCAGATACCATGTATGTACCTGTAACGATCTTTCCCACCTTTTACATAGTGACAGTCCTCCTTTCCCTCTTAAAAAATTAGTCATGTTTTAATTGTCTACATGTTCGCCATCTTCGTAACCAGTTGAGTGTACTTTTTGTAAGAATATCTATGTTCAAATAATTAAAAATTCATATTAAGTTGCACCACCAAGTATAAAGATTATAGAGCAATCATTGCGTACGGGACTTGTTGGGAACGCATAAGCTGTACATTTGTGCGAAAAACTTTCTGAGTGCTCCCATAGCACTTCGGGTATCGAGCCGACTGGGCACTCTCGCGTTCTTGCTCAGAATTATTCTTGTTTGCGCTTAGATGCAGAGAGGCAGCCGAATGAGACGGTCGGTCCACGCAGCTCTGCTGTTTATATGCGTGTGATGGTATTGTTATTTTTGCGTGTGATGGTTTTGTTATTTTTGGGTTGGGATTTTTAAATTTGAATGTGTGCGCTCAAATTTATGCATTAATAGTTATTTGTATGCATGTCATGTGTACAAGAACCTGTCTCAGTTTTTATGATAATTTTATTTATTTTTACAGCTGTATATATTTAAGACTTTCTTATTTTGTTTATTAAAAAGCACATATGAAATAATTTTAAAATTTTGCCATATTTTTTATTTATTTAATTATATCTATGATTGATGATTACATAATAAATTTATTTTTTATTAACATATAATTAAGTCATATCAAAACAATACATTTAAGATAAAGCATTTTTCACAAGCAGCAACAAAAATGTGTAAACACCCAGAAATCTATGAATTCCTTTTTGTATGCCCACAAACAGCAACACAAGAAAATGCTATTTCGAAAAAGCTTATTTGCTACGTTATCAAGTTTGCCGCGCGAAGAGTTACCCACAACGAAATATGTTATTTTATCAGACTATTTTTAGCAATTTTTCAATTATTAGCTTGGTTGGCCAACTAATCCTCAACTCAACCCTCCACGAGGGTGCGGTGGGCAATGGGCATCGTGCTACCATCGAGACAGACGAGGGTACCAGGTGCTATTATGCCTTGCGGAGGGACAGGACGGCGTCTCAGCTAAAAGTGAACCCCAAACCATTCAAAGGCTTCGACTATTGCGAGGAGGGGGCTAACCGAAGCAGATGCCGTCATGCCCCAAAACAAACGAATGTACTACGAACTTACTTGCCTGTGGAGAGGTAGTACTATGTCTAGCTAAGGTGAACTCTACACCACTCAAAAGCTTCGGCACAGGAGAGCAAAACAAACCATTCGGGGTCCTTGGCAGTAAGGATAAAATGCTATGGGTACACTTCCCCAAAAATAAAAATCAAATGGAGGTGACTAAGGGTCAAACACGGGTTGGGATGTCAACCCAAACGTCGGTGGAAAAGGGTGCTACCACCGGCGGGCACGGGGGAGAAATCCTCTGTGTGTCGCCAGCAACCCCCCTCCCCGTACTGGTTGGAGCAGGCCAGGACGGTTGCATAGCTACTGCCAAAAATACACCCAAAATGTGGCGCGATACCGCAGTCCAAGGAGACTCGGATTGCGAATCACAGGAAGGGACTCGAAAACCGGTTTCTCAATGTCTTCCAGGCCCGGCGAGCACCAGCACCCCCAGTAGGGTCGGGCTCAAAAGGTCAAAGGAGGGATTGAAAGCCAAAGCTCAGTACAAGTCCGCCTTAAAAATCCGGGCTCGGCTCGCTAACTGCAAGCGAGAACTCACACAAGATGAGATCCGCCAGCAGAAGTGGGCCGACGAAAGGATTGAAGAGGGCAGGGCTCATTTCGAACAGGGGAAAAACATGGCGTCTGAGAACGCCAGTTTTGCCAACAAGGTGGAGGAGAGTTTGGCCGTCAAACGCCAGCGCTCCGCTGAAACCGCGAAACAGCAGAGGTGCCAGCCAGCAAGCGGCCCTGCAAAAAGCCAGTGACGCAAGCAAAACTGACGGCCAGTGATGTGGCGAGGCGACATCTTGTCGTCGCGCTCATCGACCGGAGCGACCCAAATGGCAAGATGAAGCCAGAGCAGTGGAAGAAGGTGGAGGAGCTACTGTTCAACGCGCTTCTGAGTCGTATGGGCGAACCGGACTCGCTACCCATCTCTTTTGATGGAGCGGGCTGGGCTCTCAGGCGTTAAAATCCTGAGCTGCAAGGATGACCACACTCTGAAGTGGGTCACCGGTGTCGTGGCTGCTCTGGACGCTCCGTGGGAGGGTGCCAAGCTGGAGGTAGTGGACAGAACTTGCATTCCGTCCCTACCAAGGGCAAAGTACTTTTCCCGCGGGTCGTACCAGCGGACCAGGCACTGCAGCTACTGCAATGGCAAAATCCGGACGTGCCAACTGTCGATTGGAAGGTGATCCACGTTGCGAAGCCCGATAACAAGGGTCAGCAAATGGTGATCCAGATCAATAAGGAGGCCGACGATTTGCTATACGGAAGGTTCGGGGAAGATGGCGTGGGGCGTGGGTAGCGTATACCTACGTCTCAAAAAAGCGCCACCCCGGACGACAAAATACGAATACGCTGGAGGCGGGTGAGGTGGAGAAAGACCTGGCGGGGGGTCACACTCAGCAACCAAGAGCCTGGAAATAGAAGATGACGAGGATGCGGACAGTACCGTGGTGGAAGTCCCATCCGTGGAAGATGCCACAGCCGATTATGGAGCTGAGGGTCATCCAAATCAACTTACATAAGAGCAAGTTGGCATCGGCGGAGCTCCTGTTAACCCTGGAGACAGGGCTCGCCGATGTAGCCTTGGTCCAGGAGCCCTGGATAGCCTCAGGCAACAAGGTTTCTGGACTAAAGACTCCCCAACTACAACATATTCCACCCAACAACAGTGAGTAGAGCAAGGACCGCAATCCTAGTAAGGAAAGGTATCTATGCTTACTTATTGTCTAATTACAGCACTGACGACCTCACTGTGGTCGCACTAGAAGGTGGCAGAGATGAGCCAATCCTAATGGCATCCTGCTACATGGCGCACGACACCGAAGCGCCCCCTCAAGAGCTCACTCGACTGGTGACAGAGGCCGACTCTAAGAAGCAGGCCCTCACCATCGGAGCTGACGCCAACGCTCATCACACGGTATGGGGAAGCAGAGATATTAACGAAAGAGGTGAGTCACTGCTTGATTTCATATTACAGACTAATCTTAAGATAGTAAACGAGGGAGATGAACCAACATTTGTTGGCCCTACCTCATCTAACGTCTTAGATATAACTCTTGCGTCGGTAACGAATACCGTGGCTCAGGATTGGAGAGTCCTTAGTAGACATTCCTTCTCGGACCACAGGTACATTCAATTCCGGGTAAACTTTGAACGAATAGTGAAGAGAAAATGTGTTTAGAAACCCGCGAAATACGGACTGGGAGCAGTTCGTTAAAGAGGTTGAAGGAAATCTTCCACGACCACCCAATATAGTCTCCACAAAAAATTTAGAGAAGTCCCTAGAGACACTCAATAAAAATCTAGTGGCAGCCTACAATAAAACGTGCAGACCATCCCAAGAGAAGAAGAGACACACGCCCCCGTGGTGGACTCCAGAACTCAAAGGAATAAGGAAAGACGTACTAGAACTCTTCAAACTCGCAAAACAAGCGGAAGAAGAGCTAGTATGGATCGAATACAAAATACGGCTCCGTGACTTTAAGAAAAAGGTACGAGTAGCCAAAAGACACGCATGGCAAAACTTCTGCTCAGGCATTGAGAAGACAGCCGACACCGCAAGGTTAAGGAAACTGCTAGCTCGCCAACAGACGGTACAAAGCCAACTAAAAACCGAAGACGGCAGATGGACGGAAAGCAGTGAAGATGCGGCAAATGTGCTCCTGGAGGCGCATTTCCCTAACTGCACTGAATTCAACGCAAACACGCAATCGATACACCCAACCACAACAGTGGAAATTCCGGAAGGTATCACGACAACGCGACGGATAATGTGGGCGATAGACTAGCTTTTTGAGAGCTACAAATCACCAGGTCCAGACGGAATATTCCCGGCCATGATGCAGAAGGTCAAACATGTGATCACTCCATGGCTGAGGGAAATTTTCAGAGGTTGTCTTAGGTATGGCTATGTGCCGGAGGCCTGGAGGACAGCACGGGTAATTTTCCTGCCAAAAGCTGGAAAATGTAGCCACGTGCTGCCGAAGGACTTCAGACCCATTAGCCTGACTTCGTTCCTCCTGAAAACGCTTGAAAAGCTGATAGATCTCCACATCAGAGAGAATACAGAAATGACTCTAGAGCAGAACCAACACGCATACACAAAGGGCAAGTCGGTGGAAACAGCGCTACACTCCCTTGTAGCTACCATAGAGGAAGCACTACACCACAAAGAATACGCCCTAGGCGCATTTCACGACATCTCAGGCGCATTCAACAATGTGTCGACGGAAGCAATAATGCACAGCCTAAGAGCTGTGACCCCAGCAGTAGCAGTATACTCTTGGGTTCAGAGCTTACTGAGCAGCAGGAGAATACTAGCGGAATGGGGAACCACTACCGCAATCAGGGAAGCCAAGTGTGGCACTCCCCAAGGAGGAGTGCTCTCACCCCTACTGTGGAACTTGGTGGTAAACGGACTTCTTAAAAAATTCAAACGGAAAGCCCCGAAGATAACTGCCTATGCAGACGACATAAGCATAATTATCACAGGCAAGTGTCCATCGACAATCAGCTCTGTCATGGATCACACACTTAAAGAGATACTAGAATGGGCCATGGAAGCCGGTCTAAGTATCAACGCGGACAAGACGGACCTCATTCTCTTCACAAAGAGATACAAGGTACCTCGCTGGACTCCACCAAAAATAAACGATAAGGCACTGATACCGAAAGAGAGTATCAAATACCTAGGGATAGTATTGGATAGCAAGTTGAGTTGGAAGCTCAATGTGGGAGGAAAGGGTGAAGAAAGCCACCAATGCACTTTATACATCGCAAAAGATGTTGGGTAGCACTTGGGGACTCTCACCACGACTGACACACTGGATTCTCATCTCGATTGTGCGCCCCATACTACTCTACGGAATACTGGTATGGTGGGAAGCCACAGAGAAATCCACATACCTAAAACGAATGGAAAAAACTCAGCGACATGCACTTATATGCATCACAGGGGCGCTGAGGACAACACCAACCAAAGCACTACAGACAATACTTAATGTCAACCCCGTGGACATACAGGCACGCCTAACAGCAAAAAGACTGCTCAACGTCTTTGCACGATAGGCAACATGAAGACACTCAATTACGGGCATAGTATAATTGGAAGAGGGATCCAAGTCGAAACAGACTATATGATCCAAAGAAACAATTTTAACTATACGCCCACGCTCCTAGGAAAAGATGATTGGCGCTCAGGAGCTGAGCAGACGGCCATCAACGTATATACAGACGGCTCAAAAATGATGGAGGGAGTCGGTGCAGCAGTATACTGCGCCGAACCACCCATGAGCCTGTCTTACAAACTCCCGGACCACTGCAGCATATTCCAAGCGGAGATATTCGCAATCAGGAAAGCAGCAGAAGTAGTCTTAAAAACGAATACAACGCAGGACATGGTGAACATATTCGTAGATAGCCAGGCGGCAATCAAAGCCCTACAGGCTCACCACATAAGCTCTCGGAATGTCCTGGCGTGCAGGGAAACGCTAGATGCACTCGGCACCGTTAAAAAGTGCGCATTTACTGGATTCCAAGCCACCAGGGCTTCGAGGGCAACGAAACAGCGGACACTCTGGCTAAACAAGGTGCAACGGGACTCAACAGTGACATTGTTGATGTCCCGATCTCCCTGCGAACGTTACACTCCTATATGGAGACACAGGCACGGGACACAGCAGTACGAAGGTGGACATACACCTCCGACTGCAGAATCTCAAGAATAATGTGCAAAACCTACGACGAGAAACTAACGAAATATGCACTAATGCTAAAAAGCCATGACTGCCGAAGGCTGGTAGGTCTTCTTCACAGGCCACTGCCTAACCGCAGTACACGCGAAAAGGCTAGGCATAACTGACAACGACGAATGCCGGAAATGCAACGTTTCTGGTGTCAAAGAAACGCTTGAGCATCTCCTGTGCAGCTGCCCCGCACTGGCAGCACAAAGACTACGCTATCTACATGCTCCCTTTCTAGCTTCACTCGATGAAGCCAGTAAGCGGGAACCCAACAAGCTTCTGGCATTTGCCCGAAGTACGCTTACCCAGCTGGACACCACTTGGACACCATCGGGATAGCCCTCAACACCTCTAAACACCGGCCTCACTAAGGACCCTTCAGCGGTCTATGTGTGGCGCTCCCCCTGGGAGTGCCAGCCGGCATAACCTAACCTAACCTAATTATTAGCTTAGTGCCAACTTATTCTAATCAAAATATACAACCATAACAAATATATTATTAATTTACATTTCAACAATAGCACTTATATTATATTAGGGTATCCAACACTCAACATTCGTCTGTTCATACTCTTATTCAACATGTTCGCTATTTAAGTCTATTAGTGTGCGTGTGTGTATTCACAAAAGAAGCAAAACAGAACTGCCGCACAAAATATAAAATCGACAATTTCAGACTTCTGCTTGAATCTGCTTTATGCAGTCCAACTTGGGAGGGTAGTATAAAGTTAATATGAACTTTGTCAAAATTAATAGCAAAACGTGAGATACTTTAATATTATTTATGTTCATATTTTTTATTTTTATATGTCTATCGAAAATAAACTATATTGTATATATAAAAAGTAAATATTTGTGCTTCTTCACATATGTTTGTATGCATGTACATACATAAAATGAAATAAAATGTTGTAAGCAATTTTAGGTACTTAAGCCTACATATATATTTAATCTTATTTTGCTAAATATAATATAATAAATAAACTAATATAATTAATAATAAATATAGTTGCCCACCCAAAAAGCCCTGCACCAGCATGTAAATGTATCTACATATAAAAAATCATATTGTAGATGTTGAGAAATGATGATGATGACGGAAACCTAGTGACAGACGCAGGGGTCGTGCTGAAGTTATGGAAGAGTTACTTCTCGAATATGTTGGCAGATAATCCTGAAAACGATATTGGGGAAGATGACGTGCAAATGCCAATCCACGACGACGGAATTGATATATCAAGCCCCAGCTATATCGAGGTTGCAACCGCTATTCAGCGGCTTAAAAACAATAAGGCACCAGGTGCAGATGGCCTGGCAGCCGAATTGTTTAAGACTGGTGGCAATGAGTTGATTGGGAGCATGCATCAACTTATCTGCAAGATATGGCTCACGGAGTGCATGCCCGGCGATTGGAACCTCAGCCTGATCTGTCCCATCCTAAAGAAGGGTGATGCCACATTGCGCACCAACTATCGTGGCATCAGTCTACTTCCTGTCGCATATAAGGTCTTTACAAGCGTATTATGTGAAAGGCTAAAACCCCATGCCGAGGCAATTATTGGACCTTATCAGTGCGGCTTTCGCCCTGGTAAGTCCACGATTGACCAAATCTTCACACTGTGCCAAATCCTGGAGAAGAAACATGAAAACCAAATCAACACGTACCACCTCTTTGTCGACTACAAGGCAGCTTTCGATAGCCCAAGGCGGGATTGCTTATACACTGCTATGTCTGAGCTTGGTACCCCTGCAAAGCTAACGCGACTTTGCAAGATGACATTGAGCAATACTAGCAGCTCTGTCAAGGTAGGAAATGACCAGTCCGAAACCTTTATCACCAAGCGTGGTCTCAGACAGGGTGACTCGCTTTCTTGTATGCTCTTTAATCTTTTGATGGAGAGTATTATAAGAAAGGCTGCTGTGCATCGGACGGGGACAATACTAACAAACAGATGTTCCCAACTCCTTGGATATGCTGATGATATTGACATCATTGGCCGCACTAAGCGTGATGTAACGGCGGCGTTCGGATCTATTGAAAGAGAATCGGCTAAAGTTGGTTTGACTGTAAATGCAGGGAAAACGAAGTTTATGGTATGCTCTAGCAGAGAATCTCGGCGTCTAGATTCACAGCATACCGCTGGTAACCATAGCTTTGAGTCCGTCAAGGAATTTGTTTACCTTGGATCTGCGGTCACCAATAGCAATAATGTCAGTTTGGAGATTATGCGAAGAATAACACTTGCCAACAGGTGCTACTTTGGGCTCAGTAGACAAATAAACAGTAGAGCCCTCTCTCGACAGACGAAGAAAACACTCTACAAGACGCTCATCCTTCCAGTTCTTCTTTATGGTGCGGAAGCCTGGACAGTATCACAATCAGATGTAGCTGCTCTTGGGGTTTTTGAGAGGAAAATTCTTCGCAAAATCTATGGTCCTGTCTGCGTTAGCGGTATCAACCGCATCAGGTGGAACGATGAGCTGTATGAGCTATACAACAATGTCGACGTAGTCAGTCGTGTGAATACTCAGCGACTCTGCTGGCTGGGTCACATCGCTTGTATGGAGGAAGAATCTCCGGCTCGGAAGGTGTTTGATGCGGTGGTAGGCGGACAGCGAAGGAGAGGACGACCGCGGATACGTTGGCATGACCAAGTGACTGAATGCCTGTCGAAACTTGAGATTGTCAACTGGAGAAGACGCGCCCAAAGCAGGAGCGCGTGGAGGAGCCTTGTGCATCAGGCAGTGACCCGATAGCGTTGTAGACGCCAAATAATAATAATAGATGTTGAGAAAGGTCAGGTTTTGCTATTGACGACCACCAGCAGATCAACAAAGCGCACACATGCATACGCATAAAATATATATATTCATGTGCACGCACACAGCGCATAAAAAAGAAATTTGTTCTTCTCTGCCACTTCCAAAATAACAAAACCAGTGCTTCAACACAAAATGCACGAAGTAAAAATACCCTTTGTACCAATATTGAATAAAAGCCAATTAAAACTCAAATATTTACTTTTTATATATATATAGTTTATTTTCGATATATAAATAAAAATATGAACATAAATAATATTAAAGTATCTCACGTTTTGCTATTAATTTTTACAAAGTTCATATTAAGTTTATACTACCCTCCCAAGTTGGACTGCATAAAGCAGATTCAAGCAGAAGCCTGAAATTGTCGATTTTATATTTTGTGCCATGATGAAATAAGTATAAGGTGGTCTCGTCGGCAGCCGAAGCTAGCTCGTTTTTGTCCCTTAGCTTCAGTCATGATACAATTATACAAGGTAGTCCACTCGGCAAAATCATAGTCCCTTGATATAAGTGCGAGTGAAAGAGCGTTGATTGAATAGTGAGTGTGAGTGAAACGGCTACACAGTGCGTCGATTAACACGCGCACGGTGCATGGGGCTAAAAGTTTCCTTAGCTATGAAAAGAGTTGTAGTGTTTATAATTTTATTTTTATTATACTCGATACCGAAGGTAAAGAGTATATTGAGTTTGTGCAATGTCCGTCATGGTGTCTGTCCGTCTGTATGAACGCAACTTTTTTCCACACCCTTCCAGCTAGAGACTTGAAACTTTCCAATTCTCTTTATCTATGGGATAGTAAATTAAAGTGTCAAGATGGAGGTTCTACGATAACTGGGGGGCTGGCAAAACCGATAAATCCACATATTTCGCACATCCTTACAGCTAGAACTACCAAATTTGGTGAGAAGATACCTACTAGCAACCCCAAAAAAACTGCATAAAAATTTTGGAGCCACGCCCACCCATTCCGCCCCCCGCCCCCCGCATTTTTAAGTCAAAAAAGCCTATATCTCCCACAGTTTTTGAGCTAGACCCACCAAATTTGGTGCCAAGATAGGTGATGATGACCCCCTAAAAACTGCATCAAAAGTTTGGATGCCACGCCCACCAATACCGCCCTAGCCACCCCCATGTGCCCCAACGCTTCGTCAAAAACGGGAATGCGTGTATCTTCCAGAGTTGTGGAGCTAGAGCCTCCAAAATTGGTAGGAAGATAGCTGGCAACGACCCCCAAAAACCTGCATCAAAGTTTTGGAGCCAAGCCCACCCATTCCGCCCCCCTTTCCACACCATTTACAAACTTTGAGCTAGAGTCACCAAATTTGGTATGAAGATAGCAATTGACATTCCACATAGATCTGCATCTAAAATTTGGATGCCACGCCCACTCATACCGCCCCAGCCCCCCTTTCCCCACATATTTCAAACTTTGAGCTAGAGTCACCAAATTTGGTATGAAGATAGCACTTGACATTCCACAAAGATCTGCATCAAAAATGTTGATGCCACGCCCACTTATACTGCCCCCAGCCCCCCTTTCCCCACATTTTACAAACTTTCAGCTAGAGTCACCATATTTTGTATGAAGATAGCAATTGACATTCCACAAAGATCTGCATCAGAAATGTTGATGACACGCCCACCCATACCGCCCCCAGCCCCCCTTTCCCTACATTTTACAAACTTTGATTTAGAGTCACCAAAGACAGCTGGTGGCATCCCCATCTGCATCGGAGAGTCTTTAAGGCAGCGTACACCCCTACCACATCCGTACCCCTTTGCAATGAGGCCTCTTTTTATACTCGATACAGAAGGTAAAGAGTATATTGGTTTTGTGCAATGTCCGGAGGAGCTACTGTTCAACGCGCTTCTGAGTCGTATGGGCGAACCGGACTCGCTACCCATCTCTTTTGATGGAGCAGGCTGGCTCTCAGGCGTTAAAATCCTGAGCTGCAAGGATGACCACACTCTGAAGTGGGTCACCGGTGTCGTGGCTGCTCTGGACGCCCCGTGGGAGGGTGCCAAGCTGGAGGTAGTGGACAGAACTTGCATTCCGTCCCTACCAAAGGCAAAAGTACTTTTCCCGCGGGTCGTACCAGCGGACCAGGCACTGCAGCTACTGCGATGGCAAAATCCGGACGTGCCAACTGTCGATTGGAAGGTGATCCACGTTTCGAAGCCCGATAACAAGGGTCAGCAAATGGTGATCCAGATCAATAAGGAGGCCGACGATTTGCTATACGGAAGGTTCGGGAAGATGGCGTGGGGCGTGGGTAGCGTATACCTACGTCTCAAAAAGCGCCACCCCGACGACAAAAATACGAATACGCTGGAGGCGGGTGAGGTGGAGAAAGACCTGGCGGAGGTCACACTCGCAACCATGAGCCTGGAAATAGAAGATGACGAGGATGCGGACAGTACCGTGGTGGAAGTCCCATCCGTGGAAGATGTCACAGCCAATTATGGAGCTGAGGGTCATCCAAATCAACTTACATAAGAGCAAGTTGGCATCGGCGGAGCTCCTGTTAACCCTGGAGACAGGGCTCGCCGATGTAGCCTTGGTCCAGGAGCCCTGGATAGCCTCAGGCAACAAGGTTTCTGGACTAAAGACTCCCAACTACAACATATTCCACCCAACAACAGTGAGTAGAGCAAGGACCGCAATCCTAGTAAGGAAAGGTATCTATGCTTACTTATTGTCTAATTACAGCACTGACGACCTCACTGTGGTCGCACTAGAAGGTGGCAGAGATGAGCCAATCCTAATGGCATCCTGCTACATGGCGCACGACACCGAAGCGCCCCCTCAAGAGCTCACTCGACTGGTGACAGAGGCCGACTCTAAGAAGCAGGCCCTCACCATCGGAGCTGACGCCAACGCTCATCACACGGTATGGGGAAGCAGAGATATTAACGAAAGAGGTGAGTCACTGCTTGATTTCATACTACAGACTAATCTTAAGATAGTAAACGAGGGAGATGAACCAACATTTGTTGGCCCTACCTCATCTAACGTCTTAGATATAACTCTTGCGTCGGTAACGAATACCGTGGCTCAGGATTGGAGAGTCCTTAGTAGACATTCCTTCTCGGACCACAGGTACATTCAATTCCGGGTAAACTTTGAACGAATAGTGAAGGAAAATGTGTTTAGAAACCTGCGAAATACGGACTGGGAGCAGTTCGTTAAAGAGGTTGAAGGAAATCTTCCACGACCACCCAATATAGTCTCCACAAAAATTTAGAGAAGTCCCTAGAGACACTCAACAAAAATCTAGTGGCAGCCTACAATAAAACGTGCAGACCATCCCAAGAGAAGAAGAGACACACGCCCCCGTGGTGGACTCCAGAACTCAAAGGAATAAGGAAAGACGTACTAGAACTCTTCAAACTCGCAAAACAAGCGGAAGAAGAGCTAGTATGGATCGAATACAAAATACGGCTCCGTGACTTTAAGAAAAAGTACGAGTAGCCAAAAGACACGCATGGCAAAACTTCTGCTCAGGCATTGAGAAGACAGCCGACACCGCAAGGTTAAGGAAACTGCTAGCTCGCCAACAGACTGTACAAAGCCAACTAAAAACCGAAGACGGCAGATGGACGGAAAGCAGTGAAGATGCGGCAAATGTGCTCCTGGAGGCGCATTTCCCTAACTGCACTGAATTCAACGCAAACACGCAATCGATACACCCAACCACAACAGTGGAAATTCCGGAAGGTATCACGACAACGCGACGGATAATGTGGGCGATAGACTCCTTTGAGAGCTACAAATCACCAGGTCCAGACGGAATATTCCCGGCCATGATGCAGAAGGTCAAACATGTGATCACTCCATGGCTGAGGGAAATTTTCAGAGGTTGTCTTAGGTATGGCTATGTGCCGGAGGCCTGGAGGACAGCACGGGTAATTTTCCTGCCAAAAGCTGGAAAATGTAGCCACGTGCTGCCGAAGGACTTCAGACCCATTAGCCTGACTTCGTTCCTCCCGAAAACGCTAGAAAAGCTGATAGATCTCCACATCAGAGAGAATACAGAAATGACTCTAGAGCAGAACCAACACGCATACACAAAGGGCAAGTCGGTGGAAACAGCGCTACACTCCCTTGTAGCTACCATAGAGAAAGCACTACACCACAAAGAATACGCCCTAGGCGCATTTCTCGACATCTCAGGCGCATTCAACAATGTGTCGACGGAAGCAATAATGCACAGCCTAAGAGCTGTGACCCCAGCAGTAGCAGTATACTCTTGGGTTCAGAGCTTACTGAGCAGCAGGAGAATACTAGCGGAATGGGGAACCACTACCGCAATCAGGGAAGCCAAGTGTGGCACTCCCCAAGGAGGAGTGCTCTCACCCCTACTGTGGAACTTGGTGGTAAACGGACTTCTTAAAAAATTCAAACGGAAAGCCCCGAAGATAACTGCCTATGCAGACGACATAAGCATAATTATCACAGGCAAGTGTCCATCGACAATCAGCTCTGTCATGGATCACACACTTAAAGAGATACTAGAATGGGCCATGGAAGCCGGTCTAAGTATCAACGCGGACAAGACGGACCTCATTCTCTTCACAAAGAGATGCAAGGTACCTCGCTGGACTCCACCAAAAATAAACGATAAGGCACTGATACCGAAAGAGAGTATCAAATACCTAGGGATAGTATTGGATAGCAAGTTGAGTTGGAAGCTCAATGTGGAGGAAAGGGTGAAGAAAGCCACCAATGCACTTTATACATCGCAAAAGATGTTGGGTAGCACTTGGGGACTCTCACCACGACTGACACACTGGATTCTCATCTCGATTGTGCGCCCCATACTACTCTACGGAATACTGGTATGGTGGGAAGCCACAGAGAAATCCACATACCTAAAACGAATGGAAAAAACTCAGCGACATGCACTTATATGCATCACAGGGGCGCTGAGGACAACACCAACCAAAGCACTACAGACAATACTTAATGTCAACCCCGTGGACATACAGGCACGCCTAACAGCAAAAAAGACTGCTCAACGTCTTTGCACGATAGGCAACATGAAGACACTCAATTACGGGCATAGTATAATTGGAAGAGGGATCCAAGTCGAAACAGACTATATGATCCAAAGAAACAATTTTAACTATACGCCCACGCTCCTAGGAAAAGATGATTGGCGCTCAGGAGCTGAGCAGACGGCCATCAACGTATATACAGACGGCTCAAAAATGATGGAGGGAGTCGGCGCAGCAGTATACTGCGCCGAACCACCCATGAGCCTGTCTTACAAACTCCCGGACCACTGCAGCATATTCCAAGCGGAGATATTCGCAATCAGGAAAGCAGCAGAAGTAGTCTTAAAAACGAATACAACGCAGGACATGGTGAACATATTCGTAGATAGCCAGGCGGCAATCAAAGCCCTACAGGCTCACCACATAAGCTCTCGGAATGTCCTGGCGTGCAGAGAAACGCTAGATGCACTCGGCACCGTTAAAAAGTGCGCATCTACTGGATTCCAAGCCACCAGGGCTTCGAGGGCAACGAAACAGCGGACACTCTGGCTAAGCAAGGTGCAACGGGACTCAACAGTGACATTGTTGATGTCCCGATCTCCCTGCGAACGTTACACTCCTATATGGAGACACAGGCACGGGACACAGCAGTACGAAGGTGGACATACACCTCCGACTGCAGAATCTCAAGAATAATGTGCAAAACCTACGACGAGAAACTAACGAAATATGCACTAATGCTAAAAAGGCATGACTGCCGAAGGCTGGTAGGTCTCTTCACAGGCCACTGCCTAACCGCAGTACACGCGAAAAGGCTAGGCATAACTGACAACGACGAATGCCGGAAATGCAACGTTTCTGGTGTCAAAGAAACGCTTGAGCATCTCCTGTGCAGCTGCCCCGCACTGGCAGCACAAAGACTACGCTATCTACATGCTCCCCTTCTAGCTTCACTCGATGAAGCCAGTAAGCGGGAACCCAACAAGCTTCTGGCATTTGCCCGAAGTACGCTTACCCAGCTGGACACCACTTAGACACCATCGGGATAGCCCTCAACACCTCTAAACACCGGCCTCACTAAGGACCCTGAAGGTCTATGTGTGGCGCTCCCCCTGGGAGTGCCAGCCGGCATAACCTAACCTAACCTAATGTCCGTCATGGTGTCTGTCCGTCTGTACGTCCGTATGGTTGCAAGTTTTTTCCACACCCTTCAAGCTAGAGACTTGAAACTTTCCAATTCTCTTTATCTACAGGATAGTAAGTTAAAGTGTCAAGATGGGGGTTCTACGATAACTGGGGGGCTGACAAATCGATAAATTCGATTACCCAAAACCGATAAATCTACATATTTCGCACATCCTTACAGCTAGAAGTACCAAATTTGGTAAGAAGATAGCTATTAGCAATTTTGGAGCCACGAACCCCATTCCGCCCCCAGCTTCCCCGCATTTTAAAGTCAAAAATGACTATATCTCCCACAGTTTTTGAGCTATAGCCACCAAATTTGGTGCCAAGATAGGTGATGATGACCTCCTAAAAACTGCACCAAAAGTTTGGATGCCACGCCCACCAATACTGCCCTAGCCACCCCCATCCACCCCAACGCTTCGTCAAAAACGGGAATGAGTATCTTCCAGAGTTGTGGAGCTAGAGCCACCAAATTTGGTAGGAATATAGCTGGCAACGACCCCCAAAAATCCGCATCAAAGTTTTGGAGCCACGCCCTCCATTTCGCCCCCCTTTCCCCACTTTTTACAATTTTCGAGCTAGAGTCACCAAATTTGGTATGAAGATAGCAATTGACATTTCACAAAGATCTGCATCAAAAATTTGGATGCCACGCCCACCCATACCGCCCCCAGCCCCCTTTCCCCACTTTTTACAATTTTGGAGCTAGAGTCACCAAATTTGGTATGTAGATAGCAATTGACATTTCAAAAGATCTGCAACAAAAATTTTGATGCCACGCCCACCCATACCGCCCCCAGCCCCTACATTTTACAAATTTTGAGCTACAGTCACCAAATTTGGAAGGAATATAGCTGGTGGTATCCCCATCTGCATCGGAGAATCTTTAAGGCAGCGTACACCCCTGCCGCATCCGTACCCCTTTGCAAGCAGGCCTCTTTTTACCGGTTTTAATACTGGTATCGAGTATGCCGCAGTCGGTTGCGTCCGACTGCAACGTTTCCACTTGTTACCGGTTATAATACTGGTATCGAGTATACCGCAGTCGGTATCATCCGACTGCAACGTTTCCACTTGTTAGTTTTGAATTTGACATTATTCTTTGTTTTTGTTGTTTAACAGCCATTCTTTTGTTTAAGCTCTTAATTCTAAAAAATATACGTATCTGCTTGGCACTTAAGGGTTAAAGGTCTGAAAAATAACAGTCCGCACACAACCTTTCAGTTCGACAAGCAGGCACGCACTGAAAATAGGGGACCAAACCCGAACGACATCGGCAGCCGAGTGGACTACCTTGTATAATTGTATCATGGCTTCAGTGTAGAGCTGCAAAAACATCGATGGTCAGAACATCGATGTTTTCGTCACCGATGTTTTGAAAATTTTATGTTTTCGATGTTTTTGTTCAAATAATTAAAAAAATCATTTTTTATTTGTAACCGACTGTTTATGTTAGTTTATGTCCTATTTTCTTCTTATAATTAAACTAACAGAAATAATCTCTCCGTTTTATCACCTCACAACTAATTTAACACAAAAATTTAGTATTAATAAAGAAAATTATAAAAAACAAAAATAATAAAAATTAGTCATTCAGTTTTCTTAACTTCACAATTTTTAAAGCATTTTTCCTGTTTTAAACTTAAAACTAATAACATCTAGATCTTTCTAGATCTAGATACAAGATCTATGAAAGATCCATTGATTTTTTTTTTGTAAAAATAGTAACATGTTGACCGCTTTTGTTGCCTTACGTTTTTGGGAAATGATTTCTCCAGCCTTGCTGAAAGTTCGCTCAGACTCTGTCAAGCCAACTGGTACGCATAAGTATGCACAAAAACTTTTCCATTTTATTAAGAGGAACCGCCACTATTTATTTATTAACGTATCGCTATAAGAAACTATTAAAACAACGAATTTATGAAACAAAATAAACTATTTATTTTAAATTACGCACTCGCAATCTGAAGCTTCACTATACAATGAAACATCGATGTTGAAAATAATGCATCGATGCATCGAACAACTTGGAAAACATCGATATAATCGATGTTGACATCGATGTTTTTGCAGCTCTACTTCAGTGCATGCTTGCTTGTTGACGCGGAAGGTTGTGTGCGGACGAATGTTTTCTCAACACTTAACCCTTAAGCAGAAACAAAAAATGAGTTATGTGGTTTCCTCACTAGCACTTTACATCAGCATTTACAGCAATTATCGATAACAAGACGGAGAGCTGTCCTCATACACAACATCAGCATCTGCATCTTGTTGACAGTTTACAATTATAAATTGAGCTAACACGTGCGTAATATGGATTCGGTTTTATTATATATTTTGGAGAACGACGCTAAGATGGAGGCGCAATTTTTGTTAAATTTGTTTGGGTCGTCGAGCTCATCATTTAATCATGATCAGAGCGTTCGTAGCGTATGGAAATATGTACGGATATCCCATATTGCAAAATTATGCATTTTATTTTATGAAATGCCATTTTATAATATAGATTCGGTTTCGAAGTTTTTCGAGCGGGATGTGCCGAGGAACTCGGACGAGTTCTTCAAAGAAAGTTTTCGGTGTGAGAGGAAAGTTTTCGAAAATATTGTATAGCAGAATAAAAACAAAATAAATTTAATTTTTACCGTTTGCCATTTTGAGTCTCAATTTCCTGTAATTATTTGACTAGTGGTGTCACCATGCCGATAAAAGAAATTATCAAGCATAATAGAAATTTTTTTAGAGTATCGATAACTGTTAACACCAGATGTACTCACATCTTGGCCAGACGCCAGCATCTGCCATATCTAGCACCCATACAATTTGTATGGGAGATGTTCAACATCTTGGCTCAAGATGCGAAGATGCAAGATGCAGCCCTAATGAGGACAGGGCATTACTGTAATTTTTGCCGCAAGCATGTACTGGGTGTGAAGTTTATTCATGCACCGAAATGTGTTGTGAAGCGAAAAAACAACGACTTATTGCTTATTCAAAATTATTAAAAATAAAACTATAAAAACTCACTTCACCGCTTTGTTTTATATTGGGCTATTTTAAACCCCAGGGACCAGCTAAGGGTTAATGAACACAATATCCTACCATTTCATTCACACTCACTGCAAAGTTTGCGTTTCACTCGCACTTATTGCAAGCATACGCTAAGTGACAGCTTTTGCCGACGAGACCACCTTATACTTATTTCATCATGTTTAGTGCGGCAGTTCTGTTTTGTTTCTTTTGTGAATACACACACGCACACTAACAGACTTAAATAGCGAACATGTTGAATAAGAGTATGAACAGACGAATGTTGAGTGTTGGATACCCTAATATAATATAAGTGCTATTGTTGAAATGTAATTTAATAATATATTTGTTATGGTTGTATATTTTGATTAGAATAAGTTGGCACTAAGCTAATAATTGAAAAATTGCTAAAAATAGTCTGATAAAATAACATATTTCGTTGTGGGTAACTCTTCGCGCGGCAAACTTGATAACGTAGCAAATAAGCTTTTTCGAAATAGCATTTTCTTGTGTTGCTGTTTGTGGGCATACAAAAAGGAATTCATAGATTTCTGGGTGTTTACACATTTTTGTTGCTGCTTGTGAAAAATGCTTTATCTTAAATGTATTGTTTTGATATGACTTAATTATATGTTAATAAAAAATAAATTTATTATGTAATCATCAATCATAGATATAATTAAATAAATAAAAAATATGGCAAAATTTTAAAATTATTTCATATGTGCTTTTTAATAAACAAAATAAGAAAGTCTTAAATATATACAGCTGTAAAAATAAATAAAATTATCATAAAAACTGAGACAGGTTCTTGTACACATGACATGCATACAAATAACTATTAATGCATAAATTTGAGCGCACACATTCATTCACTGTTCAAATTTAAAAATCCCAACCCAAAAATAACAAAACCATCACACGCAAAAATAACAATACCATCACACGCATATAAACAGCAGAGCTGCGTGGACCGACCGTCTCATTCGGCTGCCTCTCTGCATCTAAGCGCAAACAAGAATAATTCTGAGCAAGAACGCGAGAGTGCCCAGTCGGCTCGACACCAGAAGTGCTATGGGAGCACTCAGAAAGTTTTTCGCACAAATGTACAGCTTATGCGTTCCCAACAAGTCCCGTACGCAATGATTGCTCTATAATCTTTATACTTGGTGGTTGCACTGAAGCAATAGCAGAACTAATTAATGTCCTAGTTAAGGCCTATTTACTCTTGACTTAACTTAACTTAACTTAACGTAACTTAACGTAACTTAAAGGCCTATTTACTCTTGACTTAACTTAACTTAACTTAACGTAAGAGTCAGCTGACTCAATCTGCCTTATGGCTGTCAATGCAAGCGCTTACTCTCAACTTAACGTAACTTAACTTAATTCTGAAGATTCTGCAGATTCTTACGTTAAGTTCTTAAGTTGAACAGTGTTGATTAACATGAAAATCAAACAGCTGATCAAAAACTGTGATGCAAAACGTTTAACGCTCTTTACAAAATGTTTACAAAATCAAATATTCAAATGGATGAAGATAAACTTATTATTTTAGTACAAAATCATGCTTTATTATATGATAAAAAGTCAAAAGACTTTAGAAATATAATTAAAAAAGAGAAGTTTGGGCTGCAATTGCCAAAGAACTTGGTTGCAACGTTGTATTCAAAATGCGCCAATGAGCGGTCAATATATTTATTTATTTTTTTTTATTTATTTAATTGTTACCGAGAATTTAATTCTAAGTATCAATTTATTGTAAAGCCAGAGCAGCAAAGGCCTTCAGGCAGTCTTATTATTTATATTTAAATTATATTATTTGATTATGGATTTACATTATATGCATTATATACATTATATCTCTATGTGTAGTTTATTAATTATTTTTATAAAATTTTCTATATTTGATATGTTGGGATTTGAGATAAGGATGTTGAGTGTGGGAGAATTAAGGGATTTGCAGATGTTCATTACGTGTTGGCATTGAAGTGTTAGGTGTTTTATTGTCAAGGTATCGCTATTGCAAAATGGGCAATAGGGTGCCGGTGTTATGTTGAAGATGTGTTGGTGTGTTAATGTTGTGTGTCCTAGTCTGAATCTTGTGTATTTTATTGCATGTTTCCTTTCTATTTTAATTGGTAGCTGTGTAGGTTCTCTTGCAGGGTTGATGGTTTTGTAGAAGTGCGTGTAATCGTTCCAGATTGTTTTGAGTGTTTCTTTTGTTGTAGAGTTAATCAATTTATTTATGTCCTTTTTGTTGTTTATGTTGTGTAAGAGCAATGGTGAAAGTGTAGCTATTTTAGCTGCTGTGTCTGCTTGTTCATTTCCTTTTATTTTGACATGTCCAGGCGTCCAGAGTAGTTTAATCCGTTTGTGATTTGAGATGAGATTGTCTCGAATTTTTGCGATTGTGGGTTGATTTGTGTTTGGGTTTTTGACTGCCAGTAAGGTGGAGAGTGAGTCCGTGCAGATAACAAATTTAGTTTTTGTTTCTTTTTGTGTGATTTCTACCGCACAGAGAATCGCTTCCGCTTCCGCTGTGAAAATTGAAGAGTGCCAAGGAGTGACGGCTGATTTTATTATCTTATTATCTTCTGTGACAACGCTGAAGGCAGTTATGTGGTTGAGTTTTGATGCGTCCGTGTATAGGAAAGTCCATGACTTGTATTCGTTTCTGATTTTGTCGAAACCTTTTCTGTAAACTTCGCATGGGGTACTGTCCTTTTTGTATTTCGCGAGCTCTAACATTGTAGAGTGCCCGTTTATTGTCCATGGTGGAAATTTTTCTTTGTATTTGCGTTCTGGTGAGATGAATATGTTTAGAGCTGCAGCTTTTTCGCGAGCTCTAACATTGTAGAGTGCCCGTTTATTGTCCATGGTGGAAATTTTTCTTTGTATTTGCGTTCTGGTGAGATGAATATGTTTAGAGTCAGCTTTTTTGATAATCATTTCTAGGCTTGATGGCTTTTTTGTTGCTCTTTTCCGTTTAAGTTGTCTGAGGAGTGAATATTGTAGGGAAGATCCGTGTGAATTGGTTATGTTTTTAATATGTCGTCCAATGCTCCATTGGAATCTAGTGTTTAAGTTGGGGAGTCCTGTTTCTGCCAGCATGTTATTTATTGGGGTAGTGCGGAGGGCGCCTAATGAGAGTCTGATGGAGGAGTGGTAGGGAGTGGAAAGTTTTACAAAATTTGTTTTATTTGTTTTGCCGTAAATTAAAAGACCGTAGTCTATCTTGGCGAGTATTATTGACTTAGCTATATTAATGAGTTGCTTTTTAACTTATAGCTACTTAAACATTTAATTATATTAAGTCTATTATTTAATGAGCTGGTTAAAACTTTCACATGTTCGTTCCAATTATATTTACTGTCGAATGTTAAACCTAGAATTTTGAGGTGTTGTGTTTTCGGTATGTTTACATTATTTATTGTTATGTCTATGTTAGAGCAATTGTGTTTCCTACATATATGTAGGTGAGTGGATTTTTCCGCTGATATTTTTGTTCCAGTGATATTGCACCAATCGTGAATTTTAGTGAATAGATTATTTATTTGGGTTTTATAGCCGGGGTTTGGTTTGAAAAAGAGGCAAAGGTCGTCTGCGTACATAGTGTGTTTGAAGAATGTATTTTGATTTATCAAGTGATTTAATTTATTGAAGGCGATGAGAAAAAGCGTGACTGAAAGTGGGGAGCCTTGTGGGATGCCGTTTTTTAAGTTCATTGGATTAGATAGGGTGTTATTTACTTTAACTCGTATTCTACGGTTGTTTAGGTAGCTACGAATGTAATTAATGATTTTTCGGCCAAATTTCCAATCATATAGTAGTCAAAAGCTTTTTCCATATCGATTGAGAGTACCGATATGTGGTTTTTTGTGGCTAAATTGTTACAAATAAAGTTATCTAATATAAGTAAGGGATCCGTGGTCGACCTGTTTTGCTTGTATGCATATTGGTTAGGAGATAGGAGGTTCTCTTGGTTAAGTATCCACATGATTCTTTTTGAAATGATTTTCTCTAGTATTTTGGAAATGCAAGGGAGCAGGGATATTGGGCGATAACTGTTAAGTAAGTGATTTGGTTTATTTGGTTTGTTTATTGGTATTATTGTTGCAATTTTCCATTGATGGGGGATATTGCTGGTGTCTAGTATTGTATTATAGAGGTCTAAGAGTTTGTTTATTGCAGATGGTGGGAGCTTTTTTATTATTTGATAATTGATATTGTCGTGTCCAGGAGTGGATCCTTTAAGGGTATCTAGACAAGATTGCAATTCTAAAAGGGCTATGGGTTTTTCAATGATTTTAGCTCTGTTTCTTGGAGTATATGTGATGGATGTTTGGGCTATGTGTTGTTGTTTGTTATTTATGAAGGTGTTTGAGCAATTTGAGTCGTTTGAATAATTTGACCATGTTTTGCAAAATGCTTCGGCTATTTCTGTTGGATCACATGTGTTTCCTGTTTCTGCTTGTATTGCATGAATGTGTGTGATTTTACTGATTCCCGAGAGCCTATGAACTTTGTCCCAGAGTACTTTGGTTGTTGTGCTAGGACTTATATCTTCTGTAAACTTAGCAAAGCTAATTCTTTGTGCTATTTTTGCTGTATATTTAAACTTTGCGTTCGCTTTTTTGTACATTAGCATGTTTTCTGTGCTTAGGTGTTTTCTTAGACTATTTAAACATTTTATTTTTTCTTTTTTTAATTTTTCAAGTTCTGGGTTCCACCAGTATACGTGTTTATTATTCTTTCTGTTGGGGTTGGTTGTGGGTATTGCTTTGTTAGCAGATGCCTTAACTATTTGAAGAAATTTGGCTGCTGATTGATTAGTATTATTTGTTATAATTAGTTTTTGTGTTAGTATGTCTATATTTTTCTGAAATGATTCCCAGTTCGCTGAATGAAATTTGTATCTATGTGTTTTGTAAGCTGTTTTTGTGTTTGCTATGGGAAATATTTGTATAAGTATTGGGTAGTGGTCACTCCCGTAGAGATCCTCATATGTAGCCCAGGTGGCGTTAAGGTTAAGTGGTGGTGAGCAAAACGCTAGGTCAACGTGTGTGAAGGTGTTATGGGTGGAGTAGTGTGTGTGGTCTCCTTTGTTTAGTACAATTAGATTGCTGTTATGTACAAAATTTGCTATAATATTTCCTCTTGGGTTGTTTGAGGGTGATCCCCAGAGCGAATGCCAGGCGTTAAAGTCTCCTAGCAATAAAACTGGCTTATTGAAACTGTTTATTAGGTTGTGATGGTCTTGCTCTGTGAACTTGTCCGTGGGAGAAAGGTAGGTGTTAATAATTATAAACGGTTTTTTGGCTTGTATTACTGCACATGTAGCTAGGATGTTTGATTGGTGGTTTACTATTTTATGTTGTATATTTTTTGATATTAGAAGTGCTACTCCTCTGTTAGCTTTAGGAGCTTGCGAATTGATATCATTCTTATGATATAGTGAGTATTAGTTTGGTATGGGAATTTTTGTGTTAGGATCGTTTATATGGGTTTCTTGTAGGGCTATTATATGTGGGTTTTGGTTTTTTATTAAGAGAGAGAGATTATGGTATTTGTCTTTGTAACCATTTATGTTCCATTGTATTATTTTTAAAGTCATTATGTTAGTGAGTGAGTTGTGTTAATTCGTTTTGTATTGGTTTATGTGTTGTTTTTATAATCTCTCTCTTGCTCGGTCTCCCCCTCGGTTCAGCGAAGATGCGCTTTAATGCTTAGATCATTATAGGCCCTCGCGGGGACCGAGGAAGAGAGCGAGCACAGCCTAAAAGGGCTTTGAGAGGTTTTATCACAACTCAACGTCTGCTATGATACTATCCGTATCAGAGAGCGTTGAGTGATATTGGTTGTTGTTGTTATATTAATTTATTTCGTTATTGATGTTTGTGTCTGTTTCTGAGTCGCTTGAGGTAATCTTTTCTGTGTCAGTTGAGTGTTTCGCTATCTTGAGTGTTTGTTTGTTCGGTTTGCTTAGGTTATTTTCTAGCATTGCTTTAGTTACTAAAGTTTAGTATATTTTGTGTTAGTGAAGTCAAAAGGTTTTTCGGGTGTGCTTTTAGTTTTTATTTTGTCTTTGGAATTGTTTTCTTTGTTGGAGTTGGATGGTAGGATTTTTGTCTCGATTTCTTTTTGTGGTGTTTGTGTAGCGGCTATTTCTGAGAAAGTTTTTTTCATATTTGTCGGTGTTTGTGTGAATTGTTTGTAATATTTCGTTTTGGCTTCGTACATAGTGCATTTTTCGGTGGTTTTTATTATAATTATTTCTTTTGCTTCTTTAAATTTGGGACAGTCTTTGTTGCTGGCCGCATGCTCTCCCTTACAGTTCACGCAGAAAGTATGGGTACACTGAGTTGGTTTGTGAGCTGGTAGACCACATGGGTCACAAACCGTTGTGCCTTTGCAATACTTTGCTGTGTGGCCTATAATTTGACAATTTTTGCAGCGCATTGGGTTTGGTATATACTCTTTAACCTTTACGACATGCCATGATATTTGTATTTTTTGGGGAAGATGGTATAGATTGAAGGTGAGCTGCACCACGCCAGACGGAATTGTTTTGCCATCTATGAGTTTTGTGTATTTATATACATCGACAACTCATTGAGACTTGAGTTCCTTAAGTATTTTCTCGTTTGGTATGTTGTTAAGGCAGGGGGCGTATACTGTGCCTTTGCAGTAATTAAGATTTTTGTGGTATTCACATGATATTTGGAAGATACCATGGAGTTCTTTGGAAGCGATGAATTTCTCTGCTATTGTTGTATTCTCTACGAATATTAGTAGATTTCCATCACGCATTTGGTTAATTTTTAATATGTTTTTGTTTATGATTTTAATTACACGCTCTACAGCAAAACAGGAGTATGTGGAGATTGGGTTATTCTTGTCGGTAGCTGACATAGATGAATTTGGGATTAGGTAACTTAGGGGTAGGGGGTTTTGGGAAAGCTTTTAAAAGGGGGAAGGTTTTTTTTTTTTTTTTTGGTGGGGTTTTTTATTTTAAAAGTATTTCCCCCTTACCTTTTTTTGTCTGGGGGTATGGGTTTTTTTTTTTTTTTTATGCTTTAATGCTTGTGTATAGTTTGAAAGGTGAAGTATGAGTGTACAAAAAGAAAAGGCGTTTGAAAGATTGATAAGCTTTGAACTGAGCTCTGCGCTAACACAACCGATCGGTACGAGGTCTAGTCGACGACTGCGGTCAATATATTTTTCTGTGTTTAACAGCACTACTAACATAATTCTACAGCACTGACACACTGATTTCTTAAGTTAAGTTAAGTTGAGAGTAAACGCATTCATTCCTTAAGTTAAAAGCCTATTTACTCTTGACTTAACTTAACGTAACTTAACGTAACTTGCTCTAGAATTATGTTAGTAGTGCTGTTAAACACAGAAAAATATATTGACCGCTCATTGGCGCATTTTGAATACAACGTTGCAACCAAGTTCTTTGGCAATTGCAGCCCAAACTTCTCTTTTTTAATTATATTTCTAAAGTCTTTTGACTTTTTATCATATAATAAAGCATGATTTTGTACTAAAATAATAAGTTTATCTTCATCCATTTGAATATTTGATTTTGTAAACATTTTGTAAAGAGCGTTAAACGTTTTGCATCACAGTTTTTGATCAGCTGTTTGATTTTCATGTTAATCAACACTGTTCAACTTAAGAACTAAACGTAAGAATCTGCAACCTGCAGGTTCAGAATTAAGTTAAGTTACGTTAAGTTGAGAGTAAACGCTTGCATTGACAGCCATAAGGCAGATTGAGTCAGCTGACTCTTACGTTAAGTTAAGTTAAGTTAAGTCAAGAGTAAATAGGCCTTTAAGTTACGTTAAGTTGCATGAGTTTACATATTTCGCCTTCATGCTTGTGTGACTCATTATGGGATGTGCGACTATACTGTCCAGAGACGACGGCTGAAAGCCTTAGGGCGGTCATGTCTTGGAGGTGACAAAATTTGGTAGGACGTGCGAATGCTACTCTAAACAAATGAAAACGGTGCAGTTGGACGCAACCGACTGCGGTTTACTCGATACCTGTTTAAAAACGGCTAAAAAGAGGCCTCATTGCTAGGAGGTACTGTTGTGGTGTGGTGTACGCTGCCTTTAAAGGGTGTCTAATGCAGATGGGGATGCCACCAGTTATTTTCCTAAAAAATTTGATGACTCCAGCTTAAAGTTTGTTAAAGGTGTAGGAAGGGGGCTGAGGGCAGTATGGGTGTAATAATCCGGATGATTATTATTCTTTAAGATTTTATTAATTCTCTGCAGTGCACGTCTGTATGTTACAAGAGTTGATTAAGCAAGCGCAAGCGCTTACATAGCGATGCGCTTTCATCGATCATTATTAAAACTATCGATAGATACATGTGTTGTTCTTATGCTAATGATACTATCGCTTACTTAATACTATTACAATATTATTACACGCTTTGTTTTTATTCGAATTTTTTTGGTTTCTTAATTTCTCTACCACTTCTTGTTTTTACAATTTTTCTATCAGGTGGATTCGGGTTTTCTGTTTCATAATTACTATATTTAATGAGTAATGGATCCTCATCTGAGCTGGCCTCATCTGCTGTTTCAAATGTAACAGATGTCTCCGACTCAGACTGCCTATCCAGTTCCTCCTCTAAATTAATACATATTTCATTATCGCTTCCCTTACTTGCTATGTTCTGTACAGGATGAGGAACAATTGTTTCATTATTGATATTGTTTTCATCACAGTTATTTTCATTGTTGATTATCTCAGTTTCTTCAGCACAATTATCATTATTAAGAGATACATTCGTTTCCATGCCGTTATCATTACGTAAAACATTTTTTCTTCACTTGATTTAGAATAATTACTATTACTTTGATAATCGTACATCGATATATCCTCATTCTTTTCTTCATTTTGGGTTTTTTTAATCAGTTTTCTATTTCTTCTAAAGTACTTATTATTCCTATCTTTTATAATGTATGACCGCTCGTTTACTTTTTTTCTACTATTCCGTAATTCCACTCATTAATTGTTTTTCTAAACATTATTTTTTCCCCCAGTATACAAGGCTTCAGTACTTTTGCGTTACGATCATAGTATTGTTTTTGTTTTAATCGTTTCTTTTCTAACTTAGCCTTAATTTCCTTTTCTTCTAGATTGTTACGATGTAAGCTAGATTTAGCAATTGGAAGCTTTGTTTTGCAGTTCCTCCCGAAGAACAGCTCACAAGGCGATGCTTGCAAACTAGCTATGGGTGTATTATTGTATTCTAGAATGTTGTATTGGTATAACTCCTTTTTATCAGTACAGCGTTTTAAAATGTTTTTGGCTATCGCAACCCCTTTTTCCGCCAATCCATTACTTTGTGGATAATGTGGGCTGGAAAACTGAAGCAATATATTGAGGGTATTCATTAGCTGTCGTAAAATTGTAAAGCGTAAAATTGTAAATCCAAAAGTTTACAACGCAACAACAAAACACATGAGAAAAAATTACGACGATTAAACATGCCCTAGGGTATGTTTAAAAAAACTGTCGTAAAATAGTAAAGTTGTGATGAGTTGAAGTGCTGTAAAATTATGCAAAGTATCGAGTAAAAATACTTGGTATCGAGCCATATCGAGATTTTTGTCTAAAAATATGCGGTCACATATAAAAATAGTCAGTAAGATTAAAGTATCAGTTATGAGAAAAATATATTTGAGAACATTAACAAATCAATGCATTCCATTTCCTAAAGGGCCAAGTCTATTTTTCGATTTTTCAAAGCTTGTCGCTCACTTTGTCTTGGCATTTTTATTAAGTTTTCGTTTTGTGTATATTTTGTCACGAATAAAATTTTGGCACTCAAATGTCACTTGTCAAAACAGCTGTTTTAACACAATAATTACTACAGTGAATCACAAGGGGTTGCTCACTAGCTTGCGTGTGGTAAATTTACGCTTTACAATTTTACGATAACTTGTGAACACCCTCATTATAAGCATTGGCAAACGTTCTAAACTCACATGAGTTAAACGGATTGTTATCGCTTTTTATTTTTGTTGGGTATCCTAGACTATCAAATACTTGTTTCAGTTCAGTTGTTACTTGTTTGACAGATTTGTTTTTTAATTTTTTAACAATAAGAAAATTTGAGTAATTGTCAAATATTGACACAAAATCTTCTCCCCCTAATTCAAAAATATCTATGCCCACCATATGAAATGGATATTCCGGCATTTCATCCTCAATTAAGGGTTCTTTTTGGTTTTTTCTTCTAAACTTTTCACATACCCGGCACGATTCCACTAATTCTTTAATTTGAGTATTCATATTCGGCCAGTAATAGCATTCTCTTGCTCGAGCTAAAGTTTTCTCTATTCCTAAATGAGGACTATGTACTTGTTTCATTATTTGTGATTGTAATCCTTTTGGAACAATTAATTTACACGTTTTCATTAATAGCCCATTCTCAACATGAAGCTCGTCTTTAATTTTGTAGAACATTTGAGAAAATTTGTCTAGCTTATGGTATGACGGCCAACCACTTACAACAAAATCTACAATTTTGCTGTAACTCTCATCTGCCTTTAATATTTTTTTATAAACATTAAGATTTGATTCAGATAGACATACTGCTTGAGTTATTGAGTGGATTACATTTGATAGTTCCCTAATTTCATTTTCCTCTGCTAGTTGTGCCCTTGAAAGGCAATCAGCTATAAGCATTTCTTTTCCGGGTCTATACTGTACTTTCATGTTTGGATATTTCAGGAGGTATAACAGCATACGTTGCATTCGCATTGTCACTGAATCTATATCTTTTTCCACTAATACTTCCAATGGCTTATGATCACTTTCCACTAAGAATTCTCTTCCATATACAAAATAATGAAATCTTTCACAGGCAAATACTATTGCTAATAATTCTTTCTCTATTTGAGCCCATTTTTGTTCACTTTTTGAAAGTGTTCTAGATGCGAAACTCACAGGACGACCGTCTTGCATCAGAACGCATCCCAGACCATCCTTAGAAGCGTCAGTCTGTATTATCATTGGCTTTTTTTTATCATAAACCGCTAACACTGGCTCCTCAAGGATAACTTTGGTTAAGTCTTTAAGTTAATTTTCCTGGTCCTTTCCCCATATAAATTGTGTATCATTTTTTGTTAATTCTCTTAGTTTTGCTGATCTAGCTGATAAATCTGGGATAAACTTAGCAAGATATTTGAAAAGACCCAAAATTCTCAGAACTCCTGCTTTGTCGACTGGGGTTTTAATATTCCTGATTGCTTCTAAATGTTTCCTCTGTGGTTTTATTTCACCTTCTGATATAATATGTCCCATAAATTCAACTTGTGTTTGTCTATATTGAACTTTCTCTTTGTTAAATTTTACTCCATTTATCCTTGCCCGTTCTAGTACCTGGGTTAGTGTTTCATCGTGTTCTTCCAAAGACTTTCCCATGATTCCAATGTCATCAAAATACACGATAACATTTGGAATATCTCCAAATATTTGTACCATATTTCTTTGAAACATTTCAGGTGCGCTGTTGATGCCAAATGGAACTCTGTTAAATTTGTACCTTCCAAATGGAGTCATGAATGTGGTTAGTTCTGAACTTTTCTTGTCCAGTTCCATTTGCCAAAATCCTTTTGACAAATCTAGGATTGTGAAAAACTTTTTCCCTACCATTTGTATAGTAAAATCTTCTATAGTGGGTATTAAGTAGTGTTCCCGCTTGATTGCTTTGTTCAGTGGTTTAGGATCTAAACATAACCTTAATTTCCCGTTTGATTTTTCTACTATTTGTAAGTTATTTACCCAATTGGTTGGGTATGACACTGACGATATGATACCGTCTTTTTCCATTTCATTTAGTTCCTTCTTTAATGCTTCTAACAGACTCTGGGGAAATCTTTTTCTATAATGTATTACAGGTTCAATTTCTTTCTTTAAGACAATTGATTGTTTCCACGGCAACTTTCCTAATCCTTCAAATAAAACTTTAAATTTTTCCACAAAAGAATCTTTGGACACAGGTAATATCGATAATGTGTCTATATTTAAACGTTTGATTAATCCAAGCTTGACAGAAGTTTCAAGGCCCTATATGGGTTCACATTTTTTGTCAACAACCAAAAAAGATATTTTACGCATAACGTTTGTCTTAATATCTAAGCAATTTAACAAAACTGTACCACAATTCATTACTTTGGCATTATTATAATCAAAAATAGGTAATACTTCATTTTTCTCATCAAACTTCATGTTTTTAATTAAATCTATTGGTATGCAATTAACATCTGCACCCGTGTCTACTTTAAATGTGTATTTTTTTCCATTAATTTTTAGAGATTTTTTTCACTTGTTGTTCCCGAATCCACACTGACTTATACTAAGGTGATTATCTTTATTAGAATTGTTTTCTTTTGCTTTCTTTACTTTATTCATACCTGCTTTATTCCACTTTGTGTTTACATTTCCTTCCTCCTCCTGTTTTTTGGATTTGCAGTACTTAATAAAGTGACCCGTCTTTCCACAGTTGTAGCATTTTACATCCTTCGCTTTGCATTCGTTTATATGCCCCTTGTTGAACAGGGCTCCACAGTTGTAGGACCTGCGTTGTTGCAAGCTACTTATCCAGTTTCGCTGCTGTATATCCACTATTCCTCCCTCATTTGCTTGCTGATGTCCACTCTCCATTAGAATTTCCGTGTTCTTTGTTGTTGCTTCGAAGGCCTTGCACTCTTGCAAAACCTCATCCAGACCTTTGTTTTTGTTATCCAGTAGTCTCAGTTGCAGCTTCTTGTCATAGACTCCAATTATCAGTCGATCCAGCAGCATTCTATTTTGAAACGAAATTCCACATTCGCACTTAAAATTGCAAAAGTTGGCTTGTTTGCGTAGATTCGTTTCAAAATCTATGATTTGCTGGTTTTCCTGTTGTACAATGTTGTTAAATTTAAAGGTTTCCATAGTGATGTTCTTCAGCGGCATTGCGTGTGCGTCGATCGCCTTGATGACTTCATCGAGTGTGCGCATATTTGCCGCATCTGCATCCGCCACAGCTCCCACCATACTGCTCGCACTTCCATCATTTGGATATATGGTGTTATATATCTCTGTTATTCCAGGGCCAGCCAACCACAAAAACGTTGCAATTTTCTTCACCTCCGACAAGTTGTCTTTTCCGGACGCCATCATGTACATAAGAAATGCACCTTTCCATTTCGGCCACTCATATATAAGTAATGAGCAGTCTAGCTCCGGTAATACGCGTTCGGACATGTTTATTGTAGTTTACTTTGTATTATTTTAACTTCTGACACCATGTAATAATCCGGATGATTATTATTCTTTAAGATTTTATTAATTCTCTGCAGTGCACGTCTGTATGTTACAAGAGTTGATTAAGCAAGCGCAAGCGCTTACATAGCGATGCGCTTTCATCGATCATTATTAAAACTATCGATAGATACATGTGTTGTTCTTATGCTAATGATACTATCGCTTACTTAATACTATTACAATATTATTACAATGGGTGGGCGTGGCATCCAAAGTTTTGATGCAGATCTTTGGAGATTATTACCAGTTATCTTTCTACCAAATTTGTTGACTCTAGCTCAAAATATATGAAAGATACATGCATTCACGTTTTTGATGAAGCATTGTGGCGGTTGAAGGCGGTTAGGGCGGTATGGGTGTGCGTGGCATCCAAAGTTTTGATGAATTTTTTTGGGGTTCGCCATCACATATTTTGCAACCAAATTTGGTTGCTCTAGCACAAAAACTGCGGAAGATATAGGCGATAATAATTTTAAAATACGGGGGGGCTGGGGACAAAATGGGTGGGCGTCGCTCCAAAATTTTTGATGCAGTTTTTTAGGTGTTGCTAGTAGCTATCTTCTAACCAAACTTGGTAGTTCTAGTTGTAAGGATGTGCGAAATATGTGGATTTATCGGTTTTGAGTTATCGAATTTATCGATTTGCCAGCCCCACAGTTATCGTAGACCCCCAATCTTGACACTTAATCTGTCCCGGCCATAGGTAAAGATATTTGGAAAGTTTCAAGTCTCTAGCTTGAAGGGTGTGGAAAAAAGTACCGTTCATACTAACGGACAGACACCATGAAGGACATTGCACAAACCCAATATACTCGAGTATAAAAATCACCCCGGTCCAAGGTGAATAGCATTGTGTTAAAAGATCCGTTGCCAGGGACCTTTTGGTTTCTACTTTGCGAACTCTGGATATTTGATTTAATTTGAAATTTTTATTGTATACTTAGAACCAGATAAAATTACACATTTTCAGTCTTTAAAAACTTATTGAAAGTACACATGAAAAGCATGTAAAGTCTTAATATATATTCGAGTAATTTTAACATTTATTTTGTTATTTTAACTTAAAAGTTAAGAGATAATGTATATGTTTTTTTTTTTTATATAACTGCTATGTTTATGCATGTTTGCGAATTTATTGGATATCGAATCTTAAAACAGCTTATTTCTTCAAATGGAAGCGCTTCTCAAAAAAGATTAGCATCAACTATTTTTTGACCATATATATATGTATATACAAAACCAATTTTTGTGCGCAGATTTTTGGAGGGTGTTACCAGCCACAATCTTTTCACCAGATATAGTGATTTTAGCTTAAAAACTCTGAAAAATATAGACAGACAATTTCGATTATAAAGGCTGAACTAAAAATTGTTGGTGTTAATCTTTGGTGCCACTCGCAACCCTGCCACGTCAAGTCTCTACTCGTAAAAGTCAGAAATTCCCATACCTTCCACAGTCTTTGAGCTAGAGATGGGATCGGGAAAGAAAATGCTTCCCATCCCATCCCGTCCCGAAATCAAATTTGCTTTTCCCATCCCGATTGTCCCGAAAAATTTTGTGTCTATCCCACGGGTCCCGACATTTTCCCGAAATTTTTTTTTCAAATAAGTGTGTATATACATATATATATTTTTTTAAATTTCTTCACTTTTTTTTTTGGCAATTAATTCCAAAATTTCAACACCGGTTGCCATAGCTGCACCAATTATTGGAATAGAGTGACCGAATTTCGTAATAGTGAAAATACATCTAAATGCTCCCATTTATTGCACTTGCGATATATCGTGTCACTAAAAAATGCAATCGGTGGGTAATTTCTATAAATACAGAACATTTATCGAGTGCATTTTGTTTGGGTCCCGACTGATTTTTGGGTCCCAACAGGTTTACCGGGACCCGTGGGAATTTCGGGACAGACCACTTATCCCGACTTTCCCGGATTTTTTTAAAATCGTTCCCATCCCGCCCGATCCCGATAATTTTTTCGGGACCCGCGGGATTCCCGAAAATCCCGATCCCGACGCCCATCTCTACTTTGAGCTAATGCCATTGAATTTTAAACATTACTTGTAATGCTTTTAATAACCGAACAAAAAATTTACTTACTCCGCCCCCGAAAACTGCAAAATTCAACATCTTCAACTAACTTTAAACTACATATAATTATTTTACCGCCTCCAATCCCCCTTTCGCAAGCACACTCTACCACCTGTTTTTATACTCGTTCAGAGTATTCCGCAATTGGTTGCGTCCGTTGGAACGTTTTTTCTTGTTAATATTTGTTATTTATTAATGCTTATTACTACAATAATTTAAGCTAGCAAAAATGTACACCTTCTTTACATCTGTGTTGAAACCACTTAATAACCGAATATTATATTCTTGGAACTAACACTAACGGGAAGCATACTGCAGGTAATGCAACGCTTGCTGGTTTAATTTTAATAGTTAAAAGATCAGCACAACTTATGTTATAGTTTTGGATAATGTTGGCAAGCAAAATAAATCCAAATCCACGAACTAGACTTTGTCCAATGCATGTGCGTTTTCCAATACTAAAAGGCAAAAAATGTGGAACATTTTTTCTTAACTGATATTTTCTTAGCTCTGAGTCTATTTTAATTTTGTTTTTTAAAAGGTTGGCTGTGACATATGGACTATCATCAGTAGAATTGCATTTCATTGAATCTTTTTCAAACTCAATGCCGGAATCTGATCCCTCGGAACATCTTCTCTTGTCATTAAATTTTGACACAGAGCTGAAGCTTTGTTCCAAAAATCGTTCGGGTTGAAACTGATCAGGATTTTTCCAGTACTTCTTGCCCATATTAAGCACATAATTGTTTATGAAAACAATGGTTCCACTGGTCACGCCAAACCCAGAAATCTGTGTGTCCTCTGTGGCTACATGCGGAACAATGGGCGAGGATGAATACCTTAAAACTTCGAAAATAGTGGCCATAGTATATGGCATTTTATCCATATCATGTAAAGTAATATTTCGTTGACCGTTATTGGACACAAGATCGACCTCACACTGCAGTTTGCTTCCAATAACTGGATCTTTTGCTATGTATGAAAGAGTAAGCATGACTAAATTTCCAACAGCTGAGTGCCCACCTATAAAATCTTCTAGCATAAAAATGATCGTATTGCGTGTAACATTCTTATTTTTTAAAAGACTTTTTAAAAGTACATCTGTGAAGTCAATGTCAGGCTCATCCAAATCAATATTTAGCTCTCTTTGATTAATAACGCGATCTAAAATAAATTTGCGAATTGTGGTAGACCAATTACATATCCTTTTTGTGTGTTGACCGTAAAACGGTAAAAGCCAAGGCAAAAAATCTAATGGGCACCCTTGATTAATTTCCCAAAAAATTTCATCAAAAAACTGAACTACTTGTTGAAACTCTGCGTCTTCATAGTCGAAGCGTATTGAGCACATGTATTGGCTAAACATATTCGCACATGCTTTAAGAATAAGAGGTTTAATATCCAATGCCTTTCCCGGCTTGATCACCGTTTTCAGCTTGTGCATTAAAATAGCAATTTCATTGCAGCCAATACGCGACATTTTTGTGAAGTATGATGATGATTGTCGAGGAGAGCAATGTCGTCGCGCCAAATTCCTCCGTTTTTGTTGTAGAAGTGACCAGTCGCAAAGAGCAAGAGCTGTAAATAAGAAAGTACCAAAGATTGTGTTAAATCGATATACACATAAGGGCAGGTAAATTTTACTTATGAATATGAGTCCACCTCTCTTTATACTGCCATCACACCTAAGCCTTCGTTAGAAAGTCTTTATCTACAAAACTACCCAGAAGACGATTTGGACAGTCGAAAAACAGTTTTTGGGCACCACGAAGACTTCTAACATTAAAATCATTCACACTTTTCAGATTCAGCGATTAGTGACTAAGCGACGCTCTCTCGAGCGACGTCAGCGAGCGATCGCTCTGAGTGGCCACATGTCGAGCGACGTCGCTCAGGTTGTTAACTTATTAAAATGCCTTGAGCAGACGAAATTAAACTTTCAGCAGAGATTTTCTGCATTGCGTTCATATAATCGCTCAGCGACGCACTAAAAATTAGAACCGATTCTAGCGCTGAGCGACGTCGCTTAGTCGCTCGTGATTTTCGTACGTCGCTCAACAGCTGCGTGGCCGCTCGTATGGAGTTTCATATGTTTTAATTTTTAACGTCGCTCAGTGCGTGGCCGAAGCCTAAGGGCTTACGCACCATAACGGGTATACCATTTGTGTAGGAAACACTTCTCTACGCTACGCTGAAGCAAAATTTTAAAAACCAATAATAGTTAAATTTTAATATTTTTAAAATGTATGTTTAATTTTGTGCAACACGAAAACCTTTCAAAATTAAAATAAACTTAATTGTCAAACAAAAAAGTTTTCTATTATGGGCTTTATACTCGAAACCGAAGGTAAAGAGCACATATATGTATTTCTTTTGTGCAATGCCCGTCATGGTCTCTGTTAGTCTGTGTGAACGTAAATTTTTTCGACACCCGTTCAGCTAGTGGGCTTTGAAATCGATAAAATCTTCATCTGAAAATCGATAAAACCATATATTTTCTACATCAGCAATAGTAACCAAATTTGATAAGAAGCTACAGGAATACATTGAAAAAATTGATAAAAAATTTTGATGCAACACCCTCTCCTCTCGCCTCCAGCCCTCCCGCATTTCGTAATCTGAAACGCCCATATCTTTTACAGTTTTTGAACTAGAGCTACCAAAAACCGCATCACAAGTTTGTAGGCCTTGCCCATTCTCTCCGCCCCTAGCCGTCCAGCCGTGTAAATTCGAATAGCCTATATATTTGAAAATTTTTCAAATATCTCCATGAAACCATTTTTAAGCGCAGCTAGTTTGCTGAAAGAGTTCTTTGGGCATGGCTATAAAAGACGTTGTAAGGCCCATATACGCAAGGAACCAATAACACTCTTACTGGATCCAATCGGAATGCAGGCTGTCGTGCAACCCTCACGTATAGGCCAATATGCCTATTGAACAACATCTGCAAAGCCTTCAATGCAGAAGATTGAGCGATGTGACAGAAAGCGCAGGCTCCAAACCAGCTTAAATAGCTTAAAACGTGGTCAACTATCGACGCCCAGAGTAGGGTGGTCAATAATGCATCAAATAAGCACCTCTATACAAGTCTCCCAATGGGCAGGTGGCGACAAGAAGTATTGCCTTATCGTCATGTTGATTAAAACCAGCGCCAGACACTGGTGCACGTTATGAGTGGATCTATAAATTGTTATAATAATTATCTTAATCGTTGTCGATTAAACTTTTCACGTAATCCTAAGCAGTTTTACAAAATTGTAAATTCAAAACGTAAATCTTCATGCTAGACGTCTTCGGTTTACCTGGATAATACGAAAACAAGTTCTGATCAGGCAGTCGCCGATCTTTTTGCTGAGTATTTTCAATCGGTTAACTCATCGAGTTTATATAGTTGCAGTAATTCCTATCCTTTTCAAGTTCAAACTTCAAATTGCGTTTATGTCCCAGTTATTACTGAGTGTACGCTCCTAAGTGACCTTAACTCTATCAAACCCGGCTACATGCCTGGACCTGATGGAGTGCCAGGTTGTATACTTAGATTCACTTTGCGCGGATTCACTTTGTAAGCCCTTAAATAAATTATTTAACTTGACGGTTGACTCAACTGTGTTTCCTGCTATATAGAAGGAATCTTTTATCATTCCACTCCATAAAAATTCTTCTAAGTCTAACTTTAAAAATTATAGGGGTATATCCAAGTTGTCCGCCATCGTCATCGTCTGTATTAAAACCAATTTTAGTTACCTCTGGTGTTCCCCAGGGTAGTCACCTTGGACCATTGCTATTTAATCTAATTATTAACGATCTTCCAGCTGTTATTGCTAAATCTTACGTATATATGTTTGCTGATGATGTAAAACTATGTTTCACCTATAATGATGCTTCTCTTTGTAACTTGCTACAGTCGGATTTCGGTGCATTGTCGAGCTGGTGTCGTTTTAGCTTACTCAATTTAAATTGTTCTAAATGTAAAGTCATGTCTTTTTGTAGAAGTACCCCTCATACTGCTCACTACTTGCTTGATGCTTCACCACTTGACCACGAGTTTGAAATTAAAGATTTAGGCATTCTTCTTGATCCTAAAAAAAAATTTGACTCTCATATTTCGTCTATGGTCAATAAAGCCATTAATGTCATTGGCTTCATCAAGCGGTGGTCGAAAGAGTTTAACGATCCCTACACCACTAAAACGCTCTATACATCCCTAGTACGTCCCATCCTGGAGTATGGATCTTGTGTGTGGTCTCCACAATAGAATTGAATCTGTGCAGAAGAAATTTCTTCTATTTGCCCTTAGAAGTTTTAACTGGGTTCCTGGAGTTGACTTACCCCCGTACTCAAGTAGACTCCTTTTGATAAATCTTCCCTCCCTGTTAAACCGTAGAACTATGCATGGAGTATTATTTATTACTAACCTACTTAATGGTGAAATCGACTCATCAGTTCTTTTGAGTCGAATTAAATTTAATGTCCCAATTAGATCTTCACGTAACTTTTTACCCCTTAGCTTTGATCGTTGCTTGAGCAACTATTTAATTCATGAACCATTTCGTGTTATATGTTCTGACTGTAACAAACTTTATTCTCTTGTCTCCTTGGAGGCCTCAACTCCAGTACTAAAAAGATCGATCCTTTTCGCTTTATCTAATCGTAACCACTAATTACTAATCTAACGCTGGTCTGATTGGGTTTTTCTGGGTTTTTCAATCCTCGCAACAAATGTTGGACTACTCAATTTTTTATTGAATTTCCCAGAGCTTTAACGTTAACTTTTAAATATATTTTCAGATTTATATATTATTCTATATTTTACTTAATTGAATTATTTTAACTATTTTTTAATTTAAATTAATTTTGATTTCATTTTAATGTCAGCTGTTCTGAGCTGACAATATATAAATAAATTACTGTGCCAATTATGGTCTCAGGCACGCTCGTGTCAATGTCGAAATGGGAGGCAGCCAGCTCATTTGCGGCAGATGTGATAAGGAAGCACATGCGAATCAAAGCAAAGGAGGCTAACTCCCATATACATATTTATTATTTTCAGAAAAAAAGAAATAAAAAAAAAACATACAGAAACACATGTTTAGTATTTAGGGTATCTTCTAGCTTTCTCGGCATTTTATTTTGGGAATAATGGTAATATTCGCAAAAAATATTAGGGCACGACTTATGACTGTGCAAGCTTGCCCACACACACATTGATAGACACTTAACATAGACGCTGCCAAATTATAATTATTATTATTATTATCTGAGCTCTACCGATTAGAGAGGAGCAGTAAATAAGCAGTAGTAGTTGTGGCATCAAAATTTTTGTTGCAGATCTTTGTGAAATGTCAATTGCTATCTTCATACCAAATTTGGTGACTCTAGCTCGAAATTTGTAATAAGTGTGGAAAGGGGGGCTGGGGGCGGTATGGGTGGGCGAGGCATCCAAATTTTTGATGCAGATCTATGTGGAATGACAATTGCTATCTACATACCAAATTTGGTGACTCTAGCTCGAAGTTTGTAAAAAGTGGGGAAAGGGGGCTGGGGCCTTATGGGTGGGCGTGGCATCAAAATTTTTAATGCAGATCTTTGTGAAATATCAATTGCTATCTTCATACCAAATTTGGTGACTCTAGCTCGAAATTTGTAAAAAGTGGGGAAAGGGGGGCTAGGAGGCGGTATGGGTGGGCGAGGCATCCAAATTTTTGATGCAGATCTATGTGGAATGTCAATTGCTATCTACATACCGAATTTGGTGACTCTAGCTCGAAGTTTGTAAAAAGTGACGAAAGGGGGGCTGGGGGCGGTATGGGTAGGCGTGGCATCAACATTTTTGATGCAGATCTTTGTGAAATATCAATTGCTATCTTCATACCAAATTTGGTGACTCTACCTCGAAAATTGTAAAAAGTGGGGAAAGGGGGGCGAAATGGAGGGCGTGGCTCCAAAACTTTGATGCAGATTTTTGGAGGTCGTTGCCAGCTATCTTCTTACCAAATTTGGTGGCTTTAGCTCCACAACTCTGGAAGATACACTCATTCCCGTTTTTGACGAAGCGTTGGGGTGGATGGGGGCGGCTTGGGCAGTATCAGTGTGCGTGGCATCCAAACTTTTGGTGCAGTTTTTAGGGGGTCATCATCACCTATCTTGGCACCAAATTTGGTGGCTATAACTCAAAAACTGTGGGAGATAAGGGCTATTTTGACTTTAAAATGCGTGGGGGCGTGGCTCCAAAATGTTTGATGCAGTTTTTTGGGGGTTGCTAATAGCTATCTTCTTACCAAATTTGGTACTTCTAGCTGTAAGGATGTGCGAAATATGTGGATTTATCGGTTTTGAGTTATCGAATTTATCGATTTGCCAGCCCAAGAGAATTGGAAAGTTTCAAGTCTCTAGCTTGAAGGGTGTGGAAAAAACTTGCAACCATACGGACGGACAGACACCATGACGGACATTGCACAAAACCAATATACTCTTTACCTTCGGTATCGAGTATAATAAAATTTTTAGTTTGGTCACCAAAAAAAAAAAAAATAATACATTACATTCTGAAGGGGGGGCAGACACACATACATCAACACAATCGCCCCACTCCCTAGTAACTTCTTACTTAATAGGTTTAACGGATAAGGAATATTCGAAGTAAAACTTACAGTTATTTCGGTCACCTCCAAACAGCTTATGGTAACGTAAATAATCAGGTCGACCGCCAAAAAACTTTCCATTTTTGTTAAGAACTTCTCTTATTAAATCTAAGTTATTAACTACAAGACAACGTGTATGCCCCAGGGTCATCGTGTAAATATCGCCATAGTGTTTCGTCAATGTTTTAAATCCTTTAAATGGGTTGTTGAAACGGCCAACCACATCTAAGCTTCCGATTATTGGCCAAGGATGCGGCCCAGGTGCTTGAAAAAGCTTGTGCTTAATTTGTTCAGCTTTCGAATTTCCGGTACTAACAGTTGTTTTGCGCTGACAATCACGAATTATTAAAACGTAGGATGCTATTATCACTGCTAATTCAAATCCGATAGTAAGGTAGATTATAAGAATGAACATTTTATGATAAAAACGGTTAGTTGTTCTTTAACATCAATTTAATTAATTTATTATTAATCTCAGCTTTATAAAGTTTCGTCGGTATTGTGTTCTATAGCTTTAATAAATTACAAGAAATGCTTGCAGCACTAGATCGAATACTATTTGCTTTTCAGAGCGACCACTTTTTAACGTTTTATTTGAGAGCCGTCAGAGCGCAAGTAGATTCATAAATATGTATCCGTATTTGTATCTACACCTCTATGTTTATACTATTAGCATCTATAGGTATGCGCATATTTTTGTATAGTGACAGTAAGTCCATATGGAGTCCATGTGGAGTACATTTATTTAAATAATGTTACTTCCACGTAATTCAAGCCTAATATGAGAGATAAAAGGCATTGACACTTTTTCAATTGTATTTTTATTTCTGTATAAATTTGTCCACGCATATATTAAATTAAATACAGTTATATGTTTATTCCCATAAATATTTGTCTGCTTTATACATATAAATACATTTGAGATCAGACTGGAGCCCAATGGTTTTCCAAGGTGGTCTTATTGACTGATGAATTTATTTAACGCACTTCACATGAGAGCAAATGATCTGATCATTTTGTGAATGTAACTTCTGTATGGGCATAACTTTATTTTCACTCAGATTGGGTTTATTGATACAAATGTGGATACAAAATTTTTGCAAAACTCAACACCATCACGTGTAAAAAATTAACGGTAAGCAGAATAAACAAATATTTTGTGGAGGCTGTATTAAAAAAATTTGCGTTAGAGGTTGTAATATGTAAATAAAGCTTGTTTAAGACTTAAAAGTGTGACATTTAAAACGAGATTTGGAAACAGAAGATAACGTTTTAGTCGTGCGAAACTGACTGTGAAATACCCTGATACCAGTATTAAAATATGTAGTTAATAGTATGTTTCCAATGTTAGGCTTGATGGCGGTATGTGTTGCCGTGGCCATCAAACATTTTTGAATTCAAATCTTGGAAGGACAGGAGGTGCTGATATTTGGAGGAGGTCAACACCAATTCTCCTTCCAGATTTGCTAGCTCTAGCTCGAAAACTTTAAAAGATGTACGCGTTCTTGATTTTAAATGTCGGAGGGCTAAAGGCGGCAGTGCAATGTCCGTCATGGTGTTTGTCCGTCTGCCAGCCGTATGTTCGCAACTTTTTTCGACACTCTTCAAGCTAGAGACTTGAAATTTTGTAAATATATTTTTCTATAGCCGGGAAACATAAAATTCGTGAATCTACCACAGTTTTTGAGCTAGAGCCACCAAATTTGGTAAGAAGTACCTGGTAGCAACCCTCAAATTTGGGATGCCTCGCCCACCCATAGCGCCCCCAGCCCCAACCCCCACACCATTCAAAAACTAGTTTGCATATATTTTTTGAGCTAGAGCCACCAAATTTGGTTTGAACATTACTGGTAACGACCGCCAAAAAGCTGCATCAAAAATTCGGATGTCATGCCCACCCATACCAGCCCCATCCCCCCTTTCGACACTTTTTACAATTTTTGAGCTAGAGTCACCAAATTTGGAAGGAAGAGAGCAATTGACATCACACAAAGCTCTGCATCAAAAATTCGCATGTCACGCCCATCTATACCGCCCCTGGCCCCCCCTCCCACACCTCTCACAAACTTTGAGCTAGAGTCACCAAGTTTGGTATGAAGATAGCAATTGACATCCCACAAAGATATGCATCAAAAACTTGGATGCCTCGCCCACCCATAGCACCCCCGACCCTTCCCTTACTTTTTTACAAACTTTGAGCTAGATTCACCAATGTTGGAAGGCAGATAGAAATTGACATCCCACAAAGATCTGCAGCAAAAATTTGGATGCCAAGCCAACCCTTACCGCCCCCAGCCCCCCTTCTCTCACCTTTCACAAACTTTGAGCTAGAGTCACCAAGTTTGGAAGGAAGATAGCAATTGACATCCCACAAAGATCTGCAGCAAAAATTTGGATGCCACTCCAACCCATAAGGCCCCCAGGTCACCTTGCCAAACCATTAACAAACTTTGAGCTAGAGTCACAAAATTTGGAATTAAGATAACTGGTAGCATCCCACAAAGATCTGCAACAAAAAATTTGATGCCACGTCCACCCATACCGGTGGTTCAAAAGATATACGCATACCAGTCTTTGAAAGGTGGGGGGAGGGGGCGATATGGTTGGGCGTGGTATCCAATATTTTGGGGTCGTTACTAGCTATCTTCCTACCGAATTTGGTAACTCTAGCTTAAAAACTGAGTAAGATACACGCATTCCCGTTTTTTAGGAGGCGGTGGAGCCGCTGAGGGCAGCTAGGGCGGTATGGGTTGGCGTGGCATCCAATGTTTTGATGCAGTTTTTCGAGGTATGTCATCACCTATCTTGACACCAAATTGGGTGGCTATTTCTAAAAACTATAAGAGATATGGAGATTTTCGACTTAAAAGGCGTGCGGCATGGGTGGGTGTGGCATCCAAATTTTTGATGTCGATCTTTGGAGAATGTCTCAAGGTATAAGACCAAATTTGGTGACTCTAGCTCAAAAACTGTATAAGTTAATAGGATTTGCGACTACAAAAGGCGGTTTCAGTTTATATATTTATTTTTTGCCTATACTCGTAGTACAATAGCCTAGTTTTCAAAAATCAAGAATCTTGTTACTTGTTTCAGAGCCCGAAACAGTTATTGATAATGTGAAACAACATTTTTTTGCTTTAGTAAAGCTTATAGGAGACCTTATGTTTTAAATCTGATCTTATCAATTATTTGGTTGATAGTTTGTTTGCAAAGTATGGCTTGGCGACGGGAGATGTTGGATAAGGACAGTTTATGTTTTAAATCTGAACTGTCTAACTTGTAAAGTCACTGAGAGAAGGACGGGTATAACATTTGATTGATTGGTATTACAGTAGAGCTAATGAGACTCTTGTTGACAATTTTCCGTTCTTTCTGTATAAATTCCCTTGATCACCCTTCGTATTGCTTCGAAATTTACGTGGACTACCGACCACAACTACGTTAAATAAATAACAATAAAAATTGGGGTTGATAATAATAACACTAATCATTTAGGGTGTTCAACAGCTCGTTTCATCGTTTCAAGTTTCAAAGTTGAAACGTCTCGCAACAACAACATACATAGAAAATTTCTTGAAACGTTGAAACACCCCAGCCTATGTATACAAAAAGTGTTTCAAGTTTGAACAAAGTAAAGATGGGAAGAGCACGATATTTATTCGATATTTGCTATCGATGTTCAGTACTTTTTAGTATATTTGGTGTATTTTTGTGCAAAATAGTAAAAAACACATGTGATTAATGGCCGCCAAATTTTAAAAGCATGTAATTGAGCAACTAATTCAAACAACGAGCTCTTCTCACCTTCAATATCCTCTATTTCTCTAATAACTTGCTTTGCTAAAGCTTCGCATAGCATATCTTTAGCACTTTTAAAAAGCATTTTTTATAAATAAAGTATAACCGCGGTAAACAGCTACAGTGACAAAAATTGAAGAATAAGAAATGTAAACAAACAACAGCTGACTGCACAAACTGGAAACGCATTGACACCCAAAATGCCGTTCACGAGTTAATCGTTTCAACTTTGAAACATGAAACGATGAAACGGAGCTGTTGAACACCCTAATTATAAAATCATATTATCCTTTCATGTTTTTATACCCTTAACCCATAAAATAGGTAAAAAGGGTGTAATGGTTTTGCGCAAAAGTATGTAACAGGCAGAAGGAAGCATCTCCGACCCCATAAAGTATATATTTTCTTGATCAGCAAGAACAGCCGAGTCGATTTAGCCATGTCGGTATGTCCGTCCGTCTGTCCGTCTGTATGAACGCGTGGATCTCAGAGACTACAAGGGCTAGAGACTTCGATTTTGGGTATAAGTTCTCCTATACCATGAGCATAACAAGTTTGTTTCAAATTATCGATAACTATTCTGGTTTCCGATATACACATGGAATCGATAACAAAAAAATATCGAATTTGGAAAATGTAAAAATGAGGGTTGAAATAATGGGTAACGATAGAACTTTTCTGAAAATTTCGTCTAAATCGGTTTAGTAACACTGGAGATATCGAATTTAATCGATTGAATTTAAGTCAGAAAACCAAAGTCTTATATAAATTTAATATATTTATTACAACTGGGTTCAGGGTATCTTCTAGTCGGGCTTTCCCGAATAGAGCCTTCTTACTTGTTTGTTTTGTCTTTTTACCACGCATGATTTTACGACATGTTCTAAACATAACCCCTAGAATCACTGCTTAGGTGTATTGCAATTTATAAAAGAAAACTTGTTCGTCACAGCTTAAAGTTGGCAATCCTCCAAAGAAACCAGTTCTATTTAAATATAACCACAATGGGAACACACATTCAGATTAAAACATTTAATTATACTTGCAAACAACCATATCTACATATCAATGCCATACATATTTACTTTTTTCTCTATTTTGAATCAGAAAATCGTTTTTTTTCTGGTCAACATAAAACAACCAACGATCAGAAACTTAACAGCTCGCAGACTGTACATTAAAAACTTTTTTTTTTAAAGAGAACAAAATGTTCTCATTTTTTTTTAAGTTGGAAAGCTTGTTTAAGTTTGATCCATGGCTAACAATGATGTCATATATACAATTAAATTGTTACGCAGTCCTTAGTTCAATAATTATATTGACTTTTTTTTTATACTGGTTATTTTTTGTGCCCATTAATATCACTAAGGTATGTAAATAAATGTAAAATAATTTTAAGGGTTTTTTGTGACGTGTAAGATCGCTTACGAAAACTCCATATATTTAATAATTACGACAATCAATTAGGCCTAACGGTAAAATGCTGAGATATATTTAAAAAAAAATATCCTACATATTTATGCTGATTTTTGCTGCTATCGAAACTTTTGATAAAACTAATAACGAGTAGCTTTAGTTATGGTCTAAAAAAGTCTTGACCTGTGCTTAAACGATTATCTGTATTAACCTCTTCAATTGCATCTGCGGCCCGTCAGTAATGAAACAAATAAGTGTTTTTATCAAATAAATAAAAACAATTTTTTTCATTCATCCTGGTCCACATCGAAGTCGAATGCGGCAATGAAAATTGCGTGTTGTGAAATGAGGGTATTAGAGTAAATATATCTTACATTTTTAAACTGTATCTAAAATTTTAATTGCTTTCTTTTATGACACAAGCAAATGGATGACAGCACTAGCTTGCAATTCTTAAGCAATTCGAAGAACATAAAAAGCAAAAGTCAACGTGATACAATTAACCGCTTAAGGAAGTCACGGAAAATTGGAATTAGAAAATTACCTCCCCCATACCCAAATGGTTGGTATGGAATTCTTGAATCATCAATGATTAAGGCTGGTGAATCCACATACCTATCTTGCCTGGGGGAGCATTTTATAATATATCGCACACAACAAAAAAAGGTTTTTATTTTGGACGCGTATTGCCCACATTTAGGAGCTAACTTAGGAATCGGCGGTCGAGTTGTTGGAGATAATATTGAATGTCCCTTTCATCAATGGAGTTTTAGAGGAACAGACGGAATGTGTACAAATATTCCGTACAGCTCTTGTGGTAAATCAATGATACGTAATTTCTTACCAAAACCAGCACACGCCTTTTAATCCTTTCCAGTCCCCCCAAAAACAAAAGTAAGGAAATGGACCTCTACAGAATATAATGGATTTGTGTTTGTTTGGTATAGCGTCGAAGGATCCGAAATTCCATGGCCTCTTCCAAAGTCAGCCGATCTTCAAAGCAACAAGTTTGTTTACCATGGCCGCAATGAGTTTTATGTAAACTGTCACATTCAAGAAATACCGGAAAATGGTGCCGATCTGGCACACTTCAAAGCAATTCACAATGATAATATTATAGTTAGTGGCTTTCAAACAAATCAAAGTGCTTTACGCTGCTTCGGATATCATCAATGGCAAGCAAGGTATGTTCACTAATTCACTTTTTACCACTGGTATTAAGCATGCAAACTTAATTTAAGTTAAAATTAAGTTAGTTAATTTGGAAAATGTGTATCATTAACCACTTCAAGGAAGTATTTTCTTATGAAGAAATCAAGTATGTATTGAAAAGAGTTTTGAGGTTATTTTTACTGAACAATAAGACTAGCCTTAAAGTTACTTTAATAGATACGAGGATTGAAGTGCGTTAAGAATAGTGTGGTCTGCAAAAAGTTCTGTAAATTTGCAGATATATTTAATTCTTCGTCAAATAAATCAATGATATTATTTTGATACGCGCAGTGGAAAGCTGAATCCAGAAATATCTCAATTTTTTAAAGCTGTAGTCACCACTTTCGTTTTATGATATTTGATACTTAACATGCCGCTAAAAAATTTTACTTAAGGAATACAAGTAATGTAAAGTGTAGAAGAAATAAAATTTGTCCGTCGTACGAATATGGGATAAAGGGTATAATGAAATTATACTTTTCCTTCCGAAAGATATTAAGGCGTTATTTTTTTTGTGCCAGACGTTATGGATTTCTGTGTTTGACGTAATGGTTTTCTGGTAAGAGTGATGTACCAAAAAAAAAAAAGAAGTAAATGTTACAATGGAAAAGGGCTGCTGATGTAAAGATCTACCTCCCTTAACCAGAAGCGTAGCGTGCCTTGACGAGGCCCCATATAAAAAGTTGTTTGGAAGCCCTTAGGAAGGGTTAAGATTTTTGCTTGCGCATGTTGGGGTCCCCGTATAATTGATACGGCATGTACGGCGGTTGCTACGCCCCTGCCCTTAACGTTAAGTAGTTTTAGTTCTTTTTGAAGGTGTGAGGATGTTTTTTAACGATTACCTAGTAGTGTCTGTAACTATTAAAGTTAGCGTTGCTCAATAGCGAAGCTCATTAATTTGGGCGATCTCCCCTTGCAGATTTTATTCTCCTCTGAGCTTGCCCTGAAAAATAAATTATTTATAGCTGACTTACATGCCTTCGGGAGTCTATTTGTGAAGGTATCTGTATACTCAGGGGTGAGGAGGTTGCGCGCTATTACTTTGAATGTGTTAAAGTAAAACAATGTGAACGTCTGACGTGATTTCGTTTTATCAAGCTAAAACACTATTATCAAATACAAACATATGTCAGAGAGGATTTGCTCATTTAGCACTCTTTATAATGTAAGTCGGTGTTGAGGAAATATATGGCTCAGGTCTAACACTCCGATTCCACTAAGATGCATACTTCTTTATGCTGCATACAAACAATGATTTCACTGTGAATTCTGCGTTGACTTAACATGTTCCGTTACCAACCGATGATTGCTTTGTGTTTCAGCCTCCTGACACTATGGATCTGTGTTTTGCATTTTTCTTGTTTTTCCGCCAACAACTAATATGGTACAAAGAGTAATTTTTATATATCTAACATAGGCTTAGAAAAATCTATCAACTAGACTATAACAGAACGGCAGCTGGCAGGCGTATAAATCAAATACACAGTAGGCTTTGACCTAAAAATTTACCCACTTGCAAAAATCCAATCTTAGTGTCATCATTTCGCTTCACCGCTGTATTTGCTTTGCTTGATTGCAGTCAGTTAGTCATATACATGATGGAATAAGTATAAGGTGGTCTCGTCGGCAAAAGCACAGCCTTAGCGTATGCTAGCAGTAAGTGCGAGTGAAACGCACACTTAACAATGAGTGTAAATGAAACGACTGTAGAGTATGTTGATTAGCCCTTGACTGGTCCGTGGCATGGTTGAATTATACATGGTTAGGTCGAGAGAGAGAGAGAGAGCTCAATTTTTAGGAGCCTGTTGTTAGTCGAAAAGCAGCTGCTTTCAGTCGTGTTGTTGTTTTGAAAAATGTAAACAAAATCACACATCGTTCTATCTCTTTTTTGCTCACAAAAACAAGACGATAAAGCAATATCGAGAGAGCAATTATGCTATCTCTCTTGCACTCGCGTGGTCTTATCAACAGGCTCCTTCTGTTGCTCATGACCTAACCATGTATAATTCAACCATGGTCCGTGGTGCCTCTTATTATACAAAGAAGTGAAGTTTGTTTTTATAGTTTAATTTTCAATAATTTTGAATTGGCCATAAGTCTTTGTTTTTGGTTTTGTATACAAAGTTTTTTGTTTAAATTCTTAATTCTAAAATATATTCTTATTTTAAAATAAAAAGTTTTTACATCAATATTAATGTTTTTGTGTTCGCTTAAGGGTTAAGTGCTCAGAAAAAAATCGTCCGAACGCACTGAAGCTAAGGGCTTTAATCGTGCTAGCTTCGGCTGCCGACGAGACCACCTTATACTTAATTCATCATGGTCACATACATAGACCCCTTTTACACGATGAAGTTTTTTCATGAATTTTTTTTTCATTCTGTTTTAAAACATCTTCGCAAATCTGGTCGCATTTACACGATGAAGTTTTTTCATGCAACATTTTCTTTGTAAATGCAACTCTGATTTAAATTTATGGTCGATAAACATACATCTTTGCCATCGATTGTTTTATTTGTTAATATATTAATTGATTTAGGAAGATACAAGTAAATAAAATGGATTCAGTGAACATTACTATTAATAATTTCTTAACCAAAACAATGTATTTACTATTGGAGCTAATATTTGCTTGTGCGATATTTCGTATCGATAACTTTATTATTCACATCAAACACTGTGCAACTCTGTGTTTACATTCAATCGGAATAAGGCAAAGCAAAATGAGAAAAATAAATCATTGCTACAAAAGTCATGAAGCATTACTTGCAGCTGTTACCCCTCTACACCCTTTGCCAGCAAACAAATGCTTCAGAAGCAAAAACTTCATCGTGTAAAAGGGGTCATAGAAGAAAGACTCATATAAACTTTTCAATGCTTGAGGATGTTTCCGAGCGGTCAACAGGAATGTCAACGGGCTTGAATCCGTAGAAAGCCACGCCGTTTGCCTAAAGCAAAACCCCCTTTTTATTTATTTATTTGTTTATTGTCAACTAAGATCAGCTGACATAAAATCCAAATTAATTTAAGTTTAAATAAAATTAAAAATTGAAATTAATAATTAATTAAAATAAAATTTTATGTAAATCTGAAAGTAAATTTAGGTAAAAAATTTATTAAGTTAAGCTTAGTACGCAGGAACTAGAAATATTTCTAGCTGTGTCAAACTCCATATAAAAAAACGCTAGAAATAATTTCTGGACATAATTTCTAGAGATATTTCTAATGAGTGTATGCAGCAGCTAGAAATGTATACTCAAAAATGTTGAGAGTTGCCACATCGATTACATTGAATTGGATCGTGTGGATTGCATTGAACAGCTAAATTTCTGCTAGAAAAATGAGCAGCACATTATTTCTAGGCGTCAATTGTCAAATGGAGGGAATTTTTAGTGGCAAAAATGATAACAGTCGTGTAAAACAATTTTTAAACGACGATAAGATAAAACTAATCAACGCAGTGAGGGAAAACAATAGCATTTGGGACCTTACACACGCAAAGCATATGGATGCAAATTTTGTTTAAAAAAATCCAAATGCAGGCAATTAAATGTAAACACAAGTGTGCCCGTATTACTCTTTCACCTTTTCGTTTTGCGATTTTTTTGCGCTTTTGGGATTTTTCCGGTATTTTTAAGGGGCACACAGGGTCTTAGCATACACACTAGAAATAATGTGTAAATTTCTATCAGAAATAATTCTAGTTCCTGCGTACTAAGCTTAAACGTTAAAGCTCTGGGAAATTCAACAATAAAATTAGTGGTCCAACATTTGTTGCGTGGATTGGGAAAAACTCAGAAAAACCCAATCAGACCAGCGTTAGATTAGTAGTTAGAGGTTAGTGGTTACGATTAGATAAAGCGAAAAGGATCGATCTTTTTAGTACTGGAGTTGAGGCCTCCAAGGAGACAAGAGAATAAAGTTTGTTATAGTCAGAACATATAACACGAAATGGTTCATGAATTAAATAGTTGCTGAAGCAACGATCAAGGCTAAGGGGTAAAAAGATCTAAAGAAGATCTAATTGGGACATTAAATTTAATTCGACTCAAAAGAACTGATGAGTCGATTTCACCATTAAGTAGGTTAGTAATAAATAATACTCCATGCATGGTTCTACGGTTTAATAGGGAGGGAAGATTTATTAAGAAGAGTCTACTTGAGTATGGGGGTAAGTCAACTCCAGGAACCCAGTTAAAACTTCCCGGTGTATCGAGTATTGTGGGGACCACACACAATATCCATACTCCAGGATGGGACGTACTAGGGATGTATAGAGCGTTTTAGTGGTGTAGGGATCGTTAATCTCTTTCGACCAACGCTTGATGAGGCCAAAGACATTAATGGCCTTATTGACCATAGACGAAATATGAGAGTCAAACTTTTTTTTAGGATCAACAAGAATGCCTAAATCTTTAATTTCAAACACACGGTCAAGTGGTGAATCATCAATAGTGTTGGGTTGCTCATGAGTGAGTGAGCAAAACTGAGCTGTTCACCCAACTGAACAAGTGAGTAATGTTCTATACTCATTGCTCACTTACTCACTTGTTCATTTGGTCATGCTCTTGCTCTTTAGCTCCCTGCAGCTCAGTTGTTCTTTTTGCTCAACTGTTCTTCCACCATATCAGTTCTTATGTTCTTAGAGGTTCTTTTGCTTACCGTTCATTTGAATGTTTTGGTTCACTTCCGTTGATTTTGTGCTCGCGCCAACACGAATCGTTTAAAAATAAAATAATTATATTCATAATTCATACTTAAAAATTTCTTTAATACGCAAACACAGTGAAATTGCAAGTACTGCAATGGTGTTTTAAGCACAAAGTCGCAGAGTAACTGAATAACTTAAGTGAACAAGAGAGTTACTGAGTAACTTAAGTGAACAAGTGTGTAACTGAGTAACTGAAGTGAACAAGTGAGCAATGTGAGTGAGTTGACTCTTTAAAATAAAAGAGCAAGTGAACATGTTCACCAAAGTGAGCAGTGTTTACCCAACACTAATCATCAAGCAAGTAGTGAGCAGTATGAGGGGTACTTCTACAAAACGACATTTGGAGTGTTCAACAGCTCCGTTTCATCGTTTCATGTTTCAAAGTTGAAACGATTAACTCGTGAACGGCATTTTGGGTGTCAATGCGTTTCAAGTTTGTGCAGTCAGCTGTTGTTTGTTTACATTTCTTATTCTTCAATTTTTGTCACTGTTGGTGTTTACCGCGGTTATACTTAATTTATAAAATTTTTTTTTTAAAAGTGCTAAAGATATGCTATGCGATGCTTTAGCAAAGCAAGTTATTAGAGAGATAGAGGATATTGAAGGTGAGAAGAGCTCGTTGTTTGAATTAGTTGCTCAATTACATGCTTTTAACATTTGGCGCCCATTAATCATATATGTTCATACTTTTTTGCACAAAAATACACCAAATATACTAAAAAGTACTAAACATCGATAGCAAATATCGACTAAATATCGTGCTCTTCTCATCTTTACTTTGTTGAAACTTGAAACACTTTTTGTATACATAGTAGGGTTGTGAAAATATGTAAAAAAATATCGTATTGATGATTATCATTTTTTAAAAATATCATCAGGGTGTTGCAATATTTATCACCAAAATATATCGATATATCTGATATTTTTGATACTTTTATATTTCAGTATAAATATCTTAAACCCCCCAAAATAACATTAGCTTTAAATGCATTATAATTTTTTTGAACTTTTTATTAATTAAAAATAAAACAATAAAGTTTATCCATAAAAGAACAGAGATCTTAAGGTTGAATAGTTTAAGTAAGGATACAAGAAAAAACTTAAAAGACTTCATTTCATTTATAAACAATGAAAAAGTTAAATTTTGTAGAAAAATTACATATATTGGTAACATGATTTTATCTCCAAGATTCTTTTTGTAAGGATTTCAAAAAAACTCTTTGTGTTATATGAATATCCGTCATGCGGCTTCGCGTGTCGCAGACAACGCATTTTATGGCGGAGGCCAGCCGGTCTGAAGGAACTGAGCTACCTGGTGTTATAAGGTAACTCATGGCCAATTTTGATAACTTCGGTAAAGTTTTTTCCTGGGATTTCCAAAACTCTGAGGGATCTGTCTCCCAGCCAGCGAGTGGTAAATTTAAAAATAGTTTTATTTCTGTATTTTCCTTGGTATCTGTAATTGGCTTTATGGCAATTGATCTATTGTGGGCCTCTAGGAAGCTTTCGTTTGTTTCTACTTCCCTCCCCTCATCGAGTTGGCTTCAGTTTGGACCATTGACCATTGAGTTCTACAGACTAGCGATATGCCTAGAACTCAGTGGGTACTGGTGCACACTCGCACCACCAGCAATGTATTTACCTATCGAATTTAACTATAGAATGTCCGCAGAGCGTACCGAGCGGTACGGCGGTGCAAACCCAATAGCTAACGATTTCCCTAGGGCCAAGGCCTAGGCATTACATTTTTTCTTACCTTCACACATGTTGAATACGCTTCCGGGTGTTTGTTCCGCAAATGTGACAGGATTTTAGTGGTGTTACCACTTGACTTTATTACTTTTGCACAAAGGCTGCAGGTGGCATTATGTGCGTTTATGTTTGTGTAAAACCTCTTTGCCGTGCTCATCTTCTCTTTTTAAGATTTCTAAGTGTAGTGTGACCAGCCACAATATCAAAAAATATATTTCCAAATAATATCGATATGCGATATATCAGTGAAAAAAATATTCCGATATAAATATTTATTTTTTTGTAAAAATATCGATATATTGATATTTTGATATATTATCAACAAGCCTATTACATAGGCTGGGGCATGGTTGAATTATACATGGTTAGGTCATGAGCAACAGAAGGAGCCTGTTGATAAGACCACGCGAGTGCAAGAGAGATAGCATAATTGCTCTCTCGATATTGCTTTATCGTCTTGTTTTTGTGAGCAAAAAGAGATAGAACGATGTGTGATTTTGTTTACATTTTTCAAAACAACAACACGACTGAAAGCAGCTGCTTTTCGACTAACAACAGGCTCCTAAAAATTGAGCGAGCTCTCTCTCTCGACCTAACCATGTATAATTCAACCATGGGCTGGGGCAAGGCATACTTAACCAGGTACATGATACAATTAATTAGGTAGAGTCATCCGAGAGAGCAGGTACCTACTGATTTGAACATGTGAGTGCGAGGGAGAGCGCCACGTTGCTCTCTTTATTTTACTCTCTTGACTTTGTTAAGGGGTTGTTTTGTTAGTGCGACAGAGCTAGGTATATAAAATGTTTTGGTTGTGTGCGGCCTATGCAATTTTGTAGTTTCGTAAAAATAAACTAAATAAAATTTTGAGTGAAACGCATTCGGTTATATTAATTAAATAGTTTTTAATAACAAAAATTAAAAGTTATATTAACATTTAATTATATTAAAGCAATATTAAACTAAAATGTACATTAAACTTAAAAATATAAAAAACATATCTTATTTATAGCAAAATTTTTAATAATTTGCAATGCCCCATAAGATTTTGTTTTTTGCAATTTGAGTTTACAATTTAGATTTTTATACGAAAATGTATTCGTATTTTAAAAAAAAATTTCATTAAATGCATTGGCAAGTCAACATTTTGTGCTGTAAAATCTAACCTAAAAAACACACATGAACCAAAATTACAAACAGAACGAAATTCGTCCGCACGGACGTCTTACCACAATGACAAGCACTTTGCGACTGACGCTTGGTACCGCAAAAAAGAGAGCGCTCTCTCCCATGACTCTACCCATGGTTGAATCAAGGTATACTTAAGAAGGTAGCCCCACTTGCTCGCTCACGACTTCTTATTTTATTGTCAATTTAACAGAAGAGAGAGAGAGATAGCGAGAGAGTAATGAATTTACGTAAAGTCTGTAGCACAAGAAGAAAAAATCGTCCGCGGAGATGCGTCGCTTACAACTGCTGCTAACAGACTGACAATTTAAGAAGTCAACAAAGAGAATGAGAGAGCGAGAGAGAGTACCTTCTTAAGTATACCTTGGGTTGAATTATACATGGTTAGGTCATGAGCAACAGAAGGAGCCTGTTGATAAGACCACGCGAGTGCAAGAGAGATAGCATAATTGCTCTCTCGATATTGCTTTATCGTCTTGTTTTTGTGAGCAAAAAAGAGATAGAACGATGTGTGATTTTGTTTACATTTTTCAAAACAACACCACGACTGAAAACAGCTGCTTTTCGACTAACAGAACATGGCTCTTTCTATTCTCGACCTAACCATGTATAATTCAACCATGACTCTACCCAAGGCGTATTTAACAAGGTGGCAGCGACGTCGACGTCGCCCTCTTTGCTCTTGCCTTACGCAAGGCACATTTAGCAAAAAGAAAAATGCATATGTGTGTGTGTATACATGTGCATGCGAGAACAAATTTCTTTTTCGTAAGGCAACGCGACGTCGACGTCGCTGCCACCTTGTTTAATACGCCTTGACTCTACCTAATTGAGTATGCCTTGACCAGGTAGCCTTATGCGTCGCGTCGCCCTCGTTCTTTTGCCTTATATTTCAGTCTCGAGCCGAGCGTTGTGTGCGACGCATCTCCGCGGACGATTATTTTGCGTTCTGCTTAGTGAGTTTGTTCGAGACTTTTCGATATGCCGAAAAGCAAAAACAGAAAATTGTTGGCAACATAAGCAAAAATAACAAATAAAAATATTAATAAAAATTTGCATTTCTTTTGTAACATTTAATCAATCATTTTGGTCTTAGCTGCAAGAAAAAAAATGTACACATCTATGAATATGTATATGCATGCACGCACACATTTTATTGTGTTGACGCAAGCCAGAAATTCAACGCTCTCTCGCTCTCGCTCTCTTTCGTTCTCATTTTGTGTACACTTTTTAAGGCAAGACGAGAGAGCGAATGCGGCTACCTGGTTAAGTATGCCTTGGGCTGGGGTGTTTCAACGTTTCAAGAAATTTTCTATGTATGTTGTTGTTGCGAGACGTTTCAACTTTGAAACGTGAAACGATGAAACGAGCTGTTGAACACCCCAATTACTTTACATTTAGAACAATTTAAATTGAGTAAGTTGAAACGACACCAGGCCGACAATGCACCCAAATCCGACTGTAGCAAGTTACAAAGAGAAGCATCATTATAGGTGAAACATAGTTTAACATCATCAGCAAACATACATACATAGGAGTTAGTAATAACAGATGGAAGGTCGTTAATAAACAGATTAAATAGCAAAGGACCAAGATGACTCCCCTGAGGAACACCAGAGGTAACAAAAATAGGTTTAGATACAAATGATTTAAAAACAACTTTTTGTGTTCGGCCACACAAGTACTCCGAAAGCCAGAATAAAAGTTTTGCTGGAAATCCAATAATGTTCAATTTTTGAAACAACAGAGAATGACTTACAGAATCAAATTACTTAAATCGGTGTAAACAACGTCAGTTTGCATTTTTTCCTGAAACCCTTTGATAACAAGCGAAGTGAATTCAAGAAGGTTAGTGGTAGTTGATCTACGCCTAACAAAACCGTGTTGATAAGGCGATATAATTTAACTACATGTGTGTTGCAGTTGAGAACATATTATTTTTCAAAGACTTTTGGAATGGCAGACAACTTGGATATACCCCTATAATTTTTAACGTTTGACTTTGAAGAATTTTTATGGAGTGGAATTATAAAGGATTCCTTCCATATATCAGGGAACACAGTTGAGTCAACAGACAAGTTAAATAATTTATTTAAGGGCTTACAAAGAGAATCCGCGCAGTATCTAAGAATACAACCTGGCACTCCATCAGGACCAGGCAAGTAGCCAGGTTTGATAGAGTTAAATTCACTCAGCAGCGTAGACTCAGCAATTACTGGGACATATATGCAATTAGACGTTTGAATTTGAAAAGGATAGGAAATACTGCAAATATATTAATGCGATGAGTATACTGATTAAAAATACTCAGCAAATAGATCGGCTACTGCCTGATCAGAACTTGCTTTTGTATTATCAAGGTATACTGAGGAAGGCAAGCAAGAAGACTTACGTTTAGAGTTAACAAATTTATAAAACTGTTTAGGGTCACGTGAAAAGTTTAGTCTACAACGATCAAGATAATTATTATAACAAGATGTATTAACAGAAAGAAAACTAGATTTAGCTACTAATAAAGAGGATACATCTAAAGTCGTTCCCAATTTTTTAAATTTTTAATAGCTTTTTATACTCGATACCGAAGGTAAAGAGTATATTGAGTTTGTGCAATGTCCGTCATGGTGTCCGTCCGTCTGTCCGTCTGTATGTGTCCAATTTTTTTCCACACCCTTCAAGCTAGAGACTTGAAACTTTCCAATTCTCTTTACCTATGGGATAGTAAATTAAAGTGTCAAGATGTGGGTTCTACGATAACTGGGGGGCTGGCAAATCGATAACTCAAAACCGATAAATCCACATATTTCGCACATCCTTACAGCTAGAACTACCAAATTTGATGAGAAGATAGCTGTTAACAACCCCCAAAAAAATGCATCAAAAATTTTGGAGCCACGCCCTCCATTTCGCCCCCCTTTCCCCACTTTTTACAATTTTCGAGCTAGAGTCACCAAATTTGGTATGAAGATAGCAATTGACATTCCACAAAGATCTGCATCAAAAATTTGGATGCCACGCCCACCAATACCGCCCCCAGCCCCCCTTTCCCCACTTTTTACAAACTTCGAGCTAGAGTCACCAAATTTGTTATGTAGATAGCAATTGACATTCCACATAGATCTGCATCAAAAATTTGGATGCCTCGCCCACCCATACCGGCCCCAGCCCCCCCTTTCCCCACCTTTTACAAACTTCGAGCTAGAGTCACCAAATTTGGTATGAAGATAGCAATTGACATTTCACAAAGATCTGCATGAAAAATTTTGATGACACATCTGTCCATACCGCCCCCAGCCCCCTCCCCCCTTTTCTCACCTTTTACAAACTTTGAGCTAGTCACCAAATTTGGGAGGAATATAGCTGGTGGCATCCCCATCTGCAGCGGAGAATCTTTAAGACAGCGTAAACCCCTGCAGCATCCGTACCCCTTTGCAATCAGGCCTCTTTTTACCGGTTTTAATACTGGTATCGAGTATGCCGCAGTCGATTGCGTCCGACTGCAATGTTTCCACTTGTTATTAGCTTCACTTGAGGCGGAGTGAGTAAGTAACTCAAAAAAAAAGTATAAATTGGGTTTCAAAGGCTCTTCTGGTAGACTCTCATATAGTCTAGTGGTAAGAGTGCCAGACTCTCAACCGGTAGGTGCGGGTTCGAATCCCCGTGTAGTAGTTTTGGTATTTTGTTTTTTTAATGGATTTTTTTTAATAGCTTTTTATTAGCTTCACTTGAGGCGGAGTGAGTGAGTGAGTAACTCAAAAAAAAGTATAAATTAGGTTTTAAAGGCACACTAAGCACCACACTCATATAGTCTAGTGGTTTGGATACCCGACTCATAGCCGGGAGGTAAGGGTTCGAATCCCCAAGTAGAAAAAAATGATATTGTAGTGTTTATTAGCTTCACTTGAGGCGGAGTGAGTGAGTAACTCAAAAAAAAGTATAAATTAGGTTTTAAAGGCACTTCAGGAACTCTCTCATATAGTCTAGTGGTAAGGCTGCCAGACTCTTGAACGGGAGGTGCGGGTTCGAATCCCCGTGTAGTAAATTTGGTATTTTAGTTTTTTAGTCCAATTTTATTTTTTTTATTAGATTTTTTGTATTTTTTAATAGTTAATATTCAGTAATAATTATAATTATAATAAATATTGTTAGAAAAAAACTAAAAATTACGCTTTTTAAAAGTATTGAACTAAAAATTTAAAAATAAATATAGTTTGAAAAAACTAGAAAAAAACCCTTTTAAAAACATTGAACTAAAAATTTAAAAAATAATTTCTAATGTAAGCTTAAAAATTTTAAAATTTTTGAATTATTGTGAAAAAGCATCTGGCGCTCGATACACGAAAAATATATCACAAAGCGCCCACTCTTTTTTGACAATAATACAAAAATTTTTAAATTTCTTAACCTTACATTAGAAATTATTTTTTAAATTTTTAGTTCAATGTTTTTAAAAAGCGTATTTTTTAGTTTTTTCAAACTATATCTACTATATAAAAATAAGTCGGGTTTTCCTCCATGATTGTCTAACTCCAGAACGCACGAACCGATTTCAATGTAATTTTCAGAGGTGATTGGGGTCTGTGTGGAGGGGGCACATCAGTAATTTAATGTGTGTATTATTGCTATTTATCACTGTTTTGCCGCAAGATTGGCATTCCTGCTTTTTAACAGAAACAGTAGGCGGATGTTTTTAAAAATCATTGTCATCGCATGTTTTTGCCTTTTATTCATTCTCATCTTGAATCGTGTAGGATTCAGAGCTACATATTTAAAATTTGTTCTATTTTTTTGTTTGATTTAACATTTTGGAAGTTTTTATCAACTACCAATTTTTTGCTGCGAGTTTTTTTTCTTTCTTCTGGAAGCTTTTTAAATTGTTGATGCAAAGCAAGCTCATTGATAGTCCAATATGCCTAGAGGACGAGGTTCGAGCATCGGCCGCCGCACAAGACATGCAAGCCAGCAACAAGTGTATTCACAGAACTTAAGCGAAGAAAGACAAAATATAATAAGAGAAAATGACCGATTGAGACAACGCGTGAGCACACGAAGATCATTGGGATCATACAATCGCTTGGCATTCCAATATGATCCCACTGCGAGCTACAGTGATGATGAAAATTTAAATATTGGACCAATGACGACTATATGCCGATATTGCAATGCGTTAAAGTTCAAAAGAGAAACGGCTGGATTGTGCTGCGCAAGTGGAAAAGTCAAACTGGATCCATTACTTACACCACCACAGCCACTGAAACCATTGTTCGATGGAAGTGATCCCGATTCCAGCCATTTTCTTCAACACATCCTTGAATACAATAACTGCTTTCGCATGACTTCCTTTGGAGCTAATATCATTCGAGAAGGCGGCTTCATGCCGACTTGCAAGGTAAAAGATACAACACACATAACCAATCACTCACACCAACACAATGAATTGCAACACATAACAACTACATATACACCACACACTACACCATCACACGATCAGAAGTTACCCCGTATTCTTCAACAAATGATTGTTTGCAATTACAGATACAAGGACAAACATATCATCTGCATGGTTCAATGGTGCCAACACCAGATGAACCGCATAAATTTCTGCAAATATATTTCATTTCGTCGATGGTGGATCAGCTGAATGTGCGGTGCAATATAAAAGGAACACAACAGTTAAAGAGACGAATTATTGAACAGTTGCAAGCATTTTTTCACGCAAATAATGCTGTGGTTATTATGTTCAAAACAGCATTAGAACGAATGCCATCGGATACGCACAAATTTGTCATAAGAGCGGATTGTACCCCAACAGGTGAACATGTGCGAAGATTCAATGCACCCACCGTTAATGATGTTGCTGCAATTATTGTTGGCGATCCAACTAAATCGCGAGACATTGTCGTTCAGCGAAGAAGCAATATCATGCATCGTGTAAAAGAGACACATCGTTTGTACGATGCGTTACAATATCCAATCATTTATTGGCAAGGGCAAGACGGATACGACATCACGTTGAAGATGGTCGATCCAATTACAGGCGTATCAACGAATAAAAATCTAAGCGCAATGAATTACTATGCGTATCGTTTGATGATTCGTACACATGAGGAGAATGTCATTCTGAAGTGCCGTCGGCTATTCCAGCAATTCACTGTCGACATGTAGGTCAAATTCGAGACCGAACGTTTAGCGTTCATCCGATTCAATCAGGCAAAGCTACGATCTGAGGACTATATACACTTGCGTGATGCTATGCATTCAGATGGTGATGTTCAGAATATTGGACGTCTGACGATTCTCCCATCATCTTATATCGGAAGCCCACGCCACATGCACGAATACGCTCAAGACGCTATGACATACGTGCGAAATTATGGAACACCGGATTTATTTATTACGTTCACATGCAATCCGAAGTGGACGGAAATTGAACGTGAGCTGGAACCGGGCCAAAAACCGCAAGATCGCCAGGACACAATCGCTAGAGTATTTCAGCAAAAACTCAAGGTTATGATGGATGTGCTTAATAAGTATCGAATATTTGGTGACACACGTTGTTATTTGTACTCGGTGGAATGGCAGAAGCGTGGACTACCGCATGCTCATATTCTTATTTGGTTGCTGAACAAATTACATTCAAATGAAGTGGATGACATCATATCAGCTGAAATTCCTGATCCAGTCACTGATCCCCATCTACACGACATTGTGACGACACAGATGGTGCATGGACCGTGCGGTGCATTAAATCCATTATCGCCATGCATGGTTGATGGAAAATGCACAAAACGATATCCGCGACCGTTAGTTGCTGAAACTGTCACAGGGAACGATGGATATCCAGTTTATCGTCGGCGTTCAAAAGAAGATAATGGTCGAACCATCAAAGTTAAAGTTCAAAATCGAGAGATTGAGAATTTTCAAAACACATGCAAACGTTGAGAGTTGTCATTCAGCCAAATCGATCAAATATTTGTGCAAGTACGTCACAAAAGGCAGCGACATGGCTGTGTTTGGTATTGCGTCGGAAAATACGAATGACGAAGTCAGCAACTTCCAAATGGGCAGATACGTCAGTACTAATGAAGCACTGTGGCGATTAATGTCATTTCAAATTCATGAAAGATATCCCACAGTTACACATTTAGCAGTGCATTTGGAAAATGGCCAAAGAGTTTACTTCACTGAGGCTAATGCGGCACAACGAGCTGAGAGACCACCATCGACAACATTGACTAGCTTCTTTGCAATGTGTGAAGCAGATCCATTCGCAGCGACGCTGATGTACGTTGAAATGCCCAAGTCTTACACTTGGAATCAATCAACAAATAAATTCCAACGTCGCAAACAAGGAACCCGAGTTCCAGATTGGCCAAAGGTGTTTTCCACTGATGCACTAGGTCGCGTGTATACTGTTCATCCTAGAAATGATGAATGATTTTATTTGCGACTTCTGTTGGTAAATGTACGTGGACCAAAATCATTTGCGCTTTTGAAAACTGTGAATGGCAACCAATGCCAAACATATCGAGAAGCATGTCAACTATTGGGTTTGCTGGAGAACGATTCTCATTGGGATTTAACACTTGCGGATTCAGTTGTTTCATCAAATGCGTACCAAATACGAACGCTGTTCGCAATTATCAAGACTAAATGTTTTCCTTCACAACCAATTCAGTTATGGAACAAATACAAAGACGACATATGTGAAGATATCTTGCATCGCTTGCGCATTCAAACGAATAATCCTGACATCCAAATAACCGATGAAATCTACAATGAAGGATTGATTCTGATTGAGGGTCAATGCTTGACTATTGCAAACAAGCTACTGATTGAAGTAGGAATGATTGCGCCAAATCGATCGATGCACGATGCATTCAACCAAGAACTAAATCGAGAGCTGCAATACAATGTTGATACATTGCAGGAATTCGTTCGAAAACAGCAAAAACAAGTATACGAAACATTAATGCAAGCGGTGGTCAATAATACTGGTGGTCTATTCTTCCTGGACGCACCTGGAGGAACAGGGAAAACATTTGTCATTTCATTGATTTTGGCCACTATTCGATCAAGATGTGACATAGCTTTGGCGTTAGCATCATCTGGAATTGCGGTGACTCTTCTAGATGGCGGTCGTACTGCACATTCTGCGCTTAAGTTGCCACTCAATTTAAACACAATTGATACTCCAACATGCAATATTTCCCGCTCCAGTGCAATGGGAAAATTGTTGATGCAATGCAAGCTCATTGTTTGGGATGACTGCACAATGGCAAATAAGAAATCACTTGAAGCACTTAACTTAACACTGAAGGATCTTCGGCGAAATAATATCTTTGGCGGCTTGATGATATTGTTGGCAGGCGATTTCAGGCAGACGTTGCCAGTAATTCCCCGTGGAACGCCTGCAGATGAATTGAATGCTTGCCTGAAGGCATCACCTTTATGGAATAACGTAAAAACATTATCGCTAACCACAAATATGAGAGTTCAACTTCAAAATGATCAAAGTGCTGCACAATTTTCCAACCAATTGTTAGCTGTTGGAAATGGAAAAGTCCGAGTTGATGCGACATCTGGATTAATTACTCTTACCAACGACCTTTGCCGATTTGTAGACTCTCAATTAGCTCTTATTGAAAATGTTTTCCCAAACATTAGTGAGAATTATCAGAATTATGCTTGGTTAAGTCAACGAGCAATTCTTGCCGCAAAGAATAATGATGTACACGCACTGAATTTCACCATTCAATCAAAAATTGCTGGCGATTTGGTGACATACAAATCTGTTGATTCCATATCAAATCCTGATGATGTAGTAAATTATCCAACGGAGTTTTTGAACTCTCTGGAGTTACCAGGATTTCCACCACATAACTTGCAACTCAAAGTTGGAACAGTTATTATGATATTGCGTAATTTGAATCCACCGCGACTTTGCAACGGTACTCGACTTTCGGTAAAAAGACTTATGCCGAATTTGATTGATGCAACCATTATTAACGGAAAGTCCGCAGGTGAAAATGCATGTATTCCTCGAATACCAATGATTCCGACTGATCTTCCGTTTGACTTCAAACGATTGCAATTTCCAGTTCGCCTTGCGTTCGCAATGACAATTAACAAGTCGCAAGGCCAATCGCTTAGTGTTTGCGGGATAAATTTAGAAAATCATTGTTTTTCACATGGGCAGTTATACGTTGCGTGTTCACGAGTTGGGAAACCATCCGCTTTGTTTGTGTTAGCGTCAGACCAATAAACAAAAAATGTGGTTTACCAAAGAGCACTTCAATGAAACGGATAGAATGAAATAAAATTTATCCTTTTCAAATATAAAAAAAAAAAAATTTTACTTCATCTTTTAATCACCAAACAAAAAGTTACATAAAACGAAGCCATCTGGTGGCGAAACGGAGTTCGCCGGGTTTTGCTAGTCACCAAACAAAAAGTTACATAAAACGAAGCCATCTGGTGGCGAAACGGAGTTCGCCGGGTTTGCTAGTCACCAAACAAAAAGTTACATAAAACGAAGCCATCTGGTGGCGAAACGGAGTTCGCCGGGTTTGCTAGTTTATTTATATGATCTTGTCTTTACGTTTTTCAATTTCGATAGTTCCCTCGTAAGCCAAGGTGGTTTATTATCACTTGAAGAACAAGTGAGGGGAACACAAATATCCAAAAGCGAATTCAAGGTCCTATAAAATAAGGCAATGGCAGTTTCTACATCACTACAAGAATAAAGGCGAGACCAATTAGTATGTTGAAGAAGATAATTTAATTTAGTAAAGTTAGTTTTACGAAAACAACGGGTTTTTAAAGTATTATTAGATACTGAACCAGATTTCGATGGATAGTTCTAAGGTTGGATGATAGGTATCTTCCGGAAGCACTAGAGTGGGAGTTCTACTAGCATTACTGCAATCTGAGTCCGAAACAAATATTAAGTCCAACATTCTACCACTACAGTTATGCACCCTGTTAACTTGCGATCGGCCTAAGCCCAGTAGGCCATCGGTAAAATCATCAGAAGTGACTGGTAATACCGCCGAAGATGTGTCATTCACAGACCATACAACATGTGGCAGATTAAAATCACCAACCACTATCAGATTATCCATATCTGTAAACAATGACGAAACAAGTTGCAGGGCACTCAGATGGGATGAGTAAATGCCAATATCCGAATGAGGAGGAATATAAGAACAAGTAACATAAAGTGAACGGTCATTTAGTAATATTTTAACACATAAAAACTCTATGTCCGGAAGATCATGAGAATGAATCTGTTCAGAGGAAAAACAAGAGTCAACAGCAATGAGAACACCACCCCCCTTGCGGGAGGCACAATCGCATCTGTACAAGTTAAATTTTGAAGGATAAACGGAATAATCAAAAATATCGGTTTTATAAAGCTGTTAACACATAATTTAGAAATTTTAGTGTTAAGGCCTTTAACATTTTGATAGGCCAAACTAAGTAGTTTTATTAGTTTTTTGCCACCGAGGTGGAGGCAACTGGGTGGCTAACAGGCGGTGCACTACTAATCCTAATACCTTTATTATTATTGATTCGCCTATTCTCATACTCCTTTACAACAAGCTGTGGCGGCCAGAACTTTTCCGAACAAATTGTCGAAAAAAGTTCAGGCGGCACGCTCAACTTGAAAGAAGATATACTTCGGGCGTGATTAAATTTAAACTTCTCAACAATAATAAGAGGAGAATCAATTTTACTTTTAACATAAGCTGAAACATCATCCGATGAAGTATCGGATGCCAGCCTGGACACAATTATAAATTTATTAAATGGCACAACAACAAAAGGCTTGGGAGCCTGATTCACCGTTTATATACATAATAACCTGTCTTGAATTACTATTTGGCACCTTGGCTATTGTAGCTCACACTCGTCCGTGTTAAGTAATAGGATACCTTATTAAAACTGATTTACGATCTTGGACTCTCTTTTACATCATTAAATCTATGACACGGTTCTGAAGCCCATTTCTTACCACTTCCCATTTACCTCTAATGTGGCTCACCTTGTTGCTTTTGTCTAAGATAGCAATAAGGACGGGATGGAAGACGCCCAAGAAATCAGAAAAATGCTACATGTACTAGGGTAATTTTATAGCCATGGC
>JAEIGR010000116.1:310000-351074 GCA_018904305.1 Scaptomyza montana
CATGTCGGGCAAGAGCCGGCTTATAAATTTTTCGGATAATATTAACAAAGTTGACCTAATTCAGGCTCCAATAGAGCCATACTTATTGTTTTGGCAGTCAATGCTGCACAAGAAGTAATGAATAAAAATATATTTATTAATTAATAAGATACAATTTAAATAACATATAAACTGGATTGTACTGATCTATGGCAGGGTATAGATTATTAGAAGCAGGGCGTTAGCTGTACTCAAACACAAAAGTAGCGCGCGAATCATTATTTTGAAATCAAGTGTACAAAACACAGTTGCATTTCCGATTTATTTACAAAAAACAATTAGCCTACCGCCACAATATGTGAATTTTTCAACACTTGTCGTTACAGCCGTAAAACTCATGTATACTGTACGGGAGCTGTACGGGGCTCATGCGTACAGGCCTTAAACTGGATTGTACTGCCACTGATCTATTGCAGGATATAGATCATTAAGGTGAATTTTCCTTGAGTCTTTTGAGTCGTTTCAGTTATGTTTAGCATAATCTTTGGTAATCTCAGCTCTGCCCATCAAATATGGGTTCACTAAAATGCAACCGCCAGAAGCAGGGCGTTAGCTGTACTCAAACACAAAAGTAGCGCGCGAATCATTATTTTGAAATCAAGTGTACAAAACAAAGTTGCATTTCCGATTTATTTACAAAAAAACAATTAGCCTACCGCCACAATATGTGAATTTTTCAACACTTGTTGTTACAGTCGTAAAACTCATGTGTACGGTACGGGAGCTGTAGGGGGCTCATGCGTACAGGCCTTAAACTACTATAATAAATTGTTATTAAACTTTTTGCTTGAGGCACACGGGTACACACTAGTAGCAGCAGTGCGTGATAGCTCTTTGTTTAAAGTTACTAGATTCCTTGAATATATGCGAGAGAAATATTATGTTCATATACTTGGTATGAATTAATTGTATAATTTTAAATTAATTTTTTAAAACTTACCGATCACGAAAAGCCAATACCTATGCCGCGACTCGAACCTGGGACCTTACAATTACCACGCGGATGCCATAGCCATCGTGCTGTTGCCGACTGTGTATTACAAGCAGTTAGTTTTAATAGATAGTTATAATAGATATTATATTTTTTTCTCTTCTTGTTTTTGCACACGCTCTCTCGAAAAATAAGAGCGCCTCTCTCTCTCTCTCTCTGTTAAGCGTAATCCTAGAGCGATTCGTACTGTTTTCTAAAATTTTAATTATCAAATTAAATGTGCTCGTTTTAAATATGTTTTTTAATAGGGCAAATTATTAAATTTAAAATTTTTCATTTGAAGTTCGAGTAGTAAAAATGGAACACTTTGCTTCAAAAATTAAAAAGCCTTAAAACAATATTTTTCAATTTAAAATCTAAAATTTAAATTTTGCATTTTATAATTTTTCTCATTTCTTCAAATTAAAAATAGTAAATTACGATTTATAAGAGTTTGCACTTAAACTCTAAATCGATTCGTACTGATTTCTAAAATTGAAACTATAGATTTAAATGTGGTAGTTTTAGATATACATTTTAAAAGCGCACATTCTTAAATTTAGAATTTTCATTTTAGGTTTAAGAAGTAATTATTTAAACCAAACTTTTACCACATTGATTTTAATACGAATCATTTAAATTTGATGTTTCAATACGATTAATTTTAAAATCAAAGATTTTCGTATTGAAATTAAGAAAAAAAATTTAATATCTGAATCTTAAATTAAAATGTTTGGTTTTACGTTTCATTTTTTTCTCTGTGTATGTAAATATTTTTTCTTTATTTCTATTCTAAATTTTCTGTTCTTAATTCTGGATTAACAGATTTCTTCTCTTTTTTGCTTGCTCTACCAATTTTTCACCTGTATGAATTATGTATACCCTCCAGTACGGCATGCACACTGACTTTTTTTTCGTCAATCCAGCGCTGTTCTTAAGTACGGTGATGCGTCGCAGCGACACGACCGAGCCCGATCGTTTGACAGAAAGAGCGAAATTGAGAGAGAGAGGCATAAGAAATGTGCTTTTGTTTTCTTTTTTCTTGCCTAAATAGCGTGGGAGAGGGAGAGTGGCGCTCTTATTTCTGTTTGTTACACGTGCCATGCAAAGTGAATAGAAATTGTATTGAACACGTGTCATAATCTCTTTGTTTTTTCTTTGCCAAGTGTAAAATTTTTGGCTAACGCGTACAGTCGATCAATTTTGCTTGGCAAGAGTGATTTATTAGTGAATTTATTTGTGAAGGTAAGTGGAATGTTGTTATAAAATAATTAAATATAAACCGAAACGTGATTGCGCAATTGAACTTGTTAAAATATTACGGGGTGAAAATTTGGATGTGGACGCTTTTTACAAGTCTGTCTGTAAATCGAAACCAAAAATATCCAACATAAAAGGTGGTTCATATTTAAATGTGGGGTTAAAAAATCAATTAATTAAATTAAATGCAGGCATAAAATTGCCAAGCAGCTTGAGCTTAGATGTAAATATTGATGGTTTACCATTGTTCAATAGCTCTAGGGCTCAACTGTGGCCAATTTTAATCCGGTTAAATAATGTTGGAAATGTGCCAGTTTTTCCGATTGGTGTTTTCTTAGGAAAAAGTAAGCCTGGAAACTGTGATGAGTTTCTTGCCGACTTTTGCTTAGAGTTGTCCGAAATTGTAGAAACCGGCCTTGAAGTGAACGGTACAATTTTTTCGGTTCAACTTCGAGCAATTGTATGTGATGCGCCTGCAAGAGCTTTTATAAGTGGTACCCCAGGGCATACGTCTCGCCATGGGTGTGCTAAATGTACACAGGTAGCGAAAAAAGTAAATTCGACTTTAACATACAGCACAGAGTCGGGGGTTTTGTTGACAGACGCAGATTTTAGTTGTAGAAAATTCCCTGGTCATCACGCTAAGGAACACTTAGCGCAAAAGTGCGCCTTAGAAAAAATTAGTGTTTGTATGGTAACCCAAATACCCTTAGACTGCATGCACCTAGTTGAACTAGGTGTTATGAGAAAATTTTTAACTCGGCTACAAAATAATAGAATTAGAAAAAAAATTTCCGAGTTTAAAAAAATAAATGTCTCAAATAAATTAATATCCATGCGCAGGCATGTTCCGAAAGAGTTTGTTCGAAAACCACGAGCATTTAATGAACTGCCGCATTGGAAGGCTACTGAGTTCCGCCAATTTTTATTATATACTGGCATTGTCGCTTTGCAAGACGAAGTTGATGATGACCAGTACTATGTATTTTTGCTGTTACACTGTGCTTACAGGTTACTTTGTAATCCACAGCAGCGCGATGCAAACTTGGCAACTTCCCAACAAATGTTAAATATATTTGTTGAGAATTTTCCAAAGATTTTCGGCGATGACAGTGTTTCATATAATGTACATAGTCTCTTGCATGTTAGCGAAACAGTTCAACTAATTGGGGATCCGATTGCTGGTTCCTCATATGCATTTGAAAATTATTTGCAAGTCCTCAAAAGTTCCGTCCGAAAGCCAACAAAAATTCTAGAGCAAATACATAGAAAAATTGTTGAGGAAAATTTTATAGCCCCGACTATAAATAAATTCCCTATTATAAAGGGAAATAAATGTAAATTTAGAGAATTAGTTTTGTCTTTAGATTGCCCTAACAATTACTGTTATATTAAGGAAAATATCCCTATCTGCATTGAGTCTTTTTCAGATAATTCTGGAAATGCTTGCATAATTGGTCGAACATTTCTACATTTAAGCCCCTTTTTTAGCGAACCAACAAATTCCCCAAGTTTGGGGATTTATTTCACAAGAACTGATGCAGTAGGTGAAGTTGAGTCGTTTCAATTCTCTGATTTTGAGTCTAAGGCTGTTGGGTTACCACACAAGGGGGGAATGTTGCTAATACCTTTACTGCACTGCTATAAATTTGAATAAAACCATCCAATATTTTATAACAAATTATCTCTACCTTCTCAAAAATGCATGAAAAAAAAGCTCTAATTAAAAATTAAGTATTGTTAAATGTCGAGCCCAAAAATTAAACGTTTTGCTGCAACCCCACTGCGTACGTATAACAAAAAACATTTATTGTCCTTTTATATATTTTAACATTTTTCGCAATTGCTCGATTACAGAAGAAAATATAAGTTCCAGTAACTGCTCGTGCTTGTCGATCGTGCGAAATGTTGGCGAAAAAATTGATATTTTGACAGGTAATAAAAAACGTTATTAACACATTTTTTGTATTACAAACAAATTGGGTATTTTTTCAGAATTGGTCAAAAATCAGCAGGCACAGATCAAGTTGCTGGCCGACCAGATAGCTGACCAGACTGTTTATATTCGGCAGCTGGTGAAGGAGAAAAAGCAGTGGGAGGAAGCTGATGGAGTTTTTCCTCTAAAAAGCGAGGAGCAACTTTAAAAGCTGGAGGAAGCACTTTGCCCAGATACACGGCAAATATATGTAAGCTAAACAGCTTGATTTAAATTGATATATGTTCTAATATTTTTTTCTTCTTTGTTTTGCAGGTGACTGCAATGAAAAAACTATTGGCCCCAGTCGGTATAAAAAAGGGGTTGACGCGGATTTTATCCGACACCATTGTCAACGCATACAACATTCATGGTGTGAAGCAAAAAAAGGGATTGAAGACATTGCCGAAATTCTATAGAGCGCTTCTTGGTAATATTTCTTACAAATTCTGTTCAAACAAATTATTGACATTATTTTTATTTTTCTATATTTTTCCAGATTCTATGCCGGAGTCGAGTAGTGGAAATATAGAAGAGGAACTGCGTCTGGCTTTTGCGGCAGGAAAAAAAATTATTTTAAGCGCTTGTCAATAAAACGGAAGGCAGAGAGTAATTAAAAAAATTAATAATAAAAATAAATTAAAAATAAATAATTACTAATAATATAATAATATAATACATAATACATATATAACTTGTTGAAAATAAGTTTTGGCATTTTAGTTCGTGCTCCGCGATTTTGCTAAAACTGTATAAATTATACCTTAAAAAATTTACAAAAAAGGCGGTTATAGAGTTCATTAAGCCAATAGCTACATTTTCCAAGCTCTGTGCTTAATTAATTGCATTAAAAACATATTTGCGCGCAAAACAATTGCTTCGCGGAAGTAGTAACAAGCAAAAACAATAAAAACTCTACTCGTATACTAAAACACCAAAGAAGTAACTACACATACACACCGAAGAAGCGAACGGCACTGACAAAAAAACACTCAATTACACTGTCAAGCACAAAATTTCTAATTGCTCACGCCATGGCTCCTATCCCAAAGCATCAACGCGAGAACTCTGCTGGCGAGCTGAAAAACGGCAAGAACTTTGATAGCGCTGCACTTCTCCAGCTAATCAATGAACGTTTCGATCAGCAAGCAGCTATGATTGCAGCGAAGGTGACCGAATGCGAGGAGCGCATACTTACTGTGCTTCATTCTCGATTGGACACAATGAGTGTGGAACTGCAGAGCTTACTCCAGCGAGTCCAAAAACTGGAGCAGGATGCCGTTCACACTCAGGCGATTGCGACTCAAGTTGTCACGCTGGAGGCTAAGCTTAGAGCCCAATCTGACGTCAACAAAGCTGTGGAGCTGCGGATCCATGGTGTTCCGATGGTAGAAGGGGAGCAGCTGCGAACAGTTTTCAACACACTGTGTTTTTCTTTAGGAGTCACACCGGCGCCCCGACTGCGTGACATTTTTAGGGTTAAAAAAACAGCAACAACTAAATCAGTCGCTGACCCTATTGTTATTTTACGCTTTGAGTGCCTTCGCGACAAAATTGCACTACTGCGTGCGGCGGGAGAGTACCGGCGATCAACTAAAAAGCCACTTGATCTGCAGCTAATGGGCTTTGAAACACGTGGTGAAGTGCCTTTTTACATAAATGAGCAACTTACGAGAGAGAACTACGAGATTTTTAAAGAAGAACACCGCTGCACCCGATGATCTCTTTCGAAACTAGAACTATATGTTGTAAGTTTATTCTCTTAAATGTTAAATGTAATGATGTTTTCTTAACCATAATTTGTAAGTTTGTTATCTTTAATGTTCCACACTATTCACCTCTCTTAATAATAGTTTTAAATGTTCATGTGTGCTCTTTAATTATCTTGTTATTTTTAAGTATGTTAGGTGCGCAACTGGTAAAATCTTTTGTCCAATTTATATGTGCTCCAACTTAAGCAATACCAGATCGAACAGTAGAGCGATGGTTAGGGTTCTTGCTAATCAAAGAGAAGGTCTTAAAATGTGTCATATAAATGGTCAGAGCTTACTTAATAAGATGGATGAGTTTCGTTATATGTTTGTAAATTCGAATGTTGATGTTGTTTGTGTATCTGAAACGTGGTTTGTCCCAGAGTTACGTGATTCGTCTATTGAATATGATGGGTATAATTTGTATCGTTCGGATCGTGTTAGTCACGCTGGGGGTGTTGCAATATTTGTTACAAAAAGACTGAAATGTAAAGTTTTACATAGGCAGCCATGTGAAAGTCCCATGGAATATATTTTTATTGAAATCGAAAACTCCATCTGTGATAAAAAACTGCTTTTAGGCTGCATATATAGACCAAATAATAATATTGACTATTCCAGCATGATTGACTTGATATCAACCGCTACGTTAGCATATACTGACATAATATTAACTGGAGATCTCAACAGTAATTTATTAAAAGAACGTCACCTATCGGACGAAATGCACTCTCTAGGACTGCAGATTGTAAACGACACATTACCGACGCACTATACACAGACGACCAGCACGCTACTAGACATAATATTTGTAAATAACATTGACCGCTGAAAACTAAAACAGTAAAGCCAGCAATCAAAGCGTGGTTTAATAGTGATATAATTAGTGCAATAAATCTGAGAGATGAAGCTTATGACAAATGGAAACGCTACAAGACAGACTACTTTTATAGACTTTTTAAAACTAATAGACGTAAAGTAAATGACAGTATTAAAACTTCTAAAAAACACCATTTTTGCAATAAGTTTAACAATGCAACAACAATTAAAGAAAAATGGAAGATCATTACCAGCATTGGTATTGGTCGTGAAAAATCTGTGATAGGAAATGACGTAGATGTTAATAAACTAAACCACAAATTTGTCAACCTAAATGTTCCTGTGTCCATGTTTAATTCGTATATAAATGCTGTACCGTTCAGAAATTGTAGTAATTGTTTTGAGTTCATGTGTGTTAGTCAATGTGATGTCCTAAACTCCGTACTTAAAATTAAGTCTAATGCCACTGGCCTAGATGAAATAAGCCCGAAATTCATCAAAATTCTTCTACCATATATTATAAGCCATATTACGCATATTATCAACACCGCTATCACTACCTCCACTTTTCCTGAAACTTGGAAAGTAGCAAAAATCTTGCCGGTTCCAAAGTCAAATCTTGATTTCAGGCCGATCGCAATACTACCTTTTCTATCAAAAGTATTTGAAAAGATAATTGCAAATCAAATTAATAAATTCATGAATGAAAACTGGCTTTATTATGAAAAACAATCTGGCTTTAGGACAAACAAGAGTTGCACAACAGCGATTTTAAAAATAGTAGAAGATATTCGAGCTAAAATGGATAACAGTGACGCTACGCTGCTTACACTACTTGACTATAGCAAAGCTTTTGACACTGTAAACCACGAAGTTCTATTGACAAAGCTAAAGGCCCAACCAAACGATGCATTCGTGCAGGCAGAGCCGCTGCACGGAAAGTTTCAACATATGCTAAACCGTGTATCCGCCCAAACGATGCTTATGCAAGGGTTCGTTCAGTTTTATTTTTTAATGCATGAGTGCCGCATGCATGGTTTCACTGAATTGAAACCATGCAGCAATGCATTGGGCATAGAGTTGTCGCAGTCTTTTTATTGTATGGAAAATATTTAAAAATATTGTTAAATCTTCATTTTATTGTTTATAAACACATTGATATAATATACTAGATATAAGAAACATGTGTTGTCTTTATTATTAACATAATATTACATAAAATGTTAACATATATTTTTTAATGGAATAAAAAAAGAACATGTGGCAACAATGGTTGGCAAAAAGAAAGACGAAGAAGAGACAATGCACTTAAGCAACGTATGGCTATAGACGTTGATGCATAATGCATAAGCATGCATTTCGTTCATTCTTGCAGCGGCTCTGCATGCACGAATGCATCGTTTGGTTGGGCCTTAAGAAAGATGTACAATTTCACGCAAACAGCTGTCACACTAATGTCCTCCTATTTAAGTAATAGAAAACAAGCCGTAGTAACCCCTAACAAACAGTCAAGCTTATTAACAGTATCATGTGGTGTCCCGCAAGGTTCGATTTTGGGGCCGCTACTCTTTTCAATCTATGTTAATTATCTGCCAAGTGTCCTGTCTAAATGTGAAGTCCATATGTATGCCGATGATGTGCAAATGTATGTGAGTCGTCCTATTAGCCAAATAAATGAATGTATTCTGGTGTGCAATGATGAACTGTTTAATGTAAGTGAGTGGGCAAAGAAAATGGTTTGTGTATTAATCCTTCAAAATCTAAGTGTCTAGTTATATACAAAAAGTACCTGAGAACAGAAAATTTAACCAAGCTAAATATAGATAATAAAAGCATAAGTTTTGTGGATAGGGCTGAAAATCTAGGCATAACTTTCAATAATACCTTGACATGGAGCGATCAGGTTAACAAAGCAGTAGGAAAAACCTATGGAGTTCTTAGACAACTATCGTTCACTCAAAAATATTTACCGGTTAACATTAAAACAATGATCGCAAAAACAATGGTAGCACCAATTCTGTTTTATGGGATTGAAATTTATGGCAAATGCGACTCAGCTAGCTTTAATAAGATTAGGGTTACTTTTAACAATATTGCTAGATATGTTTTTAACTTAAAAAGAACTGACCACGTATCGAACTTCGCGCATAAGTTATTTGACCTAGATCTCGTAGATATAATTAACCTTAAAATTCTTCTGTTTCTCCATAAAATAATTTACAGTAAAAATCCTGACTATTTGTATGACCTCTTAAGATTTACTGCGTCTCAGAGAGTAAACAACCTTGTTAGTCTAAGAACAAAACTCGCTAGTTCTGATAGACATTTTATGTCTTTGCTGTGCGACTTTGGAACCAGTTGCCACCCGATTTAAAAAATACCAGAAGCACACCTTATTTCAAAGAGAAGTTAAAAGCACACCTTAGATCATAACTACATATTAACAGCTATTAAAATAAACAATTATAATAATATGAAAATTGGGATAAAAATACATAATAATAATTAAAAGTATATATATTAGATAACAAAAATTTAATGAAATTGTACTAGTTTCTAATAAATTTATACTAGGATTAAGTACTCTACTATGGACATGTCTAATCAATGTAAACTTAAAAAAGCTAATTGTGACTAGTGCATTAAGATAAAAGTAGCAATACTTCTAGCACTAGGAATATATTCAATAAATAATAATAATATTAAGTTTGTGTAATATTTGTGTTTTTTTATAATTAAGATACAAAAACAAATAGTATACATACTCTTTTTCCATAAAAACATTACAGCATTGTTCAACATTGTAAATTAAAATTAAAATTGAACTATTTTAATAATCGCGCGTTGTATGAGACGACTATGTACATTACCTTGGGTCAATAGAGCGTCTATTACGCCGCTAAAACCATACATTACCTTGGGGTCAAATATGAGCGTCTATTACGCCGTTCCATACATTACCTTGGGGTCAACCAAGCGTCTATTACGTTGCTGCCTGCATGTCATAAGGGTCAACCAAGCGTCTATTACGCTGCTGCCTGCATGTCATAAGGGTCAACCAAGCGTCTATTACGCCGCTGTCTGCATGTCATATATGACAAACGAGCGTCTCTTACGCCGCTGTCTGCATGTCATAAAAGACAAACGATGTACGTAATTGCTGCTTCTCTGCATGGCATTTGCGCCAACCAAGCGTTTGCCTAAAAAACATTAACGTACTCAGCGGACATGCCCTTGCAAAATACGGCAGTCGAACACATTGTGAAGGGTTCAAGCGAGCGTCAACGACTGTCACAGAGTCGTCGACACTATGTTCATTCTGCGTTACTCGGCCGTACTAGAGGGTAATAATATAATTAATATGAACATACAATTTGTATGCATATCTGAAATTTTATAGTTTTTAACATTTTTTACACGGTTTTGTCGAAGTAAATATAGTTATTTTTTTCATCTTACACAGTTTTCAGATGACATGGAACGTATCCCCCATTTTACTATAGGAAACGCCTCTTTTTTTACACGGTTTTGTTTTTTAAACGGATTTCTGAAGAACGTATCTACCGTGTAAAAAAAGAGATGGGTGTACTACTATTATACCTTCTTCTCCAACCTTGACGGACTGGGAAAAGTACAATAATAGTGTTTAATACACATTTCTAAACCAGCTATGAAAAATGAGTTTGCTTTTTATACACTTCACACATGTGAAACAGGGTATATTGAGTTTGTCATGAATCTGTAACGCCTTAAAGGAATGATGGGCGACCCCATAAACTATATATCAAAATGATCAGGACGAGCTCAGGAATTGATTTCGGTCCGTCTGTTCGTCTGTTTCAATACGATTTCCGGCCAAATTGCTGAACCGATCTTGATGAAACTTTCACAGATTGCTTAGATCATGTCGGGTTTGTTCACTATGAAATTTCATCCCGCTCGGAGCATTCTACGACATAGCCACCATACAAATTGACCATATCGTACTATCAATTGTTGTTGCTGTCGTGCACTTTCAAGTACCTACATATAGCTCATTTGCTTCAAAAGTGGTATAACGCAAATAATTGTCAAATTGTTGTTGTTGTTGTCGCACACGAACAAGTAAATGACGCTCAAGAGTAAAAAATAGGAGCGAAAAATTACCAACAACTGCACAGAAACATAAATAAGAGGGAGGAGCATTGATTTGGCTGACTCATGATACAATTACACAAGGTAGTCCACTCGGCAAAATCATAGTCCCTTAATATAAGTGCGAGTGAAAAAGCGTTGAATAGTGAGTGTGAGTTAAACGGTTACACAGTGCGTCGATTAACCCACGCACGGGGCTAAAAGTTTCCTTAGTTATGACAAGAGTTGTAGTGTTTATTTATAATTTTATTTTTATTAGTTTTGAGTTTGCCATTATTCTTTGTTTTCGTTGTTTAGCAGAAATTCTTTTGTTCAAGCTCTTAATTCTAAAGAATATACGTATCTTAAAAAAAAAATGTTTTATATTTACAACTGCAAAAAGACATTTTTATGCTTGGGACTTAAGGGTTAAAGCTCTGAAAAATAAGCGTCCGTACACAACCTTTCAGTTCGACAAGCAGGCATGCACTGAAATTAGGGGACCAAAACCGAACGACTTCGGCAGCCGAGTGGACTACCTTGTGTAATTGTATCATGGGCTGACTGTCTACCGTCTTTATAGTCTCTCGAGATTTCCACACAATAAAAAAAAAAAAAAAACAAGTGGAAACGTTGCAGTCGGACGCAACCGACTGCGGATTATACCAGTATTAAAACCGGTAAAGAGGCCTGATTGCAAAGGGTACGGATGCGGCAGGGGTGTACGCTGCCTTAAAGATTCTCCGATGCAGATGGGGATGCCACCAGCTATATTCCTTCCAAATTTGGTGACTCTACTCAAGTTTGTAAAATGTGGGAAAGGGGGGGCTGGGGGCGGTATGGGTGGTGGCATCAAATTTTGTTGCGATCTTTGTGAATGTCAATTGCTATCTTCATACCATTTGGTGATCACTAATTTGTAATAAGTGGAAAGGGGAGGCATCATTATGAGATCTGTGGAATGTCAATTGCTATCTTCAACAATTGTGACTCTAGCTCGAAATTTGTAATAAGTGGGGGAAGGGGGCGGGTATGGGTGGAGAGGCATCCAAATTTTTGAGATATGTGGTGTCTTGTTACCAAATTTGGTGACTCTAGTCGAAGTTTGTAAAGTGGGGCAAGGGGGCTGGGGCGGTATGGTGGGCGAGGCATCAAATTTGATGCAGATCTATGTGGAATGTCATTCTACTTGATACCAAATTGGTGACTCTGCTCGAAATGTAAAAGTGGGGAAAGGGGGCTGGGGCGGGGCATCCAATTGATGATCTTTGAGATATCCCATTGGGCAAAAGGGGGAAGGGCAAACTTGAACAAACCCGGCGAACCTGAGATGGAATGTATTAATGGGGGCCCGAGCCCTTGACAGCGTGGGAACCGGACCATTGGCCATTGTGCTCAAAAAGATAGTTTTTACTAAATGGGGTGTAAATTTTTTTTTGTAATAATAATTTTATCCCGTAACTATTAATAATATGGGAATAAGAGTTGCAAAATCTGCAATATGAGATGCAAACCCTAAAAATCTAAGAACATTAGAACAAAACAAGTGGAAACGTAGCAGTCGGACGCAACCGACTGCGATATACTCGTTACCAGTATTAAAACCGGTAAAAAGAGGCCTGATTGCAAAGAGGATGCGGCTGGGGTGTACGCTGCGTTAAAGATTCTCCGATGCAGATGGGGATGCCACCAGCTATCTTCCTTCGAACTTTGGTGACTCTAGCTCAAAGTTTGTAAAAGTGGGGAAAGGGGGGCTGGGGGCGGTATGGGTGGGCGTGGCATCCAAATTTTTGACGCAGATCTATGAGAAATGTCAATTGCTATCTTCATACCAAATTTGGTGACTCTAGCTCAAAGTTTGTAAAAGGTGGGGAAAGGGGAGCAAAATGGGTGGGCGTGGCTAAAAACTTTGATGCAGATTTTTGGGGGTCATTGCCAGCTATCTTCCTACCAAATTTGGTGGCTCTAGCTCCATAAATCTGGAAGATACACACATTCCCGTTTTTGATGAAGCGTTGGGGCGGATGTGGGCGGCTAGGGCTGTATTGGTGGGCGTGGCATCCAAACTTTTGATGCAATTTTTGGGGGGTCATCATCACCTACCTTGGCACCAAATTTGGTGGCTCTAGCTCAAAAACTGTGGGAGATATAGGCTTTTTTGACTTTAAAATGCGGGGGGACTGGGGGCGGAACGGGGGGCGTGACTCCAAAATTTTTGATGCAGTTTTTTGGGGGTTGCTAGTAGCTATCTTCTTACCAAATTTGGTAGTTCTAGCTGTAAGGATGTGCGAAATATGCGGATTTATCGTTTTTGAGTTATCGAATTTATCGATTTGCCAGCCCTTCGGTAACGAGTATATTGGTTTTGTGCAATGTCCATCATTGTGTCTGTCCGTCTGTCCGTCCGTATGTGTGCCAGTTTTTTCCACACCCTTCAAGCTAGAGACTTGAAACTTTCCAATTCTCTTTATCTATGGGATAATAAATTAAAGTGTCAAGATTGGGGTTCTACGATAACTGGGGGGCTGGCAAATCGATAAATTCGATAACTCAAAAACGATAAATCCGCATATTTCGCACATCCTTACAGCTAGAACTACCAAATTTGGTAAGAAGATAGCTACTAGCAACCCCCAAAAAACTGCATCAAAAATTTTGGAGTCACGCCCCCCGTTCCGCCCCCAGTCCCCCCGCATTTTAAAGTCAAAAAAGCCTATATCTCCCACAGTTTTTGAGCTATAGCCACCAAATTGGTGCCAAGATTGGTGATGCTGACCCCCCCAAAAATTGCATCAAAAGTTTGGATGCCACGCCCACCAATACAGCCCTAGCCGCCAACATCCGCTCCAACGCTTCATCAAAAACGGGAATGTGTGTATCTTCCAGAGTTATGGAGCTAGAGCCACCAAATTTGGTAGGAAGATAGCTGGCAATGACCCCCAAAAATCTGCATCAAAGTTTTTAGCCACGCCCACCCATTTCGCTCCCCTTTCCCCACCTTTTACAAACTTTGAGCTAGAGTCACCAAATTTGGTATGAAGATAGCAATTGACATTTCTCATAGATCTGCGTCAAAAATTTGGATGCCACGCCCACCCATACCGCCCCAGCCCCCCTTTCCCCACTTTTACAAACTTTGAGCTAGAGTCACCAAAGTTCGAAGGAAGATAGCTGGTGGCATCCCCATCTGCATCGGAGAATCTTTAACGCAGCGTACACCCCAGCCGCATCCTCTTTGCAATCAGGCCTCTTTTTACCGGTTTTAATACTGGTAACGAGTATATCGCAGTCGGTTGCGTCCGACTGCTACGTTTCCACTTGTTTTGTTCTAATGTTCTAAAATTTTTAGGGTTTGCATCTCATATTGCAGATTTTGCAACTCTTATTTTTTTTTTATTGTGTGGAAATCTCGAGAGACTATAAAGACGGTAGACAGTCAGCCCATGATACAATTACACAAGGTAGTCCACTCGGCTGCCGAAGTCGTTCGGTTTTGGTCCCCTAATTTCAGTGCGTGCCTGCTTGTCGAACTGAAAGGTTGTGTACGGACGCTTATTTTTCAGAGCTTTAACCCTTAAGTCCCAAGCATAAAAATGTCTTTTTGCAGTTGTAAATATAAAACATTTTTTTTTTAAGATACGTATATTCTTTAGAATTAAGAGCTTGAACAAAAGAATTTCTGCTAAACAACGAAAACAAAGAATAATGGCAAACTCAAAACTAATAAAAATAAAATTATAAATAAACACTACAACTCTTGTCATAACTAAGGAAACTTTTAGCCCCGTGCGTGGGTTAATCGACGCACTGTGTAACCGTTTAACTCACACTCACTATTCAACGCTTTTTCACTCGCACTTATATTAAGGGACTATGATTTTGCCGAGTGGACTACCTTGTGTAATTGTATCATGAGTCAGCCAAATCAATGCTCCTCCCTCTTATTTATGTTTCTGTGCAGTTGTTGGTAATTTTTCGCTTCTATTTTTTACTCTTGAGCGTCATTTACTTGTTCGTGTGCGACAACAACAACAACAATTTGACAATTATTTGCGTTATACCACTTTTGAAGCAAATGAGCTATATGTAGGTACTTGAAAGTGCACGACAGCAACAACAATTGATAGTACGATATGGTCAATTTGTATGGTGGCTATGTCGTAGAATGCTCCGAGCGGGATGAAATTTCATAGTGAACAAACCCGACATGATCTAAGCAATCTGTGAAAGTTTCATCAAGATCGGTTCAGCAATTTGGCCGGAAATCGTATTGAAACAGACGAACAGACGGACCGAAATCAATTCCTGAGCTCGTCCTGATCATTTTGATATATAGTTTATGGGGTCGCCCATCATTCCTTTAAGGCGTTACAGATTCATGACAAACTCAATATACCCTGTTTCACATGTGTGAAGTGTATAAAAAGCAAACTCATTTTTCATAGCTGGTTTAGAAATGTGTATTAAACACTATTATTGTACTTTTCCCAGTCCGTCAAGGTTGGAGAAGAAGGTATAATAGTAGTACACCCATCTCTTTTTTTACACGGTAGATACGTTCTTCAGAAATCCGTTTAAAAAAAAAACCGTGTAAAAAAAGAGGCGTTTCCTATAGTAAAATGGGGGATACGTTCCATGTCATCTGAAAACTGTGTAAGATGAAAAAAATAACTATATTTACTTCGACAAAACCGTGTAAAAAATGTTAAAAACTATAAAATTTCAGATATGCATACAAATTGTATGTTCATATTAATTATATTATTACCCTCTAGTACGGCCGAGTAACGCAGAATGAACGTAGTGTCGACGACTCTGTGACAGTCGTTGACGCTCGCTTGAACCCTTCACAATGTGTTCGACTGCCGTATTTTGCAAGGGCATGTCCGCTGAGTACGTTAATGTTTTTTAGGCAAACGCTTGGTTGGCGCAAATTCCATGCAGAGAAGCAGCAATTACGTACATCGTTTGTCTTTTATGACATGCAGACAGCGGCGTAAGAGACGCTCGTTTGTCATATATGACATGCAGACAGCGGCGTAATAGACGCTTGGTTGACCCTTATGACATGCAGGCAGCAGCGTAATAGACGCTTGGTTGACCCTTATGACATGCAGGCAGCAACGTAATAGACGCTTGGTTGACCCCAAGGTAATGTATGGAACGGCGTAATAGACGCTCTATTGACCCCAAGGTAATGTATGGAGCGGCGTAATAGACGCTCTATTGACCCCAAGGTAATGTACATAGCGTCTCATACAAGCATTATTAAAATATATCAATTTATATACAATTTTGAACATTAGTTTTTATACCCTTCACATGTGAATCAGGGTATATTGACTTTGTCATGAATCTGTAACACCTTAAGGAATGATGGGAGACCCCATAAACTATATATCAAAATGATCAGGACGAGCTCAGGAATTGATTTCCGTCCGTCCGTCCGTCCGTCTGTCCGTCTGTCTGTTTCAACACGATTTCCGGCCAAACTGCTGAACCGATCTTGATGAAACTTTCACAGATTGCTTAGATCATGTCGGGTTTGTTCACTATGAAATTTCATCCCGATCGGAGCATTCTACGACATAGCCACCATACAAATTTACCATATCAACACGATTTCCGGCCAAACTGCTGAACCGATCTTGATGAAACTTTCAAAGATTGCTTAGATCGTGTCGGGTTTGTTCACTATGAAATTTCATCCCGATCGGAGCATTCTACGACATAGCCACCATACAAATTTACCATATCAACACGATTTCCGGCGAAACTGCTGAACCGATCTTGATGAAGCTTTCACAGATTGCTTAGATCATGTCGGGTTTGTTCACTATGAAATTTCATCCTGATCGGAGCATTCTACGACATAGCCACCATACAAATTTACCATATCGTACTATCAATTGTTGTCTCTGTCGTGCACTTTCAAGTACCTACATGTCAAATTGTTGTTGTTGCACACGAACAAGTAAATGACGCTCAAGAGTAAAAATATTAGCGAAAAATTACCAACAACTGCACAGAAACATAAGAGGGGGGAGCATTGATTTGGCTGTGTGAAGGGTATCATAGTCTTGGCATAGCCAAAATTAACTATGCGCCACTATGTTTTATTATTATTATTATTATTTATTGAATATATTCCTAGTGCTAGAAGTATTGCTACTTTTATCTTAATGCACTAGTCACAATTAGCTTTTTTAAGTTTACATTGATTAGACATGTCCATAGTAGAGTACTTAATCCTAGTATAAATTTATTAGAAACTAGTACAATTTCATTAAATTTTTGTTATCTAATATATATACTTTTAATTATTATTATGTATTTTTATCCCAATTTTCATATTATTATAATTGTTTATTTTAATAGCTGTTAATATGTAGTTATGATCTAAGGTGTGCATTTAACTTCTCTTTGAAATGAGGTGTGCTTCTGGTATTTTTTAAATCGGGTGGCAACTGGTTCCAAAGTCGCACAGCAAAGACATAAAACTGTCTATCAGAACTAGCGAGTTTTGTTCTTAGACTAACAAGGTTGTTTACTCTCTGAGACGCAGTAAATCTTAAGAGGTCATACAAATAGTCAGGATTTTTACTGTAAATTATTTTATGGAGAAACAGAAGAATTTTAAGGTTAATTATATCTACGAGATCTAGGTCAAATAACTTATGCGCGAAGTTCGATACGTGGTCAGTTCTTTTTAAGTTAAAAACATATCTAGCAATATTGTTAAAAGTAACCCTAATCTTATTAAAGCTAGCTGAGTCGCATTTGCCATAAATTTCAATCCCATAAAACAGGGGGCGTGACTCCAAAATTTTTGATGCAGTTTTTTGGGGGTTGCTAGTAGCTATCTTCTTACCAAATTTGGTAGTTCTAGCTGTAAGGATGTGCGAAATATGCGGATTTATCGTTTTTGAGTTATCGAATTTATCGATTTGCCAGCCCCCCAGTTATCGTAGAGCCCCCATCTTGACACTTTAATTTATTATCCCATAGATAAAGAGAATTGGAAAGTTTCAAGTCTCTAGCTTGAAGGGTGTGGAAAAAACTTGCACACATACGGACGGACAGACGGACAGACACAATGATGGACATTGCACAAAACCAATATTCTCTTTACCTTCGGTAACGAGTATAAAAAATATTAATCCATGTGTGAAGGGTATCATAGTCTTGGCATAGCCAAAATTAACTATGCGGCACTTGTTTTTTACTCTTTTTGAGAACATATTGTAGTATGCGTGTATGATGATTAAACTGTAACACTTAGTTGTACTTTTCTGTAGTTGGCATAAGTCACAAAATAAGCGTAACAATTTTTAAGGGCATGTAATATGATCCTCCATTTATGTGTCGTCAATAAATTATGTATTAATATGAAGAAGCATAAGAAATCAAAGCAAGCTTTAAAATGTGATTGCTTTTTTGATGTCACTTTTAAGACCGTCAAATCGCCCGCGGGGCTTAATGTTGGATTTTTTTTTATTTTGGGCTTTATAAAACTATGAGAAGTGCATTTACGCCCAAAGCTAATATTTCATAAGAAATATTTGTTACAATTGGCCGTACTCAGTCTAGCCTATATTGCATTGAGGTAGGAGTACTACAAAATGCCAAATGCAAAAATTTTGAAAAAAAAGATCGCGCAATCGACCGCATGCTCTATGACATTTTTGGTGTGGGCAATATGACACTTTTAAAGTAACATAGCGCCCTCGGGCCATAAGATGTAAAAATTTTGACCACAGGCGTTATGACACTGGGGCATATGACACGCGCCCATAAAAACGAGTGATGAAAACAAGCACTTCAGGTATACAACCCTTAGGGAATAAGATCGGCTTATCCACATTCTACTTAGGATTATGCATTTAAATATGAGCCGCTTGCAGAGGTAACCATACAGTTGCCAAGCAGATTTTATAGCGATACTGATTCGTGCAGCAGCATTCAAAGTGACAATGTCGGTGACCAATTCAAATTTACTTGAATACTTTCCAAGTGAGGAAAGTCCTGAAGGCTTTGAGTCGTCTGTGAAAAATGCACTACCCATAGTCACGGTGGATTTAACACAAGATATTGAGTAAGAAAAATTAATCAGGCGTTCTGGAGGATAAAAAAGATGTGGAATACAAATCATCGCTTATGAAGTTAGTTCGCAGCGAGGTACCAGGATTGGCTAGAGAAGACCACGACCTTATTGGATGCGGAAGATGAGCCTAGCATGAGCACTGCTGCTCAGAATCGAGCCGACCCTCAAAATCGGTAGAAGCGTGGTCGACTTTTACCAGGAAAAGGAAGCTTCAGCATGCCACACTGGAAATTAGCACCGAGCATTCATCAGAGACATTATCGGCAAAATACTCAAAGGAAAAGAAGAAAAATAGATTATAACAAAGGCTCTTGCAATTGCTAGTTCCGCCTGTCTAAAGTGCATTCAGAACAACATCATCACACCGCAAACAACCGTGCCGTCCATCAAGTACATTGTTGATTCAAGAGAGTTTTCTTGACTGTTGCGAATTTTTTTTTATTATATAAGCTGGGGGTGTTTACTTTTCAAATAAAAGTGATTTAGATTTATTTTGCTGTGATTTCTGTTTGCTGCACCACTTTATTCACGTGCAAGATCGTAAAAAGTTCTTCTTCTTATTCACTCCTTTCATTCACATTCAATTCGCAATAGCTAAAATAGAGTGAGTAATGTTAACCTTAGACTAACAGAGTTGGGCGCTTAACTGTAACATGTTAATGCTATAATTATTGGATTGGGTTCTGACCCAACATACCGAGAAGCCACCGTTTTGGCGGGAGGTTATCTTCGTGCACGATAACCATGTCGCCAATGGATATGTTTGGTCTTTGTACAGTTCATGCGGATTTGAAGCTCATTAATGTATTCTTGCGACCATCGACGCCTAATTTGCTGCTTTACAGCGTTGACCCGTTGACAGAGCTCCAGAGTGTCCATTTTAGCATCCGGTATCAGATGCTCAGAAGGTGCGCGCAGCGGTCCAACATTTGTTGCGTGGATTGACCAGTGTTAGATTAATAACACCGGCACACAAAAAAAATTAAGTGGAATGTGCAAGAGACCGGACCTACCTATGGGTACGTATTTTGGTCCGCTGAATCCGAATTCGAAGTCAGTTCGACCCCTTCACCCTCAAATTTCGACAAAACTTTGAAAAACCGTAAAATGATGAAAATCTGGAATTTTAATGAAAAAAAATTTTTTGGAACTAAACTAAGCGTGATTTTCATGTATTTCGATCAAAGATATATCAAATAAATAAATAACAATAAAATAAATCAAATTCGAAGATATTTCAATAACTTGAAATCTGTGAAAAACACAAGACATAAAAAGATAGAAAGAAATGATTTTTCCGAATTCTAAACTTTCCTTCGTTTGTATCGCACTCTCTTATCCTCAAATGATCTTCGTAGTGAATTCCTCTTTCGTTTTCGATTTTCTTCGGGTACTTCTCTTTTTAACATCCAACAAAAATCTGCCATCATGTTAACACTCCAATTTCCTTGGTATCTACTCTCCATTTCACTGATGTCGTGGTGAAAACGTTCTCCCTGTTCTTCACTATAGTCTCCACAAAAAGGTGTATCAGTGACATTCTATCGAAATAGGGAAAAAAAATTCCGGAAATTTTTTATGAACGACGATCAAAATTCGGTGGTATATTGTTCAGATTTTAAAGCTTTAGTTGATGAACTGAAACCGAACACGTATAAGGACGATGAGTGGAGACTTTTTATCGATTCATCAAAACGAAGCCTTAAAGCTGTTTTGCTTCATATTGGGAATGAATTTGCGCCGATTCCAAAAGCTCATTCGACAGAACTGAAAGAAACTTATGAAAATTTACAGATTGTATTGGGAAAAATTAAATATTCAGAGCATAACTGGAAAATTTGTGGAGATCTCAAAATTGCAACACTTCTCTTAGGTCAGCAATCGGGATTCACCGAATATCCTTGCTATTTATGTTTGTTTGATAGCAGAGACCGGAAAAATCACTATGTCAAAAAGATCTGCATTGAATCCAGGTTCTCATAACGTTATACGACCACCTTTAATTCAGCCTTCCAAATATTTGCTGCCACCACTACATATCAAGTTGGGACTCATAAAATAGTACGTGAAACCTCTGAATAAAGATGGTGATTGTTTTGCGTACTTGAGAGGAAAGTTCCCTGCAATAAGTGATGCGAAATTGAACGAGGGAATTTTTGATGGACCCCAAATACGATCTTTATTTCAGGATGCAAATTTTGAAGGAACAATGAACGACACAGAAAAAGCAGCTTGGGTAAGTTTCAAAAATGTTTCACAAAACTTTTTGGGAAATAACTGAAGTGAGGATTACAGCACTTTAGTTGACGCATTGCTGGAAAACTACAAAAATTTGGGTTGTTTGATGAATCTCAAATCACTTTTTTTAGATTCTCATCTTGACCACTTCCCTGACAATTGTGGAGACTATAGTGAAGAACAGGGAGAACGTTTTCACCAAGACATCAGTGAAATGGAGAGTAGATACCAAGGAAATTGGAGTGTTAACATGATGGCAGATTTTTGTTGGATGTTAAAAAGAGAAGTACCCGAAGAAAATCGAAAACGAAAGAGGAATTCACTACGAAGATCATTTGAGGATAAGAGAGTGCGATACAAACGAAGGAAAGTTTAGAATTCGGAAAAATCATTTCTTTCTATCTTTTTATGTCTTGTGTTTTTCACTGATTTCAAGTTATTGAAATATCTTCGAATTTGATTTATTTTATTGTTATTTATTTATTTGATATATCTTTGATCGAAATACATGAAAATCACGCTTAGTTTAGCTCCAAAAAAATTTTTTTTCGTTAAAATTGCCGATTTTCATCAATTTTACTGTTTTTCGAAGTTTTTTCGAAATTTGAAGGTGTAGGGGTCAAACTGACTTCGTATTCGGATTCAGCGGACCAAAATACGTACCCTTAGGTAGGTACGGTCTCTTGCACATTCCACTTAATTTTTTTTGTGTGCCAGTGTAATTAATAACCAACACGTCCCCGAATTTGAGGAGATACTTCCGGGTACACTAATGATGAATGGATTCAACGGTTTCGTTATGCTAGACGAAAAAAAACTGCAACTTCAGGGAACATTCCTCATCCAATACCGAAACTCCACAGTCAAAATAAGCGACAGGATCTACAAAATAGAAGAAATCCAACCCGTGGAGCCAGAACCAGCAGTAGAAAAAACTAAACTGGATGAAGTTTTTTCGCTACAGATGATCAACGAGCTAAATATAAACAACACAAAGACACTGGAGAAACTCGGAGCCAAAGAAACTTTACAGGACACCCTCAGCTACACTTCGCTCAGCATCCTATTTTTAATTATAATAGGACTAGCCATCGAACTCATCAGAAGAATCAGAGAAACAACAGCTAAGAAGAGAAAAATAAGCGAAGACAACACTTCAAGCAATAAGGCTCTAGAAGGAGTTCATGTAGCGACCGAGGACGCTCGCACTTAAAGGGGGAAGAGTTAACACCCTGTATGTCAAAGTCTCAACCAGTATGCAGACAGCCAAGCCACAACAACAACTTGGCTGATGAGACTCAACAATAACATCACAAGCAGTCACCAAATCACGCGCAGACACAGGTTGCGCAAGAAGCCACAAGCGCTGAACAAACATTAGCAGCGGCTCACCGTGGGACAGGCGGATGCAACCGGACACCCTCATACTCCAACGTTCTACAAGTGCAAACGGCAGAGGGCACAGAGGAGAAGCCACGTGCGCTGAGTGCGCACTCTACAGGATCGCGACCTTGGGACCAACAACAGCAGCGGTATTGACGCCAGCGGCAGCATAAACGCCGGCAGAGCGTAGGTTAAGTGGTAAATCATAAGACAATATTGTAATTAGTTTCTATAAAACCACGAACAAATAAAGATGCAGTTTTTTAAACGGTGCGGTCTTGGGCCACCTTCCCCGCCACTTGCGCTGTATTAACTTGTTTACAAAATAAAGAGTTCAATGTAAATAAATTTGTGAATTATACTCGCTCCCTTTTCCCCTCTCCTACCCCTTTCAGCGAGTAGGCACCGAGTAAGTGGTTCGGTGCGCCTCACTATATGGCCCACATGGGGCAGACTTGAGGGGTATGCTAGCAAATCTTCCGAGTCCTACTCTAGATTCTGCGACGCCTGTCTTTTGGGTATGTTCCACGTGTAGCGACAAGTGGGTAATAACCAAGCGTTGCAGCGGTAAGGAGTAAAGTGGGGACACGAGCACGCATTCCGAGTCCAACTCTGTGCGTGGCAAATCTTCTCAGTCAAATCCCTCACACGCGTCCCAGAGATTTCTTAAGGACGCGGCCGGTGACTGGCGCGGGCGGATGAGGACTGGGCAGTTAGTGCGCTGGCTTCCGGGTCCTACCCTCAGCCTGGCCGGCTGGCTCTCTAACCCTCGCACTCCCCCGTGTCCACAGAACTTCACTCGACGCCCTGGTCGGCGACGAAGAGCCATTCGGGGAAATGATTGGTTAGCCCTCCAAGTATTACTTTGGGCTAGGCAACCGGACGCAAAATAAGTTCCTTACACCGCTATAAAGCATTCTCCTAGTGAGTTAAAAAATTCCATAAACTGGTCTTCAGATATGGTATAACGCGGGGGGCAGTATATAGCGGTTAGAGTAAGTTGGTTACCACCGTCAAAATGTATTTTTAGAGATGTGGACTGAAGAAAGTTTTCAACAAACTCTTTATAGTAGTGGTGCTTGAGGCGGTTTCTGATCAAAACACCAGTTCCACCGTGTGCCTTACCATCGGGATGATTTATACCGTAGAATAAGTATCCACTTATTTTAAAGCTATATTTGTTTGTAAGGTGTGTTTCGGAAAGTAGCATTACGTCGATGTGATTATCGAGTAGGAATTGTTTTAACTCAAGTTTATGCTGTGAGACGCCATTAGCGTTCCACGTAGATATTCGTATCGCAGCCATTGATTATTTTGACTGTTGTGATACAAGCATTTGTTCGTGCATTTTTTGCAAGTATAAATAAACCTTAAATATGCATAACATAAACATGACCATATATATGTATGCACAAACTCAAGTACTTACATACATATGGTCTGCGCGTGGAAGTAATATGAAGCCTCTTGAGAAGCATGATACAATTATACAAAGCTTGTCGAACTGAAAGGTTGTGTGCGGACGGTTATTTTTCAGAGCTTTAACCCTTAAGTGCCAAGCAGATACGTATATTCTTTAGAATTAAGAGCTTAAACAAAAGAATGGCTGTTAAACAACAAAAACAAATAATAATGTCAAATTCAAAACTAATATAAATAATATTATAAGCACTACAACTCTTGTCATAATTAAGGAAACTTTTAGCCCCATGCACCGTGCGCGGGTTAATCGATGCACTGTGTAGCCGTTTCACTCACACTCACTATTCAACGCTCTTTCACTCGCACTTTTATCAAGGGACTATGATTTTGCCGAGTGGAATACCTTGTATAATTGTATCATGTTGAGAAGGCCAAGCTAGCGCGGACCGTTGACCGACGGGAAACGCTGCGCTTGCACTTAAGCCAAAGGTATGAGTACAATCGCTCTCCCTCTCTTTGTACATAGCTGTTAACTGATAACAGCATAAGTTTATAAATGTTATACATAAGTGAGAATACATAAATTGACTCTCTCGCTGACTTCTCTGCTGAAGCAGCGAGGCGGACTTAGACTAAGAATGTATGATGAAGATCATTCAATAAATACACTTTAAACCAAACAGACGTGTCTGATGCAAATGTTTGCGAAGCAATTTTATAAGCATCTTCATCCTTACATCACATGGCGACCGTGACACTTATGTGCACGAGGGTCACATAGGACCAAGGACCGTTGGCTGGAACACCAAATTAACCACAAAGAGGATATAATAAAAATTTGAAAACAAAACATAAATACCTTATGGACATGGAAAATAAAAATCTGTGTGAGTTGAGTGTATAGTAGTAATGGGAAAAGACGGGGGTGTGAAAAATAAAATAAATAAAAGAATAGCACACATAAAGTGGCTATTGTTCGCAAGTTCACCGCCACCCGCGTGGGAAACAGCTGCGAAATTGCAAGCTGAACTTGGCTTTTTAAAGTCAGTACATAAAAAGAAAACTATACATCTCACTCATCTCAAATAAAAATAATATATGCAACCATAAAAAACAAGCGTCCACCTCTTAGAAAAATCCCAATTCTGCCGAAAACATTACCCAAGGACTGCGAGGGACCGCTGAACTCACCATATTATGAATATACCTGTACACATAAAGATCAATAAGAGCGAAAGATGCGTCATCGAGCAGCAAATTCATCTTAATTATAAAAAATAAATATAATATTAATATCTGTAAAATCGAGCGGAACTATTTCTGCCCGATTAGAAGCATGGCCCGTAAAGCTATGCGACACAATAGGTAGAAATTTGTATAAAAAAAAAATAAGAGAAAACTGCTTAAATACAAAAAAAAAAAAAAAAAAACAAGTGGAAACGTTGCAGTCGGTCGCAACTGGCTGTGCTATACTCGTTACCAGCATTAAAAACGGTAAAAAGAGGCCTGATTGCAAAGGGGTCCGGATGCGGCAGAAGTGCACGCTGCGTTAAAGATTCTCCGATGAAGATGGGGATGCCACCAGCTATCTTCCTTCCAAATTTGAATACTCTAGCCAAAGACCGTACAATATCAAGATGTTACAATTGTTAAGAAAAGCTTCGTCTCAGGGGTTTGCCTCAGAAACATTTCAAATGGTATACAGAATAACAAAAGCAGTAAGCCATAAGTGTGAGGGAGTGCGATATCGGATAGCATGTGCAGCCGTTTTTGTTTCAGTTGCACATGCACTCAGCGGCCCGTCAAGGGTACGACAAGCGGCAGGCCAGCGGCAACCAAGAACGGTAAAAATTTGTCACTGTATGTGTGCGTGTGTTTCCCTTTTTTCTTGGCCGCTTGTCTAGAATTTTGCTATTTTTCATATTTTGGTTTTTTTCTGTGTCGGCAAATGACATCGAAAAGTGCATTACTGAATACTCTTTCGAAATTTGTGTGCATCGCTGCATAAATTGCGATGGCATAATTTGTGTCTAGTGTCATATAAATAAAACAAATATACATAGTTTGAAAAAACTAAAAAATACGCTTTTTAAAAACATTGAACTAAAAATTAATTTCAAATGTAAGCTTAAAAAATCTATAAATTCTTGAATTATTGTGAAAAAGCGTCTGGCGCTCGATACACGAAAAATATATCACAAAGCGCCCACGCTTTTTTGACAATAATTCAAGAATTTTTAGATTTATTAAGCTTACATTAGAAATTATTTTTTAAATTTTTATATATTTACTAGTAAGTGGCCCGCTTACTTCGCTGCGCGGATAGTTTATATAAATTTTAGCAACAGAAGATAGATACAAAATAAATAAATTAGAAATTATTTCACAAAATATTTAAGCAAAGTATTTAATTGAGGTAGAGAATATTGTGGTTTCCCCAGTAGGCCTTATCCACTTATTGAATTTAATTTGCAATTATTAACAACTTTAAGAGCTTCTTTATAAACGACATTGGTTGTTTTTCCGTCAGGTGCTAATACAAATAAACTTTTTGGTGAACTGACTCTTGAGCAGGCTACATAAAATTGGCCTGAGAAAAACAATCGTGTCTTAAGTCTAGTCCGGCTAATTTAAGAGTTTGTCCCTGTGATTTATTAATTGTTAAGGCAAAGCAAACTTTTAAAGGAAATTGCAATCTTTTAAATTGAATTGGCAATTCAGAATCAGAAGGTATTAATGGAATTTTCGGTATAAAAACCGTTTCCCCTATACCATTGCCAGTAAAGATAATTGCTTCGACAACATTCTTATGAACTTTAACTTGCAATCTTGTACCATTGCACAGTTTTGGCGGTTTGAAGTTGCGAATCAACATTACAGGTGAACCAATCTTTAAAGTTAATTTATGTTGAGGCAGGCCAGCCGGATTTAATGAATTAAGAAAATCGACGGGGTAATGAACTGCATCTTCGATTTCAGTCACAGAATCAAAAGAGTTATATGTCATTTCTTCACTTTGAAATGATTTTAATAAAAACTCGTTTATTTCCAATGCATTGTCATTTCTCGCAGTCAAAATAGCACGTTCTGAAAACCATTCGAGTGATTTTTGAGAGATATTTGTAATATCCGGAAATATTTTTAGAGTTAGCTCTTCAATACTTTTCACAACATGACACAAAGTGGATGGTAAAGTTATTTTGCCATCATGGGTTGGAAATAATCCATTTCCTATTTGAAGAAGCATTTCTGCAAATTCACCAGCTATGCTATCACTTTTTAAGTGCACTCGCATATTCTTCGTTAATGCAATTTTCTGTATTTTGGGCCACAAAATTGAAGACTTTAAGCACGCATTTATTTCATCTGCTCTTGTTCCTTTGGAGATCACTGGGAGAGTTTGTCGAAAATCACCAGCTAAGAGAACAGTTATGCCACCCATTAAGTATTCACTATCTCGAATGTCTTTCAAAGATCGATCTACAGCTTCAAAAGCACCTTTATGGCCCATAGTACACTCATCCCAAACAATAAGCTTGCAATCTTTGAGCCCAGCAGCAATATTAGATTGCTTTGAAATTGAGCAATGTGGTGTTTCTAAACGAATCAAATTAAATGGAATCTTAAGTGTAGAATGCGCTGTGCGACCACCATTAAGTAAAGTGGCTGCGATACCGGAAGAAGCAACGGCCAATGCAATTTTTTTACTTTGCCGTACCTTTGCCAATAATAAATTTAAAAGATACGTTTTACCTGTTCCACCAGGTGCATCTAAAAAATAGATTTCTCCTTTTTCTGCTTCAACGCTATATAGTATCTTTTCGTATACTTGTTTTTGCTCAGCAGTAAGGAGTAGCTCATTATTAACAACAAAATTGTGAAAAATGAAAGGCTCTTAAAATATCTTCTGAGAAACTCTCTTTATAAGTATTCCAAAGTTTAAGAGCATCTGAAATTTGACAAAATACTAACATTATTGCAAAAAGTTCTCTCAGTTTTGTAGGATTTTGACATATGACAGCTTCGGCTATAGTTGAATCCCAGTGCTTATCATCTTCTAGTAATCCTAGAGCTTTACCATTAACGGTTTTTAAATTTAAAAATGAAGTTGGGCCCCTTAAAAAAAGTTTAATAAAAGTCTTAAATAAAAACATTCTGTATTATTGGGATGAATAGTGTAAACTCTTCCCAAACCTGAATCTCTTTTTACTCCAGGAAAATTTGGCACATCATGCCGTCGTTTTCTTCTTTGAAATTCTTTATTATTCCATGTAAAATACGATGGAACTTCACAATATAGAAGCGTTCTTGCAAACTCATCACGTGTGCATAGCTCAAAGAAGGCTAGCAAAGTGGTTTTGGGTGTAGTGCTTAATCTTTCAAGTAATTGTTGCGGATTATTGGGGTTAAAATATATCCGTTGACCATTTTCTAAATGAACAGCTAAGTGTGTAATAGCCGGAAAACGTTCATGTATGGGAAATGCAAGGATTCTCCATACCGCTTCTGAGCTACTTATTTAACGGCCACTTTCGTACATATTTAGGGTATTCACTTGCTATGCTATGTGCTAAAGAGTAGGAACTAGAATTATTTCTGATGAATTTCATTTTTAGTGTGTATAAGACCTTGTGTGCTTAAAAATACCGGAAAATCCCAAAACGCAAAAAATTGCAAACGAAAGGTGAAGAGTATGCGGGCACACTTGTGTTTAATTTAATTGCATTTTAATTGATTTTTATATTCGGGAAGGTTTGGTTTTGCATGTCGTTGGTGTCGTCGTCTGTCGTTGTCGTCTGTCCGTCCGTTGGTTGGTTTTCCCTTAGCTGAGACTTGAACTTTATTTCTTTATTATGGGATAGTAATTAAAGTGTCAGATGGGGTTTCTCGATAACTGGGGGCTGGCATCGTAATTCGATAACCCATACCGATAATCCTTTTCGCTTTCAGCTAAGTACAATTTGGTAAGAAGAGTATTAGAACCCCCAAAACTGCATCAAAATTTTGGGCCAGCCCCCATTCCGCCCCGCCCCGCTTTAAAGTAAGACTATATCTCCCGGTTTTTGAGCTAGCCCCAATTTGGTGCCAGATGGTGATGATGCCCCTAAAACTGCACCAAAGTTTGGATGCCACGCCCACCGATACTGCCGCCCCCTCCCCCCACGCTTCGTCAAAACGGGAATGCGTGTATCTTCGGTTGTGGCTGGCCTCCAATTTGGTGGGAAGATGCTGTTACGACCCCAAAACTGCATCAAAATTTTGGAGCCACGCCCCATTCCGCCCCCAGCCCCCCGCATTTTAAAGTCAAATAGCCCTATCTCCCCAGTTTTGAGCTATAGCCCCAAATTTGGTGCCAGATAGGTGATGATGACCCCCAAAAACTGCACCAAGTTTGGATGCCACGCCCCCGATACTGCCCTGCCGCCCCATCCACCCCACGCTTCGTCAAAACGGGAATGCGTGTATCTTCCGAGTTGTGGAGCTAGAGCCACCAATTTGTAGGAAGGCTGGCAACGACCCCAAAATCTGCATCAGTTTTGGGCCGCCCTCCTTTGCCCCCTTTCCCCTTTTTAAATTTTCGAGCTACGTCCAATTTGGTTGAGATGCATTGCTTCCCTGATCTGCTCAAAATTTGGTGCCTGCCCCTACCGCCCCCCCCCTTTCCCCTTTTAAATTTCGGCTGAGTCCATTTGGTTCAGATAGCATTGTTCCCTGTCTGCATCAAAATTTGGATGCCTGCCCCCTCCGCCCCGCCCTTGCCCCTTTTCAACTTGGCTGGTCCATTTGGTTGGATGCATTGACATTCCCTATATCTGCATAAAATTTGGTGCCTTCCCCCTCCCCGCCCCCTTCCCCACTTATTACAAATTTCGGCTGAGTCCAATTTGGTTGAAGATGCATTGCTCCTAGTCTGCTCAAAATTTGGATGCCTCCTACCGCCCCCAGCCCCCTTCTTATTACAATTTCGAGCTGAGTCACCAATTTGGTATGAAGATAGCAATTGACATTTCAAAGATCTGACAAATTTTGTGCCCACTCCCTCCGCCCCCAGCCCCCTCCCTTTCCTCATTTTAAAACTTTGAGCTGAGTCACCAATTTGGAGGAATATGGCTGGTGGCATCCCCATCTGCTCGGGATCTTTAGGCAGCGTCCCCCTGCCGCATCCGTCCCTTTGCATCGGCCTCTTTTTCCGGTTTTAATACTGGTATCGAGTATGGCGTCGGTTGCGTCCGACTGCACGTTTCCTTGTTTTTAAACAAAATTTGATCCTTGCTTTGCTTGTGTGGTCCCAATGCATTGTTTATTCCTGCGTTGTTATTTTATCTTATCGTCGTTTAAAATTGTTTACGACTTTTATAATTTTGCCCCAAATGCTTTCCTTTCCATTGCGCCTGAATAATGTGTGTCTTTTTTGCGAATTGCTGTTCATGATCCGTCCCTTATGTATCGTGTGGCACCTCACTTTTTGAGTACTTTTGCTGCTGCATACTCTTGAATATCTCTTGATTATGTCCGAATTTTTTAGCGTTTTTATATGGAGTTTGACACGCTGATTTCTGTTCCTGCGCTGCTTAAGTACTAGTGTTTTGAATCTGTCAACACCGATATTTTTAAACGAAACATGCCTGGGTATGTTTGCTACTTTGTACTATATGTGCTTTTGTGGTTGCCGACTATTTATGAAACAGCTGATTTGGTTATTGATTAGTAATTGGTCCCTGGCGGTTTGATTGTAAGTAAGTAATTTTTATTATTTATTATTTTAAAGACTAAACCGATGTTTTTAACGTGGAAGGAGAAAATACGAATGATTTTCATTCAAAATTTGGCTGGGGGGATGATGCAAATTGGCTGTAAATATAAGAATGCTTAGTGCGTCCGGTGCTTTTTAGCTGCTTTTGTTGTTTTTTTTAGTTGCTTCGTTGACTCCCCTGTTTTAGTTGTGTTTTTCGTAAAATTTTGTTGTGCCGCCTGGCGTACTTTAGTTTTCGTCTGTTATTTGCGATTTTTTTTTTATGTTTGTATTTGAAAACACATTCCGTTTGTATTTTGATACCCCTGGCGTGTTTTGACCTGGGCTCGTGCGGCGTGTTGGCGTGTGCTCCCTGCTCCCCCCTTGCCCGTTGGGTGGCCCGGTGGGGGTATTTTGTGTTTTTTTGCTTTGCTTTATTTTTGTTTGTTCGCGAGTGCTTGCTCCCGAGGCCTGCTCCTGATTTAATACAACCAATTAATTTCATTACGTTGGTCTTCAAGAGTAAATGATGCTTGATCACTGCCCTTGCTAACATATTTACAAATGTATTTCATAGACTTTACAGAACTACAATACTCAACATTTATGTGAGCTTCAAATGTTCTCAATAGTACAATGTTATAAGGCACAACCCAACGATTATCTATGCAATTACCATTTATATTAATTGCATTACCACCATCTTCTATCGATCTTCTACGATATAGAGGGTAACTATCTTTTCCAGTCACAGTTTCTTTAAGTAATTCTCGAGGAAACCTTTTGGTACATTTTCCATTTTTCATGCATAGCGATTTATTGTTAAATGCACCGCAAGGACCATGAATCATATTTGACTTAACACTGTTAAATAACAAAGGATCCTCATCTGCGTTTGGTATTTCGGCACAGATAATTTTATCGATTTTATCTGGTCTTATTTTATTTTCTAACCAAAGTAGAATATGTATATGTGGTAAACCCCGCTTTTGCCATTCCACAGAGTACATGAAACATTGCACGCTTCCAAACAAAGAACCTTTTGTCAATAGTGACATTAAAGCTTTAACTTTTAAATGAAAAACTCGAGCTTTAATATCGTGACGATCATGCAGTTTTTGACCCGGTAATAAAACACTTTTTATGTCATACCATTGTGGATTGCATGTGAATGTTATGAAAAGATCTGGTCGCCCATAATGGCGAACATATGTCATAGCATCTTGAGTTTTTTCATGCATATATCGTGCAGAGCTTGTAAAAGAAGATGGTAAAATTACCATCTGACCAAGTTGAGCTGCGACAACATCTTGTTGGCCTATTGCATCTTGTAGATGTATATAGCTATCTGCTTTGAGTTTCGCTTGATTGTAGCGAATATAATTTAACCTTTCTGTTTCAATTTTAGCATACATATCAACCAAAAATTTACTATAAAGGGAACGACAATAAATTAAATGATTTAACTCAGATTGACGAATCATTATTTTATAGCTGTAAAAGCTTAACGCAGATATCATTTTTTTTGGTTCCTCCTTTTTTAATAATGAATTCCATTCTTGTATATCCACTGAATAGCCATCTTCGCCATAAGGAAATATCAAAGGGTTCTGTAAGGCATCGTATGATCGATGCACCTCACTTATACGATGTAATTTATAATTATGGCTTTCAATAATAATATTGCGCTTTTCAAATTGCTGACCAACAATAACTTCTACTACAATAACTGCTACTTCGCTTGAAAGTGCATTGGTGCATTGTAAAGCCCTTTATGTGCACCAGCGGGTGTTCGATCAGCATGTATAATCAATTTATATTCTTTGGTACTTGTTTGTATTTTATTGAGAGCCATTTTTAGATCTTTTACATAACGATTATGATGATGAAACATACATTGAAGATTCTTTACTAAGCTTAAATCAACATTTGAAATAGTTTTGCAACGTAGTTGAGCTTCCTTTTCATCATCACCAACAAAATAAATTTGAAGAAACTGCATTTCTTCATTTGGCAAAGGTCGGACACTACCAATTAAGTGATACACTTGTCCTTGGACTTTAAAGGTTGACCAACTTTCATTTATAGTTTTTATACTTCCAAAAGAATTCATTTGAAAGCATACTTTCTTACACGATCAAAGAAATGATCATGCTTGGGATGTCCACATATTATTAAGGTTTTAAGTGGATCAGGCAAACTTTCATTTTGGGAAAGCTTAACTTTTTTTGCCTTGTAACAGATACCCAAGGGCTCATTTTTCCATTTTAAAGCATTACAATGTTTGCATATAAAATTCATACTACCAAGTTGAGTAACTTTATCTGACTTGTAAGTTATTTCAAAATCTTAGCTTAAGCCAGACATGGCTTTAACACTCCATGCACGCAAACGCCTTTCTTGACGTGCATTAGGATTATTAGCCTGATGTCTTCTCACTGCAACTCTATGAGCTTCAGAGTTATTAACCTGAAATCTTTTTGATGCTTCTATGCGCTTACCCCTATTGATATATTAAAATGAAGTCAAGAAAAACTCACTTCTGCAAGTCATTTTAATACACGGGTTCAGGGTATCTTTTAGTCGAGATTTCTCGACTAAAGCCTTCTTACTTGTTTTCAGATTCGCTCATTCTCGTGTTGTGCTGACAGTCGGCAATTCAACACCTGCATCATGAATTGAGCGCTGTTGGTCCAAAACCCAAAGAGGCAGCTTAAAATTTGAACACGCCCGCGCATCGCTCTTCATGTTCGGCGCAAGATGACAAATTATTTTTAAATCTCGCTCCGATCATGCGCCTTCGTTGTTGGCTATTTCGGCTAACGCTCTTATGTATGCGCGCGCTCTGCAAGTTAGACAAAGAGCGTAGTATCGCTACCTTCTTCGCACGCACTGAATCAACGCAAAACATATCTAAGAGGCTGCAGTTAAGTGAATTGCATATTGCCTTTAGATTTAATTTAGTGTGTGCGGAGGAGGTAGGGTTATTAAACTTTATGATTGACATGCAAAGCGCGCACATAAGATAGAGAGTGAACGTAAATGAGCAACAACAAAGGAACATGATCGGAGCGAGATTTCAATATATCTGATTATCATTATGTGAACGCCTTTTGCTTGTTCGAAATTGTATATCAATAATATATCAATAATGTTAGTGTGTTACGTTTTGTCTAAGTTATATAAGCAGCAAGCAGGCGAATCCACCCCCATAACATATTCTGGTGTGGGAAATTTTTTTAGACGCACCAAGTTTTGTTATGTTGTTGTTGTTTTTTTTTTTAAATCAATGACACCAACAAAAAGTAGCAGTGCGGGCCCTACAACAACAACAAACGCTACTTGGGTCGTAAATCAATTGTCAAAGGCACACAAATTTGAAAAAAAAAAATGTGCACTGTGCGAAATGATACATGTACATAAAATTATGAAAATTATTTTCAAGCGCATTGTTCATTTAATTGTGTATGCACTTATTCATTAAGAAGCGGAAATCCGTTTCTTTTTTGCAAGTGTACGAACCTTTTTTTATGACTTTGCTTGTGCGACGCGAAGGCGTCACTGCGCATTTGTTTTGTTTTTGTATTCTCGCTCGCGATCAAACTCTCAGCTTGTGCGACAATCAGGCGACAGTAGTGGAATGGGTACTTGTTGTAATTGTAATTTGTTTTTTAAAATGGGTAAAAAGTGCTCCAAATCGTATGGGAGGTACTTGAAGGAGTTGTCCAAATAAAAATTCCCTTCTTAGTGCTCACCTCCTACCTGCATGGAAAATTGTGTGAAAATTTCAGCCTTCTAGCTCTTTTCGGTTAGGCTGTGGCTCTTCCATTATCATCAGGACAAACTCTTTTATATATATAGAGACTAGTAAGTGGCCCGCTTACTTCGCTGCGCGGATAGTTTATATAAATTTTAGCAACAGAAGATAGATACAAAATAAATAAATTAGAAATTATTTCACAAAATATTTAAGCAAAGTATTTAATTGAGGTAGAGAATATTGTGGTTTCCCCAGTAGGCCTTATCCACTTATTGAATTTAATTTGCAATTATTAACAACTTTAAGAGCTTCTTTATAAACGACATTGGTTGTTTTTCCGTCAGGTGCTAATACAAATAAACTTTTTGGTGAACTGACTCTTGAGCAGGCTACATAAAATTGGCCATGAGAAAAACAATCGTGTCTTAAGTCTAGTCCGGCTAATTTAAGAGTTTGTCCCTGTCATTTATTAATTGTTAAGGCAAAGCAAACTTTTAAAGGAAATTGCAATCTTTTAAATTGAATTGGCAATTCAGAATCAGAAGGTATTAATGGAATTTATTTATTTATTTATTTATTTATTTATTGTCAGCTAAGAGCAGCTGACATTAAAATGAAATCAAAATTAATTTAAATTAAAAAATAGTTAAAATAATTCAATTAAGTAAAATATAGAATAATATATAAATCTGAAAATATATTTAAAAGTTAACGTTAAAGCTCTGGGAAATTCAATAAAAAATTGAGTAGTCCAACATTTGTTGCGAGGATTGGGAAAAACCCAGAAAAACCCAATCAGACCAGCGTTAGATTAGTAATTAGTGGTTACGATTAGATAAAGCGAAAAGGATCGATCTTTTTAGTACTGGAGTTGAGGCCTCCAAGGAGACAAGAGAATAAAGTTTGTTATAGTCAGAACATATAACACGAAATGGTTCATGAATTAAATAGTTGCTGAAGCAACGATCAAGGCTAAGGGGTAAAAAGTTACGTGAAGATCTAATTGGGACATTAAATTTAATTCGACTCAAAAGAACTGATGAGTCGATTTCACCATTAAGTAGGTTAGTAATAAATAATACTCCATGCATAGTTCAACGGTTTAACAGGGACGGAAGATTTATCAAAAGGAGTCTACTTGAGTACGGGGGTAAGTCAACTCCAGGAACCCAGTTAAAACTTCTAAGGGCAAATAGAAGAAATTTCTTCTGCACAGATTCAATTCTATCCTGGTGAATCGAGTATTGTGGAGACCACACACAAGATCCATACTCCAGGATGGGACGAACTAGGGATGTATAAAGCGTTTTAGTGGTGTAGGGATCATTAAACTCTTTCGACCACCGCTTGATGAAGCCAAGGACATTAATGGCCTTATTGACCATATACGAAATATGAGCGTCAAACTTTAATTTAGGATCAAGAATAATGCCTAAATCTTTAATTTCAAACACCCGCTCAAGTGGTGAAGCATCAAGCAAGTAGTGAGCAGTATGAGGGGTACTTCTACAAAAAGACATGACTTTACATTTAGAACAATTTAAATTGAGTAAGTTAAAACGACACCAGGCCGACAATGCACCCAAATCCGACTGTAGTAAATTACACAGGGAAGCGTCATTATATGTGAAGCATAGCTTCACATCATCAGCAAACATATATACATAGGACTTAGTAATAACAGCTGGAAGATTGTTAATAAACAGATTAAATAGCAAAGGTCCAAAGTGACTACCCTGGGGAACACCAGAGGTAACAAAAATAGGTTTAGATACCGACGATTTAAAAACTACTTTTTGTGTTCGACCACACAAGTACTCCGAAAGCCACAATACGAGTTTTGATGGAAATCCAATAATATTGAATTTTTGAAGCAACAGAGAATGACTAACAGAATCAAATGCCTTACTAAAATCGGTGTAAACAACGTCAGTTTGCATTTTTTCCTGGAACCCTTTGATAACAAGCGAAGTGAATTCAAGAAGGTTAGTGGTAGTAGATCTACGCCTAACAAAACCGTGTTGATAAGGCGATATTATTGAACTACATGTGAGTAGTAGGGAACTGCCGGTTCTGGAACAGGATGTAGCTGTCACTTTTATTACCCCACTTGAGAATCAGCGATCCCTTTTTTACACTTTTATTACCCACTTGAGAATCAGTGATCATAGGATCTGGTTTCAAGTGTGTTCCTGTTTTAAGTGCATTGCCTTGCACACATACAAGCAGGCAACAGTATGCATTGTTTTTTGCCAAAAGCAGCAACATAAAAACATTCAAGTGGGTTATATGATCATAGGATCTGGTGTCAAGGATGCGCCTGTTAAACGAGCAAGCCATAAACATGGATAATAATTATTGGGAAAATCAGTTTTGGCTATTTAACCATTTATTATTAGAGTCAAATACAGGCTAAGCCACAGCATGCATTGTTTTTTGTCAAAAGCAGCAACATAAAAACATTCAAGTGGGTTCTATGATCATAGGATCTGGTGTCAAGGATGCACACATGTGACATGTACGTTGTCTGTAAGCAAGTCAGAACATGCATTGATTTTTGTAAACACCAGTAACAACAACAACATTCATGTGGGTTATGTGGTGTTAGAGGGAGAAGGTGTTAGAGTGTGAAGGTGTAAGAGGGGGAAAAGGATAGAGGGGACAAGTGTCTATGAAAAGCAGATGAGAATGCTAATTCATTGGTTCCCTTCATCCTTAAGTTGAATACTATCATCCAATCATATAGGCTGGTCATTTAAATGTTTAGCGCCATCCCTTTCTAACCTTTGTTTTTATATATATATATCTGTTTTGAAAATTAGTCAAGTGCTAGAAAAATCTTATATCCTGCACTGACTTCAAAATCAATAAAAGAGACATTTTTGGTTTAAGTAGTAGAGTTTATTTTATTTTATTATTATTATTTTTTTTCAATTAAATTCATAAATTCTACATATCTACATAAATATATATAAGATATTACATGTTTATTTTTAAATCTAGTATTTAAACATTTGATTCCTTATTGACTAACGTTTTTGTTCATTCTTTTGTTTAAATTTCTATATTTTGTAATTAAACGTTCTACTCTTGTCAGACGCATGCTGTAGTGAAAGCAACCACATGTATCAACTCCCTCTGTAGATAGATCAGATGACCAGCTGCACGCTGAAAGATGTTCGCCATATTTGGAATTTACTAGTTGACAGTTTTCATATCCCAAGAAAAATTCACGATATTCCACAAGCAATTCATGATGTTCGGGAAAAATCATTTCGCCAAACTCTTTTAAAAAGCCATCGATTTTCTTCACAATTGTTTTAAATCCAATACCAGAAATCTGCTCCATTTTTTTATAGTTTACTCAACAAACGTTTACTTAAGACTGACTTATAGGTTTTTTTTCACTTTCCTCGATGCATTTCATTTTTATTAAGTGTAACATTCTTGTGAAATGGTGATATTAAAGTATTGCCATCTCTTTTTTTATTTCCTTAGCCATATTTTTTTTATAATTTCATACTATACATAAAATTAGAATATCCATGATATTTTAGGTATTGACTTCTGCACTAAAAATTTAATTAAGTTACTTATAATATTAGAAAACTCTCAGTTTGAGGTATCTGAAAATGAAAATATTTATACTAATATACTTGAATAAAATAAAAATTATTTTTTATATAAATTTCATCATGTTTTTTATTTATTAATTAATGGGGGTACATATTATTTTAAATTATAAATTTGAATGAATATCAAACACAACTTTATTCTGTTTTAAATTGGTTTTAAACGATGCGTTGAACTAATCCAGTCAAAGGTGAATACTCTACCATTCGATCATGTATAAGCAGGCAATATACCTTAGTATTCCTCACACTAACACTATCGAGATCAATTGAAACTTTTACATCGATTGGCCCTGTTTTAACTGTTTCATTCTGATGTGACAAGTCTACAACAACCATTGGTGCTTTCTCTTTAAACTCTTGGGGTGTTAGTAATGGTTCAGATTCCTTCACATAGTAGCTTGATTGAAATCCTGTATACATATCATACAAACTTGCATATCGTTCTCGCTTAAAATTTATATTCATATCATCGTACGGAAAGTTCTCCGAGTTAAGGTACACTTTTAAATTCCTCAAATGATTATGATTAAGTTTATCATCCACTACAAAAGCTATTATCGCAAATCGGGGGCGTTCTCTATTAGCTGCAAGCTTAACGTTCCAAACATGTTGTGTACCTTCTGGCAATGTTGGATTCAGATAACAATCCCAACTGCGGAATGCAAGTGGCAGTGAAACTCCAGCCTTAGTTAAACTAAACATTTGCAATTTCTTCTCATCGCTTAGAGTTACATGTGGTATTTTCCATACAATGTTAGAAATATTTAATTTATACTCCTTAGTTGCAATTTTACTGTGATACACATCATCCATATTTTTAGTCATGAGTAATATTAATTCATGTTTACAATTTAATAAAACCTTGTTATAATCTTCAGCAAATCCAAGTAAGTATTTAAGAGGGATAGAAAAATTAAAATATCCATTTGCCAACTCTCTATCATCTCCATTGAACCAACCAGAATTCTCTAGCATACTGCTCTCCGTTTTGTTTAAGGAAGCATAGTTTTTTAAGGTTGTTGAAATACCAACAAATCGAGTACGGTCAATTTCAATTCCATTTAACTCATATCGAACTTCATCAAAGAGATAACTCATACAATTGTTTTTAAGTTTTCCATCTACAGCAAGCGAGTTATCCGCCAAACAAATTGTGCCCTCAACATTAATAAAACTCTCACAAGGCAATACATATAAGTCTTGATTCTGAATAGTAATTCTAACTTCATCATTGCTTTTAAATGTTTGTAGATAAGGAGAATAAGTGTGATATTCTTTTTTATACTCGATACCGAAGGTAAAGAGTATATTGGGTTTGTGCAATGTCCGTCATGGTGTCCGTCCGTCCGTCTGTCCGTCTGTCCGTCTGTCCGTCTGTATGTTCGCAACTTTTTTCCACACCCTTCAAGCTAGAGACTTGAAACTTTCCAATTCTCTTTATCTATGGGATAGTAAATTAAAGTGTCAAGATGGGGGCTGTCACTGGAGGGCTGGCAAATCGATAAATTCGATAACTCAAAACCGATAAATCTACATATTTCGCACATCCTTACAGCTAGAACTACCAAATTTGGTGAGAAGATAGCTACTAGCAACCCCCAAAAAACTGCATCAAAAATTTTGGAACCACGCCCACCCATTCCGCCCCCAGCCCCCCCGCAATTTAAAGTCAAAAAAGCTTATATCTCCCACAGTTTTTGAGCTAGAGCCACCAAATTTGGTGCCAAGATAGGCGATGATGACCCCCAAAACTGCACCAAAAGTTTGGATGCCACGCCCACCAATACTGCCCTAGCCGCCCCCATCAGCTCCAACGATTCGTCAAAAACGGGAATGCGTTTATCTTCCAAAGTTGTGGATCTAGAGCCACCAAATTTGGTAGGAAGATAGCTGGTAACGACCCCCAAAGAACTGCATCAAAGTTTTGGAGCCACGCCCACCCATTCCGCCCCCAGCACCCCCGCATTTTGAAATCAGAAATGGCTATATCTCCCACAACTTTTGAGCTATAGCCACCAAATTTGGTGCCAAGATAGGCGACGATGACCCCCCAAAAACTGCATCAAAAATTTGGATGCCACGCCCACCAACACTGCCCTAGCCGCTCCCATCAGCTCCAACGATTCGTCAAAAATGGGAATGCGTTTATCTTCCAAAGTTGTGGAGCTAGAGCCACCAAATTTGGTAGGAAGATAGCTCGTAACGACCCCCAAAGAACTGCATCAAAGTTTTGGAGCCACGCCCACCCCTTCCACCCCCCTTTCCACACCATTTACAAACTTTGAGCTAGAGTCACCAAATTTGGTATGAAGATAGCAATTGACATGCCACAAAGATCTGCAGCAAAAATTTGGATGCCACGCCCACCCATTCCGTTCCCAGCCCCCCTTTCTCCACTTTTAAAAACTTTGAGCTAGAGTCACCAAATTTGGTATGAAGATAGTAATTGACATTCCACAAAGATCTGCATAAAATATTTGGATGCCACGCACACCCATACCGCCCCAGTTCCCCCTTTCCCCACATTTTATAAAACTTTGAGCTAGAGTCACCAAATTTGGTATGAAGATAGCAATTGACGTTCCACAAAGATCTGCATCACAAATTTGGATGCCACGCCCACCCATACCGCCCCCAGCCCCCCTTTCCCTAAATTTTACAAACTTTGAGCTAGAGCCACCAAACTTGCAACGAAGACAGCTGGTGGCATCCCCATCTGCATCGGAGAATCTTTAAGGCAGCGTACACCCCTGCCGCATCCGTACCCCTTTGCAATCAGGCCTCTTTTAACCGGTTTTAATACTGGTATCGAGTATACCGCAGTCGGTTGCGTCCGACTGCAACGTTTCCACTTGTTGATTATACTCTCATC
>JAEIGR010000152.1:0-192825 GCA_018904305.1 Scaptomyza montana
TCAATTGCTGTCTTCATACCAAATTTCGTGACTTTAGCTCAAAGTTTGTAAATGGTGGGGAAACGGGGGGCTGGGGGTAGTATGGGTGGGCGTGGCATCCAAATTTTTGATGCAGATCTTTGTGGAATGTCAATTGCTGTCTTCATACCAAATTTGGTGACTCTAGCGCGAAATTTGTAAAAAGTGGGGAAAGGGGGAATGGGAGCGGTATGGGTGGGCGTGGCATCCAAATTTGTGATGCAGATCTTTGTGGAATGTCAATTGCTACCTTTTACATGTACATACATTTGCATGCTGGTGCAGGGCTTTTGGGTGGGCAACTATATTTATTATAATTATGTTAAATAATATTAAATATATGCATATGAACATATGTTTGTAAATACCTATGATCGCCGCTCATATTGGCTCCCGAATCACATAAATAGTCAATCGGTCAATCGGTTATGTAATCATCAATCATAGATATAATTAAATATATAAATAATATGGCAAAATTTGCAAATTATTTCATAAGTGCTTTTTAATAAATAAAGTAAGAAAGTCTTAAATATATACACCTGTAAAAAAATAAAAATTTCATAAAAACTGAGACAGGTTCTTGTACACTTGACTAGCATACAAATAAACATTAATGCATGCATGTGAACACAAATTCAGTCAACGCTGTTCAATTTTCAGAGACCCACACCAAAAATAACAAAACCCTACACGCAAATCAAATACGTAAATCAAATACGCATATAAACAGCAGAGCTGCGTGGATCGACCGTCTCAGTCGACTGCCTCTCTGCAATTAATCGCAAACTAAAATAATTCGAGAGCGCGCAGTCGGCTCAACAGCCGAACTGCTCTGTGGGTTCCGCCGTGCAAATGTACAGCGAAACCCGACCGCGTGCACGAAAAACGAAGTGATTGCTCTAAAATATTTTTTACTTGGTGGCTTGAGTGAGAGATCGTGAGCACGAAAGCAGATACAACCGCAATAACGACGGATAAGACCGGTCGAAAGCGGGAGAGGACTGATGCTGAAAAGCGAGAGTAATAAAATAGACAAACTGTTTGTTGTTAGTAGACACAGAATATGCAAATGCAAATATATGTATATATTTATGTACGTATGTTTTCTTATGTAAGGCACAGCAGCGGCAGTTCAACTGCAAATTAAAGTATAAACTTGGCAAAACTCTTTTTTGCAAACGTTAATATATACACTTATATTTGCAGCCACTGCCAGAATTATTTACCAGATTAAACAGATTAAAACACCGTTCACAAACACAAGAGAACAATAAATAATTAAGAGCACGCAAAAACACGACCGTCACCAATGAAAGACAACTTGTTATATATGATACGATATATAATGTATATGAATGTTGCCAGATTATATGCAAGCTTACAACACTAAAAGAATGGCATTGATAAATACATCGATTTGATATTACACAAAACAAACAAAATATAAGAATAATATGTATGGGTAGTTGTGGCATCAAAATCTTTGTTGCAGATCTTTGTGAAATGTCAATTGCTATCTTCATACCAAATTAAGTGACTCTAGCTCGAAGTTTGTAAAAAGTGGGGAAAGGGGGACTGGGGGCGGTATGGGTGGGCGTGGCATCCAAATTTTTGATGCAGATCTTTGTGAAATGTCAATAGCTATTTTCATACCAAATTTGGTGGGTCTAGCTCGAAATTTGTAATAAGTGGGGAAAGGGGGGCCGGAGGCGGCATGGGTGGGCGTGGCGTCCAAATTTGTGATGCAGATCTTTGTGGAATGTTATTGCTATCTACATACCAAATTTGGTGACTCTAGCTCGAAAATTGTAAAAAGTTTAAAAAGGGTGGCGAAATGGGTGGATGTGGCTCCAAAACTTTGATGCAGATCTTTGGGGGTCGCTACCAGCTAACTTCCTACCAAATTTGGAGGCTCTAGCTCCACAGCTCTAGAAGATACACGCATTCCCGTTTTTGACGAAGCGTTGGGGTGGATGGGGGCGGCTAGGGCAGTATCGGTTGGCGTGGCTTCAAAATTTTTGATGCAGTTTTTTGGGGGCCAGCCTCCCAGTTATCGTAGAACCCCCATCTTGACACTTTAATTTACTATCCCATAGATAAAGAGAATTGGAAAGTTTCAAGTCTACTTGCTCGCAGGGTGTGGAAAAATTTAACAAGGGAAATGACAAATTAAATTTCTTAATGGATTTTATTCGAATTTTTGTATATTGTCGCGTGTGAAGCAATTTTAGCGAGCATATTAAAACAAAGCAGTTCACTTATGCAATTCACGTTGGTCACTTGTACAAAACAAGGGTTTATTGATATATTGTACTTTATCCTGGCGACCCCGGCAGGACATGAATTATTGTATGATATTATTGTGTTGTCATCGATGCTTAACTTAGCGTTAAAATTGGTGAAATTTAACTTGTAAAAATAAGTTTACACATATGTATGTACACATAAATACATACATGTGGAACTAATGAAAGCTTTTTGAAAAATATCTTTCGAATTATTAAGTACAGAAGTAAAGGCAAAAGCAACAGTTGACATTTGAGAAATCAGAATTCTCGTAACCCAGTTCGATGCAACTAAATAAAACAAGTAAGAAGGCTCTAGTCGGGAGAGCCCGACTAGAAGATACCCTGAACCCAGTTGCAATAAATAAATAAAATATATATAAGACTTTGGTATACTGACTTAACTTCAATCGATTAAATTCGATATCTCCGGTGTTTCTTACATTTTCCAAATTCGATATTTTTTGTTATCGATTCCTTGTGTATATCGGAAACCAGAATAGTTATCGATAATTTGAAGCAAACTTGTTCTGCTCATGGTATAGGAGAACTAATATCCAAAATCTGAAGTCTCTAGCTCTTGTAGTCTCTGAGATCCACGCGTTCATACAGACGGACAGACGGGCGGACAGACGGACATGGCTATATCGACTCGGCTATTGATGCTGATCAAGAATATATATACTTTATGGGGTCGGAGATGCTTCCTTCTGCCTGTTACATACTTTTGCACAAAACCATTATACCCTTATTTACCCATTTTATGGGTTAAGGGTATAATAATACTAACAAATATCACAAACTTGAATAGAGTACAATAGTGGTTTAGCACAGCCGTTTTTATAAATATATTGTATACTTATATATTTTTTTGGCCTTATAGTTCGCTCTCATAGTAAAGATCAAATTTGGCATCCTCCACCAAGTCGCTGCCTTCCGCATTTTGCACATAGCAGGTTTTCATGCAATCTGATCTTGTGGAAAAACGATTGGGATTTCCACCACAGCCACCATAGAAAAAATGCACACAGCGATTAGTCAGGTAGTCGTAGCCAAAAACTCGAATTCTATCATCGCATGGACCAACATCAGCCATAAACAAGCATTGGGCTAATTGTTGTTACATTATACTTAAATGTACACTGTTTTGCGATATTGCTTACGTGCCCGAATAACTTTATTGTAAGCAGCTAGTGTGCCAGTGAGGATCACAAAGCAAGGTAAAAATATTTTCATTTTTTTTTTTTATAACTTACAATTATATTGAAATGGATCTTTACAGAATAATATTTACATGCGTTAAAAGTTTTCTGCATTTATTGTTGACTTACGAATCACAGCGCACTTCATTAAATATGGAAACATGTAAAAATTAAAATTAAGCTAACTTCCTCCCAGCAGGCAATCAGTATCGAGAAATTTTCCGACGACACCCGGAGAAGTATCAAGAAAGTATCACCTGTTGCTTTGTTTCAATCTAATATTTGTTAGCTACAGTTGTAATCAGAAACATTATCGGTATTTTATAGATATGAAAAAAGTGGAAACGTTGCAGTCGGACGCAACCGACTGCGGTATACTCGTTACCAGTATTAAAACTGGTTAAAAGAGGCCTGATTGAAAAGGGGTACGAATGCGGCGGCAGGGGTGTACGCTGCCGAAAAGATTCTCCGATGCAAATGGGGATGCCACCAGCAATCTTTCATCCAAATTTGGTGGCTCTAGCTCCACTACTCTGGAAGATACACGCATTCCCGTTTTTGACGAAGCGTTGGGGCGGATGGGGGCGGCTAGGGCAGTATTGGTTGGCGTGGCATCCAAACTTTTGATGCAGTTTTTGGGGGGTCATCATCACCTATCTTGGCACTAAATTTGGTGGCTATAGCTCAAAAACTGTCGGAGTAATAGGCTTTTCTGATTTCATAATGTGGGGGGGCCGGGGGCGGAATGGGTGGGCTTGGCTCCAAAACTTTGATGCAGATTTTTGGGTGTCGTTGCTAGCTATCTTCCTACCAAATTTGGTGGCTCTAGCTCCACAACTCTGAAAGATACACGCATTCCCGTTTTTGACGAAGCGTTGAGGCGTGAAAGATACACGCATTCCCGTTTTTGACGAAGCGTTGGGGCGGATGGGGGCGGCTAGGTCGGTATTGGTGGGCGTGGCAATCAAACTTTTGATGCAGTACTTGGGGGGTCATCATCACTTATCTTGGCACCAAATTTGGTGGCTATAGCTCAAAAACTGTGGGAGATGTATGATTTTTTGACTTTAAAATGCGGGGGTGCTGGAGGCGGAATGGGTGGGCGTGGCTCCAAAATTTTTGATGCAGTTTTTTGGGGGTTGCTAGTAGCTATCTTCTTACCAAATTTGGAAGACTTATCTGTAAGGATGTGTGAAATATGTGGATTTATCGGTTTTGAGCTATCGAATTTATCAATTTGCCAGCCCCCCAGTTATCGTTGAACCTCCATTTTGACATTTTAATTAACTATCCCTTAGATAAAGAGAATTGGAAAGTTTCCAGTCTCTAGCTTGAAGGGTGTGGAAAAAACTTGCAGCCATATGGACGGACAGACGGACAGACACCATGACGGACATTGCACAAAACCAATATACTCTTTACCTTCGGTAACGAGTATAAAAATTTGTGTGTGCCCGTATCTGATGTTTCGCTATCGCGGATTCTGAATATATTGAAAACGTTTGCCATGACTCATTGTGTGTTGGAACACTGAAATGTGCAAGCGACACTCAGAAGCAAGGATACCCAGCCCATGTTAGCTCTAGTCACTAACCAAATAATGGTCTTAGTTGCAACAAGTTCAATGACAATAAAGCAATATCAAAAGCTGTTTAAACTTATCCGATGGCTGTAAAAAAAAATGAAATCATATTTTGGTTGCGTCAGAATATGTTACAACAGACTCGGAGCTGTTTTCCCCTGAACATTTTTCGTATCTTTGCTTTAATATTTTGGCTATGTCGCATTGCCAAAGACAGAATTTGCAGATGCAGCGTGCGTGTAAAGTATATGATAGGCCGTTGCCGACACTGTTTTAATGGCTTCAAAATTTTGAAACTTAATCTTCTCTAATTAGTTTTATTTTGAGAATCGTGAAAAGTTTTTCGTGAGCATATATGCACAACCATATTTAAACCATACATCTCCTTCTACTTTACACATCTTATATTTGATTCTCTGATACCGAAAATAAAGAGTTTATTGACTTTGTGCAATGTCCGTTACTGTCTGTCCGTCTGCCTTTCTTTCTTGGATACCCTTAAAGCTACAAACTTGAAAGGTGCGGCGCCCACAGTGAGGCTGTGAAATCGATAAAAATTCGATACGTCTCGAGATGCAACTTTGGACCTAGTTTACCCCAAGCGTTTAGCCTTTTTCAAACGGTTTTTTTTTCGATTTTCAGAACTATGGCCTGTGGGATTATGATCAAAAAGATTTTCTTTCTATTTTTCCATTGCTTACCAAATTAGTTTTCGTCTCTAGCCTTAAGGGTGGGGAAAAAACTTGCACACATACGGACGGACAGACGTACAGACAGACAGACGGACAGACACCATGACGGACATTGCACAAACCCAAGTGGAAAAGTTGCAGTCGGACGCAACCGACTGCGGTTTACTAGTAACCAGTATTAAAACCGGTAAAAACAGGCCTGATTGCCAAGGGGTACGGACGCGGCAGGGGTGTACGCTGCCTTAAAGATTCTCCGATGCAGATGGGGATGCCACCAGCTATCTTCCTTCCAAATTTTGTGACTCTAGATCAAAGTTTGTAAAAGGTGGGGAAAGGGGGGGCTGGGGTTGGTATGGGTGGTTGTGGCATCCAAAATTTTGATGCAGATCTTTGTGAAATGTCAATTGCTATCTTTCTACCAAATTTGGTGGCTCTAGCTCCACAACTCTGGAAGATACAAGCATTCCCGTTTTTGACGAAGCGTTGGGGTGGATGGGGGCGGCTAGGGCAGTATTTGTGGGCGTGGCTTCCAAACTTTTGATGCATTTTTTGGGGGGTTATCATCACTTATCTGGGCACCAAATTCGGTGGCTATAGCTCAAAAACTGTGGGAGATATAGGCTTTTCTGATTTTAAAATGCGGTGGGTGGGGCTGGGGGCGGAATGGGGGGGCGTGGCTTCAAAATTTTTGATGCAGTTTTTTGGGGCTTGCTAGTAGCTATCTTCTTACCAAATTTGGTAGTTCTAGCTGTAAGGATGTGTGAAATATGCGGATTTATCGGTTTTGAGTTATCGAATTTATCAATTTGCCAGCCTGCCAGTTATCGTAGAACCCCCATCTTGACACTTTAATTTACTTTCCCATAGATAAAGATAATTGGAAAGTTTCAAGTCTCTAGCTTGAAGGGTGTGGAAAAAACTTGCAACCATACGGACGGACAGACGGACAGACACCATGACGGACATTGCACAAAACCAATATACTCTTTACCTTCGGTAACGAGTTTAAAAACAAAAAAAAAAAATGCATAAGCATAATCAAAAAAAGAGTAATCGCGAGTGAGTGAGAACGCAATGTCGAAAACAATTGCGAATCAAGTGAGAAGCGAGTCGACCGCTGATATTGCTGACTGCACCTCTGATGCACTTTCTCCACTGCTGGTAGAGCTGATCAACGCACGGCTCTCTGAACAGGCGAAGCTTATCAGTATGAACATTCGTGAAGCTGAGGGGAGAATTTTGAAGGAGCTCGACACCAAGCTCAATGGCATTGCAGGTGAGCCTGAGCTACTAGCCAAGAGAGTCCAGCATCTTGAGGATGAAAACATTCAGGCACTGAGGGAAAGGGTGTCTGATCTTGAGGCAAAACTGGGAGCTCGGCAGTTGGCAGAGGAGAATGCAAAAATTGCAAATGATATTCGCATTCTTGAAAACTTGAAAACCATTATGCACAACTTATTTTTCTCACTCAACCTCACTTCCCCGCCGCCGAGAATAAGTGAAGTGTTTAGAATTAAACCGCGCGGCCAGACACATACCGTTTTAGATCCAATTGTGATCGTTAAGTTTGTCAGCTTCCAAGATAAACAAGTAAGAAGGCTCTAGTCGGGAGAGCCCGACTAGAAGATACCCTGAACCCAGTTGCAGCAAATATATTAAATTTATATAAGACTTTGGCATGCTGACTTAACTTCAATCGATTAAATTCGATATCTCCGGTGTTTCTTAACCGATTTGGCCGAAATTTTCAGAAAAGCTCTATCGTTACCCATTATTTCAACCCTCATTTTTACATTTTCCAAATTCGATATTTTTTTGTTATCGATTCCATGTGTATATCGGAAACCAGAATAGTTATCGATAATTTGAAGCAAACTTGTTTTGCTCATGGTATAGGATAACTTATATTCAAAATCTGAAGTCTCTAGCTCTTGTAGTCTCTGAGATCCACGCGTTCATACAGACGGACAGACGGACAGACGGCCAGACGGACAGACGGACATGGCTATATCGACTCGGCTGTTGATGCTGATCAAGAATATATATACTTTATGGGGTCGGAGATGCTTCCTTCTGCCTGTTACATACTTTTGCACAAAACCATTATACCCTTATTTACCCATTTTATGGGTTAAGGGTATAAAAAGGCACTACTACACGCCGCGTTAGCCCACCGACGGAGCTCTAAGATGCAACTGAGTCTTAATCTCTTGGGACTCAACTCTCAAGCGCCCTTTTACATCAATGAGCAGCTGTCAAAGCTCCACTACCAAATTTTTAAAGAGGCGCTTAAGCTTAAAAAGCATAAAGCTTTCTCAGCGGTCTTTACGCGCTACGCTCAGGTGTACGTCAGGCAAGGCGGAGGCAGCGAGTGCATTTGCATTAATAGCATGGAAGAGCTTTTATCTCTTTCAAATATCGGCGTGGCGGACAACACTAGCTCTTCAGACCTGGCCTCTTCTTCTGTGGGGAACTTATTTTGTTAATAATAAACATGCACGAGTCTGTATTTTTAGCTATTTTTGTATCCCAAAACCTCTTATTTGTCAACATTTACATTTTAGTGAGTAGGATATTAGCTTTAAGTTTCTTTGGCGCGTTTCTAAAATTAGGTCTCATCTTATATGTTTGATAATATGATTGATCCAATGGCGAACAGAAATGTTATACTTAGAGTTCTAGCTAAGTAACCCCATGGGCTTAAAATTTGCCATACTAATGCTCAAAGTTTAGTCAGAAAGATGGATGAGTTTAGATATATGTTTGTTGAGTCAAATGTTGATGTAGTGCGTGTATGTGAGGTTTGGTTTATGACTCAAATGTGTGATCTGTTAGTTTCATGTGAAGGCTTTACTGTTTTTCGTGCAGATCGTTTTGGACATGGAGGGGGCGTGGCAATTTTTGTTAATAATAAGCTGCGATCCAAGTTAATGTGAAAGCATGAAGCAGGAAGTACAACTGAGTTCATTTATGTTGAAATAAGCTGTCCACAGTAAAATGCTTATTGGTTGTGTTTATCGTCCGAATCGTGCAGCGTCATACACTAATATAATTTCGTCGATTTCTATGTTAACTGTTTCATATATTGACATTGCGATCCTGGGGGATTTTAATAGCAATGTTTTGTACCAGAATGATCTCACCAACAATATGGAATCACTTGGATTACACTTAGTCAATTCAACTAATCCAACCCAATTTACTTCTACTTGCAGTACACTCTTGGATTTGATCTTTGTCAGTAATTCATTAAAAACTCTTATGCATGACCAAATTTCCGTCCCTTGCTTCTCCAAACATGATCTTGTCTTTGTGTCGTACAATGTTTGTATTAATAAGTTGGACCTGACATATACATATAGAGACTTTAGAAATATAGATATGAACTTTTTATCTGACGAATTTAATAAATATGACTAGACCTTAATACATAACGTGACCACAGCTGACTATCAGGTTGAATATCTGCAGGGTAGAATAATAGATCTGTATAATGCTTGTCTCCCATTGAAATCTAAACTTCCCCAGCCTCGGGAGAAGCCCTAGCTAACACATTTCGTTAGAAGAGCTATACTTAAAAGAAATGTAGCCTACAAGAAATGGAAGAGATTTAAGTCTGACTTTTTGTATGATACATTCAAAAGTTTACGATTGATTAATGATGTTAAGAAGCGGTTCTATTCCCAGAAATTCCAACAATTCATCTCGTCAAGAGATAAATGGAGAATTATCAATGAAATTGGAGTGGGAAAGCAAAAAGTAAGAACCAGTGTCGAAGTTAATGCTGAAGAGCTTAACCAAAAGTTCATCAACTGCGCTGTACCTGAGGCCCCAGCCAATGAATACCTTAACTGTGATCCTCCTAACTGTGGTATTAGCTTTAGTTTTAGGTGTGTCAGAAATTATGAAGTCCTTGAATCTATTTTAAATGTCAAATCAAATGCAGTTGGACTGGATGATATAAATCCTAAATTTGGCAAAATTATAATTCCGTCAATCTTAAATCATGTTACACATGTTATGAATACACCATTTCCAGATCAGTCAAAAGAGGTACCCCGCAAGGAGGTGTTCTCTCCCCTCTCCTCTTGAATGTGGCTGTTAACAGCTTGCTGCGCTCCAAAGAGGGAGGAGGCTGTCAAGTTATCGCTTATGCGGACGACGCACAGTGGGGCCTTTGCTCATTTTACTTTGCAAAAATCAAAACTTCTAAACTAATGAATCGATTTAGAAAATTTAAAAAGCAATTAATAGATAACTTCTCAAGCTTTAAAATGAGGTAGGTAGGTAGGTGCTAGGTATCCGTGGTACTTAGATATTCAAGGTTTTCAAAGTTAAGAAATATTTTCGAGCATATTTTACCTGTAAAATTCCAATTAAAAACGTTTGTTTTTAATCATAGCTGAAAATTTTTATAATTTCAATGACTATATCGAGTTTTAAGTGGTTTTTATTCGATTTTCTAACTTAAATACATAAAATTTAAATTTTTATTTTTTGTGATTTTTTGAGGTTTAATTTTTAATATTTGCTATCGATGGCTGATTTTCTACAAAATAATCATCAACATTAAGGCTAGTAAGGTTAATATCTAATAAACTTAACATTTCGAGTACGCCCATCTCTTGAAGCAATGCCACTTCGAAATCATTAATTTTTTCCGAGGCACGGAAAAGTTCAAAAATCGTTGAATTTTTTAATTCCATTATTGCGCTTTTAAATAAATACTTTGTGAATTATATTGAAAAATACTATTCAATCAATTTCCTATAGTGTTTCCTCTTATGAAGTTAAGAAATAACTGTTGCCATCAAGTCAAATATTTTGCACTATATACCATATATTTTGAGTTAGCTAGGTAAAAAAGGAAAATTGGTATAACCCTTTTCCAATTAGTTAGGTAAAAAAAAAAAAAAAAAATGTTGTATTGATTTACTTTCAAAATAGGTAAACGGAAATCCCAAAAAATAGCCTGTAATTGCGAAATTTTTCATCAACTAAAATTAGATTTACCTGCCTCCTCAGACCTTTTCCGCACATTTAGACTATATACATATGAAATGTAAGTATTCCACCTATCACGTGTATATAGTCCCGCCTTTACTCTGTCTTACTCAAAAAAGTTATATTCCACCAAAGTTAAAAAATACCAAAATTTAGTGTATTTTTTAAACGTTTCTAATTAAAAAAGCATTTCAGTTATATTTAAAGTTTATACAACAGAATACTAAGATTGAACATATTTTTCAGATAAAAAAAAGATCGAAAAAGATGATTCCTCCTTCAGACCACCAAACCTGAATGGGGTGGAACTTGATTTCAGTAAATATGAAATATGAAACAAGTGGAAACGTTGCATTCGGACGCAACCGACTGCGGTATACTCGTTACCAGTATTAAAACTGGTTAAAAGAGGCCTGATTGAAAAGGGGTACGAATGCGGCAGGGGTGTACGCTGCCGAAAAGATTCTCCGATGCAGATGGGGATGCCACCAGCAATCTTTCATCCAAATTTGGTGGCTCTAGCTCCACTACTCTGGAAGATACACGTATTCCCGTTTTTGACGAAGCGTTGGGGCGGATGGGGGCGGCTAGGGCAGTATTGGTTGGCGTGGCATCCAAACTTTTGATGCAGTTTTTGGGGGGTCATCATCACCTATCTTGGCACTAAATTTGGTGGCTATAGCTCAAAAACTGTCGGAGTAATAGGCTTTTCTGATTTCGTAATGTGGGGGGGCCGGGGGCGGAATGGGTGGGCTTGGCTCCAAAACTTTGATGCAGATTTTTGGGTGTCGTTGCTAGCTATCTTCCTACCAAATTTGGTGGCTCTAGCTCCACAACTCTGAAAGATACACGCATTCCCGTTTTTGACGAAGCGTTGGGGCGTGAAAGATACACGCATTCCCGTTTTTGACGAAGCGTTGGGGCGGATGGGGGCGGCTAGGTCGGTATTGGTGGGCGTGGCATCCAAACTTTTGATGCAGTACTTGGGGGGTCATCATCACTTATCTTGGCACCAAATTTGGTGGCTATAGCTCAAAAACTGTGGGAGATGTATGATTTTTTGACTTTAAAATGCGGGGGGGCTGGAGGCGGAATGGGTGGGCGTGGCTCCAAAATTTTTGATGCAGTTTTTTGGGGGTTGCTAGTAGCTATCTTCTTACCAAATTTGGAAGACTTAGCTGTAAGGATGTGTGAAATATGTGGATTTATCGGTTTTGAGCTATCGAATTTATCAATTTGCCAGCCCCCCAGTTATCGTAGAACCCCCATTTTGACATTTTAATTAACTATCCCTTAGATAAAGAGAATTGGAAAGTTTCCAGTCTCTAGCTTGAAGGGTGTGGAAAAAACTTGCAACCATATGGACGGACAGACGGACAGACACCATGACGGACATTGCACAAAACCAATATACTCTTTACCTTCGGTAACGAGTATAAAAAAATTTGTAAGTGTGCCCGTATCTGAATGTTTACGCTATCGCAAAGGATTCATGAATATATTCGAAAACGTTCTGCCAATGACTACATGTGTAGTCTGCTAATACAGTGTCAATCACTGAAAATGTGCAAGCGACACTCAGAAGCAAGGATACCCAGCCCATGTTAGCTCTAGTCACTAACCAAATAATGGTCTTAGTTGCAACAAGTTCAATGACAATAAAGCAATATCAAAAGCTGTTTAAACTTATCCGATGGCTGTAAAAAAAAATGAAATCATATTTTGGTTGCGTCAGAATATGTTACAACAGACTCGGAGCTGTTTTCCCCTGAACATTTTTCGTATCTTTGCTTTAATATTTTGGCTATGTCGCATTGCCAAAGACAGAATTTGCAGATGCAGCGTGCGTGTAAAGTATATGATAGGCCGTTGCCGACACTGTTTTAATGGCTTCAAAATTTTGAAACTAAATCTTCTCTAATTAGTTTTATTTTGAGAATCGTGAAAAGTTTTTCGTGAGCATATATGCACAACCATATTTAAACCATACATCTCCTTCTACTTTACACATCTTATATTTGATTCTCTGATACCGAAAATAAAGAGTTTATTGACTTTGTGCAATGTCCGTTACTGTCTGTCCGTCTGCCTTTCTTTCTTGGATACCCTTAAAGCTACAAACTTGAAAGGTGCGGCGCCCACAGTGAGGCTGTGAAATCGATAAAAATTCGATACGTCTCGAGATGCAACTTTGGACCTAGTTTACCCCAAGCGTTTAGCCTTTTTCAAACGGTTTTTTTTCGATTTTCAGAACTATGGCCTGTGGGATTATGATAAAAAAGATTTTCTTTCTATTTTTCCATTGCTTACCAAATTAGTTTTCGTCTCTAGCCTTATAGGGTGGGGAAAAAACTTGCACACATACGGACGGACAGACGTACAGACAGACAGACGGACAGACACCATGACGGACATTGCACAAACCCAAGTGGAAAAGTTGCAGTCGGACGCAACCGACTGCGGTTTACTAGTAACCAGTATTAAAACCGGTAAAAACAGGCCTGATTGCCAAGGGGTACGGACGCGGCAGGGGTGTACGCTGCCTTAAAGATTCTCCGATGCAGATGGGGATGCCACCAGCTATCTTCCTTCCAAATTTTGTGGCTCTAGATCAAAGTTTGTAAAAGGTGGGGAAAGGGGGGGCTGGGGGTGGTATGGGTGGTTGTGGCATCCAAAATTTTGATGCAGATCTTTGTGAAATGTCAATTGCTATCTTTCTACCAAATTTGGTGGCTCTAGCTCCACAACTCTGGAAGATACAAGCATTCCCGTTTTTGACGAAGCGTTGGGGTGGATGGGGGCGGCTAGGGCAGTATTTGTGGGCGTGGCTTCCAAACTTTTGATGCATTTTTTGGGGGTTATCATCACTTATCTGGGCACCAAATTCGGTGGCTATAGCTCAAAAACTGTGGGAGATATAGGCTTTTCTGATTTTAAAATGCGGTGGGTGGGGCTGGGGGCGGAATGGGGGGCGTGGCTTCAAAATTTTTGATGCAGTTTTTTGGGGCTTGCTAGTAGCTATCTTCTTACCAAATTTGGTAGTTCTAGCTGTAAGGATGTGTGAAATATGCGGATTTATCGGTTTTGAGTTATCGAATTTATCAATTTGCCAGCCTGCCAGTTATCGTAGAACCCCCATCTTGACACTTTAATTTACTTTCCCATAGATAAAGATAATTGGAAAGTTTCAAGTCTCTAGCTTGAAGGGTGTGGAAAAAACTTGCAACCATACGGACGGACAGACGGACAGACACCATGACGGACATTGCACAAAACCAATATACTCTTTACCTTTGGTAACGAGTTTAAAAACAAAAAAAAAATGCATAAGCATAATCAAAAAGAGTAATCGCGAGTGAGTGAGAACGCAATGTCGAAAACAATTGCGAATCAAGTGAGAAGCGAGTCGACCGCTGATATTGCTGACTGCACCTCTGATGCACTTTCTCCACTGCTGGTAGAGCTGATCAACGCACGGCTCTCTGAACAGGCGAAGCTTATCAGTATGAACATTCGTGAAGCTGAGGGGAGAATTTTGAAGGAGCTCGACACCAAGCTCAATGGCATTGCAGGTGAGCCTGAGCTACTAGCCAAGAGAGTCCAGCATCTTGAGGATGAAAACATTCAGGCACTGAGGGAAAGGGTGTCTGATCTTGAGGCAAAACTGGGAGCTCGGCAGTTGGCAGAGGAGAATGCAAAAATTGCAAATGATATTCGCATTCTTGAAAACTTGAAAACCATTATGCACAACTTATTTTTCTCACTCAACCTCACTTCCCCGCCGCCGAGAATAAGTGAAGTGTTTAGAATTAAACCGCGCGGCCAGACACATACCGTTTTAGATCCAATTGTGATCGTTAAGTTTGTCAGCTTCCAAGATAAACAAGTAAGAAGGCTCTAGTCGGGAGAGCCCGACTAGAAGATACCCTGAACCCAGTTGCAGCAAATATATTAAATTTATATAAGACTTTGGCATGCTGACTTAACTTCAATCGATTAAATTCGATATCTCCGGTGTTTCTTAACCGATTTGGCCGAAATTTTCAGAAAAGCTCTATCGTTACCCATTATTTCAACCCTCATTTTTACATTTTCCAAATTCGATATTTTTTTGTTATCGATTCCATGTGTATATCGGAAACCAGAATAGTTATCGATAATTTGAAGCAAACTTGTTCTGCTCATGGTATAGGATAACTTATATTCAAAATCTGAAGTCTCTAGCCCTTGTAGTCTCTGAGATCCACGCGTTCATACAGACGGACAGACGGACAGACGGCCAGACGGACAGACGGACATGGCTATATCGACTCGGCTGTTGATGCTGTTAATATTTTGGGGTGGGTTTTTTTTTTCAACGATTATACTTATTTACCCATTTTATGGGTTAAGGGTATAAAAAGGCACTACTACACGCCGCGGGAGCCCACCGACGGAGCTCTAAGATGCAACTGAGTCTTAATCTCTTGGGACTCAACTCTCAAGCGCCCTTTTACATCAATGAGCAGCTGTCAAAGCTCAACTACCAAATTTTTAAAGAGGCGCTTAAGCTTAAAAAGCATAAAGCTTTCTCAGCGGTCTTTACGCGCTACGCTCAGGTGTACGTCAGGCAAGGCGGAGGCAGCGAGTGCATTTGCATTAATAGCATGGAAGAGCTTTTATCTCTTTCAAATATCGGCGTGGCGGACAACACTAGCTCTTCAGACCTGGCCTCTTCTTCTGTGGGGAACTTATTTTGTTAATAATAAACATGCACGAGTCTGTATTTTTAGCTATTTTTGTATCCCAAAACCTCTTATTTGTCAACATTTACATTTTAGTGAGTAGGATATTAGCTTTAAGTTTCTTTGGCGCGTTTCTAAAATTAGGTCTCATCTTATATGTTGGATAATATGATTGATCCAATGGCGAACAGAAATGTTATGCTTAGAGTTCTAGCTAAGTAACCCCATGGGCTTAAAATTTGCCATACTAATGCTCAAAGTTTAGTCAGAAAGATGGATGAGTTTAGATATATGTTTGTTGAGTCAAATGTTGATGTAGTGCGTGTATGTGAGGTTTGGTTTATGACTCAAATGTGTGATCTGTTAGTTTCATGTGAAGGCTTTACTGTTTTTCGTGCAGATCGTTTTGGACATGGAGGGGGCGTGGCAATTTTTGTTAATAATAAGCTGCGATCCAAGTTAATGTGAAAGCATGAAGAAGGAAGTACAACTGAGTTCATTTATGTTGAAATAAGCTGTCCACAGTAAAATGCTTATTGGTTGTGTTTATCGTCCGAATCGCGCAGCGTCATACACTAATATAATTTCGTCGATTTCTATGTTAACTGTTTCATATATTGACATTGCGATCCTGGGGGATTTTAATAGCAATGTTTTGTACCAGAATGATCTCACCAACAATATGGAATCACTTGGATTACACTTAGTCAATTCAACTAATCCAACCCAATTTACTTCTACTTGCAGTACACTCTTGGATTTGATCTTTGTCAGTAATTCATTAAAAACTCTTATGCATGACCAAATTTTCGTCCCTTGCTTCTCCAAACATGATCTTGTCTTTGTGTCGTACAATGTTTGTATTAATAAGTTGGACCTGACATATACATATAGAGACTTTAGAAATATAGATATGAACTTTTTATCTGACGAATTTAATAAATATGACTAGACCTTAATACATAACGTGACCACAGCTGACTATCAGGTTGAATATCTGCAGGGTAGAATAATAGATCTGTATAATGCTTGTCTCCCATTGAAATCTAAACTTCCCCAGCCTCGGGAGAAGCCCTAGCTAACACATTTCGTTAGAAGAGCTATACTTAAAAGAAATGTAGCCTACAAGAAATGGAAGAGATTTAAGTCTGACTTTTTGTATGATACATTCAAAAGTTTACGATTGATTAATGATGTTAAGAAGCGGTTCTATTCCCAGAAATTCCAACAATTCATCTCGTCAAGAGATAAATGGAGAATTATCAATGAAATTGGAGTGGGAAAGCAAAAAGTAAGAACCAGTGTCGAAGTTAATGCTGAAGAGCTTAACCAAAAGTTCATCAACTGCGCTGTACCTGAGGCCCCAGCCAATGAATACCTTAACTGTGATCCTCCTAACTGTGGTATTAGCTTTAGTTTTAGGTGTGTCAGAAATTATGAAGTCCTTGAATCTATTTTAAATGTCAAATCAAATGCAGTTGGACTGGATGATATAAATCCTAAATTTGGCAAAATTATAATTCCGTCAATCTTAAATCATGTTACACATGTTATGAATACACCATTTCCAGATCAGTCAATAGAGGTACCCCGCAAGGAGGTGTTCTCTCCCCTCTCCTCTTGAATGTGGCTGTTAACAGCTTGCTGCGCTCCAAAGAGGGAGGAGGCTGTCAAGTTATCGCTTTTGCGGACGACGCACAGTGGGGCCTTTGCTCATTTTACTTTGCAAAAATCAAAACTTCTAAACTAATGAATCGATTTAGAAAATTTAAAAAGCAATTAATAGATAACTTCTCAAGCTTTAAAATGAGGTAGGTAGGTGCTAGGTATCCGTGGTACTTAGATATTCAAGGTTTTCAAAGTTAAGAAATATTTTCGAGCATATTTTACCTGTAAAATTCCAATTAAAAACGTTTGTTTTTAATCATAGCTGAAAATTTTTATAATTTCAATGACTATATCGAGTTTTAAGTGGTTTTTATTCGATTTTCTAACTTAAATACATAAAATTTAAATTTTTATTTTTTGTGATTTTTTGAGGTTGAGTTTTTTTTTGGCTGATTTTCTACAAAATAATCATCAACATTAAGGCTAGTAAGGTTAATATCTAATAAACTTAACATTTCGAGTACGCCCATCTCTTGAAGCAATGCCACTTCGAAATCATTAATTTTTTCCGAGGCACGGAAAAGTTCAAAAATCGTTGAATTTTTTAATTCCATTATTGCGCTTTTAAATAAATACTTTGTGAATTATATTGAAAAATACTATTCAATCAATTTCCTATAGTGTTTCCTCTTATGAAGTTAAGAAATAACTGTTGCCATCAAGTCAAATATTTTGCACTATATACCATATATTTTGAGTTAGCTAGGTAAAAAAGGAAAAAAAAATTAGTATTGATTTACTTTCAAAATAGGTAAACGGAAATCCCAAAAAATAGCCTGTAATTGCGAAATTTTTCATCAACTAAAATTAGATTTACCTGCCTCCTCAGACCTTTTCCAATCAGGTAATTAGAAGTTAAACATTTCCTGAAGGGATATACATAGTTAGGGAGTACTTATAGTACAACATTTAGCAATGTTATCAATTAACAACACACACGCTACAGCCAAATTTGCATGCGCTCTTCTTCTTCCTTATACCTGCCGCGTGTTTTTAACGCGAGGGAGCCCTAGTTTTTTGGCTTTATCTTCCATTTCGCAGATTTTCGCACATTTAGACTATATACATATGAAATGTAAGTATTCCACCTATCACGTGTATATAGTCCCGCCTTTACTCTGTCTTACTCAAAAAAGTTATATTCCACCAAAGTTAAAAAAATACCAAAATTTAGTGTATTTTTTAAACGTTTCTAATTAAAAAAGCATTTCAGTTATATTTAAAGTTTATACAACAGAATACTAAGATTGAACATATTTTTCAGATAAAAAAAAAAGATCGAAGATCGATTGCTTACATCGCCCAATATTCAGTTTTAAAGTGGCCAATTTTCGTGAAAATTGTAATTTTTTCGTAGTCACGAAAAATTTCTCAACTTTGAGGAGCTCTAGCACCCATAACTATTAACCGATTTCAAAAATCTTTTGGATCCATAATCTTTGAAGTATTCTCTATATGTTTCACTTTTGCCAAACGCGTTCATGAAAAAAATGATTTATGCAACGCTTTTTCAGCAAAGGCCCCACTGTGCGACGTTGCCATAGCCTTCTCGGGTAAATACCTCCAAAGTTTGTGCGAGCTTATGACCACTGCACTTTGAACCCTGTCTTCATGGGCTACAGCAAAGAGACTTGGACTTAACCCAGCTAAAACTGATTTAGTCCTCTTCACTAAGAAGTATAAGATTCCTTCCCTCAGACCACCAACCCTGAATGGGGTGGAACTTGATTTCAGTAAATCTGCCAAATACTTAGGGCTTACTCTCGATAAATAACTAGACTGGAATCTTAACACAGAAGAACGAGTTAAGAAAGCCTCAGTTTCACTATATACATGCAGGAAGTCCATTGGACTGAAATGGGGAATGGCTACCCACATCATGCTGTGGCTGTACACAGCCATCGTTCGGCCCATCCTACTGTAAGCCTAAGCAAATTAGGCTGTGCTTCCGTAATTAGAGCCATTACGGGACACTGGCTAGTGGGGACTCACGCAGCGAGACTTCTAGCCCCTTCCAAGGATTTCTGCAGAAGCTGTCGGGACGAGGAGGAGGAGGAAACAGTTTCCCACCTTTTCTGCGACTGTCCGGAACTCTGCAAAAATAGAAATCGCTATCTTGGTTCTTTCTTCTTATCGGACTTCACTCAACTGGCGGATATTAACCCGAAAAATATCCTGTCTTTTATTCAAGCCTCGGGCTGGGACCACGCCCTCGAAAGTGGTGTGACACACTCTGTGTCTGGGTAGACGGTTTTTGGATAAAGTCCAAAACGCGGCACCATAACGGGCCAATACATGGCCTATGTGAGTGGGGGTCCTTCGAACCTCACATTACCGCTCTTACCTAAAATAACCTATGAATACAGCGATCACTACTTCCGCATTTCCTGAAAAATGGAAACTTGCTAAGATTATCCCTGTCCCAAAGGGCAATGGAGATTTCAGACCAATCTCAGTTCTACCTTTTCTATCCAAAGTGTTTGAAAATTTATATGTATATGGTTACCAACAGTCTTCTCAGCAACGACCAATCCAGATTTAGGAAAAACAGAAGCTGCACTACAGCAATCCTTAATATTGTTGAGGACATACGTAAAAGCATGGATGATGGCAATGTAACGTTCTTGACACTGGTTGACTATAGCCAAGCTTTTGATACTGTCAACCATGACATACTATGCACTAAAATGAAGAAGCTATATAGATTTACAGCCACAGCCGATTCCTTATTACGCTCATCCCAAGTAAACCGTCTTCAATCTGTTGTCACACCGTCAAGTTCGTCGTCATTTCTGTCTTTGAGCCGTGGAGTGCCACAAGGATCGGTTCTTGGGCCGTTACTATACTCGTGTTATGTTAATGATTGGCCCAATGTCTTTTCTGAATGTAATGTCCATATGTATGCTGATGATGTGCAGTTGTATTGTTGTAGTCCATTGTCCAGAATTGATGAATGTGTAAGTGTAACTAATAGAGAATTGGTAAAGGTGAGCGAGTGGTCACGAAGTATTGGCCTTGGTCTAAACACGTCCAAAACTAAGTGTATAGTAATATACAAAAAGTCCATAGACACTCTAAACTTAGGAAAAATTAAAATTTACCATAATTCCATTTACTACGTAGACAGGGTAGCTAACCTAGGCATAATGTTTAATAAGACTCTGACTTGGAGTGACCACATAATTAAATCTATAGGTAGAACTTATGCAGTCTTAAGAATTCTATACCTGACACAGCATCTCTTGCCAATTAATATTAAACTCATTGTTGCTTAGACCTACCTTATACCAAATCTCTTCTATGGAGTAGAAATTTTTTCAAACCCTGACGCTGCTAGTAAGCACAGGCTTAATGTTGTATTCAATAGTATTACGCGATATGTGTTTAATTTATGAAGAAGAGACCACGTTACACCATATGCATTCAAAATATATAGCCTTAGCTTGAAAAATTGGATTCAATTAAGAGCATTAACATTGTTACACAAAGCTATAAATACGAAAGAGCCCAGTTATCTTTATAATAAATTGATTTTTATACCCTTAACCCATAAAATGTGTTAAAAAGGGTATAATGGTATTGTGCAAAAGTATGTAACAGGCAGAAGGAAGCATCTCCGACCCCATAAAGTATATATATTCTTGATCAGCATCAACAGCCGAGACGATATAGCCATGTCCGTCTGTCCGTCCGTCTGTCCGTCTGTATGAACGCTTGGATCTCAGAGACTACAAGAGCTAGAGACTTCAGATTTTGTATATAAGTTCTCCTATACCATGAGCAGAACAAGTTTGCTTCAAATTATCGATAACTATTCTGGTTTCCGATATACACATGGAAACGATAACAACAAAATATCGAATTTGGATAATGTAAAAATGAGGGTTGAAATAACGGGTAACGATAGAGCTTTTCTGAAAATTTCGTCCAAATCGGTTAAGAAACACCGGAGATATCGAATTTTATCGATTGAAGTTAAATCAGTATACCAAAGTCACATATAAATTTAATTTATTTATTGCAACTGGGTTCAGGGTCGGGCTCTCCCGACTAGAGCCTTCTTAATTGTTTTTAACTTCACGTCGGACAAACAATTTAACAACTGTACGTCATCGATTATCTGTCTCTGAACTTTAATACTTAATACACACTGTTCGCCTGTGGAACAACTTACCACACGACCTAAAGATAATTTGAAGCGAACCACAATTTAAAAGCAGTCTTCTGCTGCATTTACAAATATACAAATAATATCTAACGTTAAAATAATTTTAATATATAAATTACGAAAATGAGTTTATTTTCGTTTAAAAAAAATGCGACTGCATTTATTCGTGGTTTTATTAGAACTAAATACAATTAGTCTTATGATCTACCACTTAACCTACGCTCTGCCGGCGTCTCTGTTCATGCTGCCGCTGCCGTTTATACCGCTGCTGTTGTTGGTCCCACGGTCGCTGGCCTGTAGAGTGCGCACTCAGCGCACGTGGCTTCTCCTCTGTGCCCTCTGCCGTTCGCACCTGTAGAACGTTGCAGTATGAGGTGTCCGGTTGCATCAGCCTGTCCCACGGTGAGCCGCTGCTAATGTTTGTTCAGCGCTCGTGGCTTCTTGCGCAACCTGTGTCTGCGCGCGATTTGGTGACTGCTTATGTTGTTGTTGTTGAGTCTCATCAGCCAAGTTGTTGTTGTGGCTTGGCTGTCTGCATACTGGTTGAGACTTTGACATACAGGGTGTTATCTCTTCCCCCTTTAAGCGCGAGCGTCCTCGGTCGCTACGTGAACTCCTTCTAGAGCCTTAATGCTTGAAGTGTTGTCTTCGCTTATTTTTTTCTTCTTAGCTGTTGTTTCTCTGATTCTTCTGATGAGTTTGATGGCTAGTCCTATTATAATTAAAAATAGGATGCTGAGCGAAGTGAAGCTGAGGGTGTCCTGTAAAGTTTATTTGGCTCCTAGTTTCTCCAGTGTTTTTGTGTTGTTTATATTTCGCTCGTTGATCATCTGTAGCGAAAGAACTTCATCCAGTTTAGTTTTTTCTACTGAAAGCTGGAACAGGGGTGGTTCTGGCTCCGCGGGTTGGATTTCTTCTGTTTTGTAGATCCTAGAGGAATGTTCCCTGGAGTTGCAGTCTTTTTTCGTCTAGTATAACGAAACCGTTGAATCCATTCAGCATTATTGTACCCGGAATTATCTCCTCAAATTCGGGGACGTGTTGGTTATTAATTATGGTACATTCTGGTTTCTTAAGGTTGAGCAGTGCGTAAAGGCAAGTGTCGTTACTTAAATCTAGTAGTTTATCTCTGTTACAAATTTTTCTATCATTATGATTTTCGCAATTTCCTTTAATAGCATTTAGTTCATTCTTACATTCGAACAAATTTTAATATTTTATATCGTTTATTATGTGGGCTTTCTTTACAGCTTTGACTTTGAGTGTTCTACAATCATCTGAGCTTATTGTCGCGAGACTAATTATGTAAATTAAATCTTTAGTGTTTGTAGCTAGTTTGACTTCGGCAAATTCTAAAAGTTCTTCTATGTTGAAAAAAAGATAATTTTCTTTTTTGAAAATTTGCTAAAAGTTCTTCTATGTTGAAAAAAAGATTATTTTCTTTTTTGAAAATTTGTTCTACTATGTCGGTTTCTATGGCTGAGAATATAAATGAGTTTACGGTATTTGATTTTGCCCATGTAATTGCATATAATTAGTTACTTCCTTTTTTACCAATTGAATTTAATATTTAAGAATGTCTGCTTTTTTATTTGTAATTTCTTCTGAACTTAATGTTGCTTTTATTATTGTATTGGTTACGTTAGTTAGTTCATTGATTTTTTCATTTATTAATCGGTTTTTAACTACCTGTTTGTTATTATTTTCTAACTGATTATTTATTTTATTGATTATTACTTCGTGATCGTGGTGGTCTGGAATTCCTGCCAGCCATTTCCACGCTGTGCCTATGGCATCAATTGCTCTTTTGCTTTTTGATTGGGGTTTAAGTCTTTTTAGATCGATTTTACTTGTCCAAGTTCGAGGGAGAGGTATGGGTATAGAGGATGGGATAGGTTGAGGTCTTGTAACCACTTTTCCAATGATGAGTAGGTAACAGCATATTTTTCCAAATCAAAAAGGTGAATTATTTTAAAGGTGCCGTCCTGCTTAGCTGCTAGTCCGGTGTCGATTGAAATAACCTGTGAGTTCGAGTAGTCGAGGACTGTCGTTATCCCCAGGCATGTTGTTTAAAATATCTGTAAATTAAGTTCTAGTGTTATTCTTGTGTACTATTTTTCCTGATTGTGTTTTAATAGTTGAATTTCTGTTTTCTGCTACTATTTCTTTTTTATATCTGGGTGTAAGTTTTGATCCTAATCTTATATCAATTTTGACATAGACTGTTTCCCCTTGTTCGTAGTTCTTTATCTCTTTCTTTATTTTGTTGTGGTACTTTAAGTCAGTGTTTTGTTTTTCTGTGAGTTTTTCGACTATTTTTTTCTATTTTCTTCTGATTTCTCTAGGTCGTTATGGACTGACGTGCCGAAAATTATGTCTCTTGGCTTTTTTCCTACTACGGAGTGAATGGATGAGTTATATTCTTGAACCGCTTTGAAAAGAGTGTCGGTAAAATTCATTTCGCTATTGTCTTTCCTAAGGCATGTCATTATTTCTGATAGGGTGGAATGAAATCTTTCAATCTGTCCATTGCTAGTTGAACTATAGGGGGGTGTGGTAAAAACTTGTATGCCTAGTTGAACCTGTAAAAGGAATTTTATTGATGCTGAGTTTTAAACTTTTTCGTTATCGATGACTACTATTTTTGGGATTCCAAATGCTATTAAAATTTCTCTCAGTGGAGTTTTTATGTCTTCTGCGGCCCTAGACTTTAGGGTTTTAACTTGAGAGTATTTTGAAAATTTGTCGATGCTTGTTAGTATGGTGTGCTTTTCAGTGATATAAATGTCGATATGTACGATTTTGCCTGGAGATTGAGGAATCGGTGTTGATTGGATTTCGGAGTCTGGGGGGTGTCTGTCGTATTTGGATTCTTTGCATGTCAGGCATGACTTAGCAATTTCTTTTACCTTTTTATGTAGCTGTGGGAAAAAATATTTTTCTAATATTTGGGATTTGTTTTCTGAAGCGTTTCTGTGAGCTCTTCTGTGCTCTTGGGCTATTATTTCGCTTTGTCTGTTAATGTCGGTAATGTCCTCTACCTGTCTTTGGGTGTATCTAATCGAGTATCGAGTCTTTCTTTAAAAATTTGGATTAATTCGTCTTCTGTGTAGCTTGGTCGAGTTATTATGTGCCTATGGTATGTTGGGAATGGTATCTCGAATCTGTAGTCGGGTTTTTCTCCGATTAGGATAAAAAGTTGATTTTTAAAAACGTTAATGGGAACTTCCATTGAAGGGATTAGGTTATGGGATGAGCTTTCATCGCTCATTTCTGTGGCTTCGGTGCTATTTACTTCGCTTATTGGGTTTTTGGACAATGCATCTGCTACTACATTGGATGTTCCTGGTTTGTATTTCAGTTCGTAGTTAAATTCTTCCAAGTAACTCTTCCACCGTTTTAATTTACCATTATGGTTTTTGTTGCTTAAGGCAAAAGTAAGTGGAGGGTGATCTGTGAAAATTACCACCTTAGCTGTACCGTAAAGGTATATTCGGAGGCTTTGTAGAGCCCAAACTATTGAAAGCATTTCTTTTTCGTTTGTCGCGTAATTTTCCTCTGTTTTTGATAAAGTGCGAGATATGAAAGTGATAGGTTTGCCTTCTTGTTCGAGGACAGCTCCTATTGCATAATTTTTTTTAGCGTCAGTTGTTAAGGGAAATTCTTTCTTGAAATTCGGGTACTTTAGAATAACGTCTGTGGAACTAAGTGATTGTTTAATTTTGTTAAAAGCTTCTATTGCTTCTTCATTCATATTTACTGAGACTTTGTCTGATGCTTTGCTTGAAATTCGACCGCCTTCGCCTCTTAGTAAAATAGTGGGTGGTTTTGCTAGTTTCGCGTAGTCTCTTATAAATCTACGGTAGTAGACCGAGAGGCCTAAAAATGATGGGGATGGGAAACTTTAAAATTGCTTGAACTTTCTGTGGATTGGTTTTCACACCATGATCTGAAATAGTGAAGCCTAGAAAATTAACTTCCATTTTGAAAAATTCGCATTTATCCATTTGGACTTTCAAATTTGCGTTCTTTTAGACAGATTTGATGAAAACCACTTTTTAGGTCGAGGACCGTAAAAAATGTATTGTCCCCTAATTGGGCTATGATGTCTCCTATTTCGGGCATAGGGCAGCGGTCGGATATCGTTACTAAATTAAGCTTTCTGTAATCGATTACTAGTCTGTATTTCTCTTTTCCTGAGGCATCCGCTATTTTTGGTACTACCCATACTGGTGCATTGTATGGCGATCTAGAGGGTCGGATTATTCCGTCATCTAGAATTTCTGAAATCTGTTTTTATACCCTTAACCCATAAAATGGGTAAATAAGGGTATAATGGTTTTGTGCAAAAGTATGTAACAGGCAGAAGGAAGCATCTCCGACCCTATAAAGTTTATATATTCTTGATCAGCATCAATAGCCGAGTCGATTTAGCCATGTCCGTCTGTCCGTCCGTCTGTCCGTCTGTATGAACGCGTGGATCTCAGAGACTACAAGAGCTAGAGACTTCAGATTTTAAATATAAGTTCTCCTATACCATGAGCAGAACAAGTTTGCTTCAAATTATCGATAACTATTCTGGTTTCCGATACACACATGGAATCGATAACAAAAAATATCGAATTTGGAAAATGTAAAAATGAAGGTTGAAGTAATGGGTAATATAGATAGAACTTTTCTGAAAATTTCGTCCAAATTGGTTAAGAAACACCGGAGATATCGAGCTTAATCGATTGAAGCTAAGTCAGTATACCAAAGTCTTTAATATATTTATTGCAACTGGGTTCAGGGTATCTTCTAGTCGGGTTCTCCCGACTAGAGCCTTCTTACTTGTTCTACTTCTTGTTTGAGTGAGGTAGGGTATGGATAATGTTTACTATAGACTGGGGTATCTGAAGAGGTTCGAATCTCACCTACTACATTCGTAGTGTAAGTTAATTTCTGTTCTGTGTCTGCGAAAAGGTTTTTAAATGCATGCGTTAGGATGTCTATTGTTTTCTTCTGACTATCGGACATGTGATCGGTTCGGACTTTAATATTGTTTATTGCCTGTGCAGGCAGCTGTTTGATTCGGATTTGGCTTTTGCCGTTTATTACAAGGATGCCATTTCTAACATCGATTATTACGTTAAGTTGTTTCATCGTATCATTAGCCAAGATACCATGGCACGTTTTTAGAGTGGGTAATAAGAAAAATCGAATTGGAGTGTCGTGGAGACTGAATAGGTTTAGTAAAACGTGATGGTTAATTGCTATTTTTCCGCCGATCGAATTAGCGTAGAAGGCTTCTTTGTTTATTTTGGGGTTTGCTACGAGTGAAGGTTGTATATAGTTTTGGTTGGATCCAGTGTCAATGAGAAAATTTAGTACTTTGCCGTCCCCCGTTTTACATTGGAAGTAGGGTAACGAGGAACGATTCAAGCTAAAAAATTTAGTTCGGACATGTCGACTGTCTCGACAGGGGTATCATCGCTTGCTAAGGTTTCGTATTCGTATGGGAATTCGCGATTGTCTTGTTCTTCCGTTGAAGCACAATAATTTTGTTCATCTACGTAACGTGCATAGGCGTCAGCGTAGCCGCTAGCGTATGCTTCGACATAAGTACTAGCTTCGCCGTCAACTTGATCGTCCGCGACCTGCCCTAATGTTTCTTCGGTATTGATGTGGAATTGTCTTTGGAATTTGTTTGGCATTTGATCTGCCCTTGAAGATAATGGTCTTTTTCCAGCAAACTGATTGTTGTCCGGTCTGTTCATGTAGTTGATGTTTTTTGTCCTAATAGACGAATCAATCTCCATCGGCTGTGGAGGCGGTTGTGGTTTAGGGGCTGATGGCCTTGGTGGTACATTAAAAAACTGTTGTGGTTGTTGGTACGTTTTTCTTGGGGCGAAACTGGGTGGTTGTGAATTAAAAGTGGGTTTTGGTGGATAATATAGATTTGGATTAAAATTGTTTCTAGATACAGCTTGAGGGATGCTAGATCGGAATGCGTGTTGATTATTGAATCTTTGAGGTTGCTGAATATTCCTTGGTGGTAGCAAAGGAATTTTGTTAGGGTTTACGTTATTTCTGATGGATTGATTTTTCGATAAGTCGACACAGGTGAAGGGCGTGTTTTAGATCAGTTGGTTCTTTAATGGCGAGCAATCGGGGCAAATCCCCATTGAGTCCTCTTATGAAAGTATCCAGGGCTTTGTCCCTGTAGATCTTTGTGAGGGCTCTCAATGTTTCTGACGATGAATCATGTTGTTGATTCAGAATTAATGACAAATCATAGTGAACCATCTGGTAAAATTCGTCGATAGACTTGCCGCGTTGGCTGAGGGTGTATAATTGGTATTCTAGCGTCTTAAGATCTCTGCGGTCTGCAAAATGATCCGTAAGACACTGCGCAATCGCTTTCCAATTCAATGGGGATGCCTCTAGTATGGCATCGGCTTCCCCCACTATCTTACTACGTACAACCAATAAGATCCCGTAATGTTTCGGGGTGCCTTGGTGTGCGGAGTAGACTTCAAACACTCTGTCTACGCTTTTGCGCCATGAAGTAAATTCGGTTTTGTTCCCAGAAAATTATTTTAATATTCTTACAATGTCTGGAAGTTTATCTAAGTCACTAGTTCTGCCCGCATGTTCTGGTGCTATAGTCTGGTCGGTCAATATTTTTGAGTAATTATTTAATTGGAATAGTTCCTTGCCTTTTTCCATTAGTATCTTCCTAATGTATTTTTTTACTGTAGTCTCGATAGGTGTTGTCGTAAGAGAACTATTGGACGTAGTTGAGGGGTTGTCGTTCATGATATTATCGTCAGGCATTTGTAATTTGGAAAATGCTTCGCCTAACTGGGTAATAGCTTGCGAAAAGTTTGAATGTTGTTGTGTGGGAGATGAAATTTTGCTGTCCAACAAAAGCAAGAGAGAATTATGTAATGTTTTTAATGGTATGTTGTAAGAATTATTATTTTTTTCTTATTTTCAATTGGCAAAAAGGTTTTTGTTTTTATTCTATATTTATAAGTTCTGTTTTTTTCTTCAAAATATTTTTTTATGATTCTATTAGAGAAAATATTCCTTATATTTAAGTTCATACAACTTTTTTTCTTAAAAAAATTTTTTTTTTTTTTAATTATTTATTATTAGCAATGGAAAAAATATTTTAATTTATTTACTTTACTTTAAATTCGCTTTTAATTATTTCTTAAACTTTTTATACCCTTAACCCATAAAATGGGTAAATAAGGGTATAATGGTTTTGTGCAAAAGTATGTAACAGGCAGAAGGAAGCATCTCCGACCCCATAAAGTATATATATTCTTGATCAGCATCAACAGCTGAGACGATATAGCCATGTCCGTCTGTCCGTCCGTCTGTCCGTCTGACCGTCTCTCCGTCTGTCCGTCTGTATGAACGCGTGGATCTCAGAGACTACAAGAGCTAGAGACTTCAGATTTTAAATATAAGTTCTCCTATACCATGAGCAGAACAAGTTTGCTTCAAATTATCGATAACTATTCTGGTTTCCGATATACACATGGAATCGATAACAAAAAATATCGAATTTGGAAAATGTAAAAATGAGGGTTGAAATAATAGGTAACGATAGAACTTTTCTGAAATTTCGTCCAAATCGGTTAAGAAACATCCGAGATATCGAATTTTATCGATTGAAGTTAAGTCAGTATACCAAAGTCTTATATAAATTTAATTTATTTGTTGCAACTGGGTTCAGGGTATCTTCAAGTCGGGCTCTCCCGACTAGAGCCTTCTTACTTGTTAATTTTTTCTTTTTTTGATTCTTCTTATATTTTCACAATTTTAACTTAAAGGATACGCTTACAGTAGTATTTTAATCATTGGTGATTCCCGCGACGGTGGCCCGGATTTATCTCTTTAGCCTATTCCCTCGGTGGAGTATAGTTACTCAGGATCCTGCAGCTCACACAAAATTCCGTGGTACCCTACGGACGGACACTATAGGGTATCAGCAATCTGGTTTCTTTATGGAACCGCGAAGAAAGTTTAGTTCACTGTGTATTCACAATCTTTGGGTTTGATTGCCTTATACTCGGTCGCGTTCACTTGGTTACTTTATGAACTTCGCGAACAGTAGCTATTTTTTTCTAGGTACTCTATTTTTCGACGCGTAAACCTTTTTTTTCTTCACGGTCCCTGCTCGGGCGCCAATTACGAAAATGAGTTTATTTTCGTTTAAAAAAAATGCGACTGCATTTATTCGTGGTTTTATTAGAACTAAGTACAATTATGTCTTATGATCTACCACTTAACCTACGCTCTGCCGGCGTCTCTGTTCATGCTGCCGCTGCCGTCAATACCGCTGCTGTTGTTGGTCCCACGGTCGCTGGCCTGTAGAGTGCGCACTCAGCGCACGTGGCTTCTCCTCTGTGCCCTCTGCCGTTCGCACCTGTAGAACGTTGCAGTGTGAGGTGTCCGGTTGCATCCGCCTGTCCCACGGTGAGCCGCTGCTAATGTTTGTTCAGCGCTCGTGGCTTCTTGCGCAACCTGTGTCTGCGCGTGATTTGGTGACTGCTTATGTTGTTGTTGTTGAGTCTCATCAGCCAAGTTGTTGTTGAGGCTTGGCTGTCTGCATACTGGTTGAGACTTTGCCATACAGGGTGTTAACTGATATATATATATACACAGAAAAAAAAATGACGATCTAAATTTAAGATTTTTAATCTAGAATTATCCCGATTCGTACTTGAAATATTTAAGTACGATCCGTACTTAGGAAATCTTAAATTAAGCCTAAAACGAACTTAACGAGTACTTTAAGATTAAAAATTTTGATTCAATCCCAAACGTACTTGAATTAAGAATACATTTTCTTAAAAAATCTCAAAACAGGCCTAAAACGGTCTAGAAAATTTCCTATTTTATTTAAGTACTGAACGTTCTTAATATAAGAATATAATTCTTGATCCAACATTAAAAATTCTTAAAATAAAACTGAAACGAACTTGGCAATTTAATAAGTAGTAAACGTTCTTATTACAAGAATAAAAATCTTGATTCTTCTTTGAAAGTTTTAGTTTTTAAACCAAATTTTGTCGGAAGGAGGCTTCAATTAAGTATTATAAGTCCAAAATACTTAAGACCGGCAATCTAAGTTCGAAATACTTACATCAAGTACTGAGTAAACTTTTATCTTTTAGTTGATCCTCAGAACGACTGGAATCAAGTACGAAAATTCTTGAATCAAGTACGAGTCGCGTGTTCAAATCTCAGCGGCATTTTACGAATTTTTTTTTATCTTAAAAATAATATGAAAATAGTTTACTTTTGTTCTTATTTTTTTTAAAGTCATTAATTAGTATAAAAATGCCAAATAAACTGATCTAAATCAAGTTCACTTAACATAAACATTAACTGTAGTCTAAAAGTAATAGGAAGTGGCTCAACAGCTAAGGCACTCGACGCAGTTGACAACAGGTCTAAGGTTCAAATCCCCGTCACGGTAAGCAAAAACAGATGAATTTGTAATGGTTGTTTCTAATTTCATACATTTCTAGCATAAGCATGAGAATGATTGGCAGCTGTTTAAATGCTATTCAGCACTTTATGTCTAAATCTTAGAATTTCAGGAAATTATATAATCAAGTATTGTCATACTTAGATCAAGAATCACGAAGTCAGAATTTCTGTTTAAAAAATTACAACCTTACACACGGCTAACTGCATTAAAAAACGGATACTTGCCGTTTTTTATTTTTTTAAATGTGAATTTGTCAGTTCTTAAATCAAGAATCTTGTTTTTTAAGTTCACTTCAATCGTATTTACAGTTTGTCAGATCTCAAATTCTAAGAATTTTGCTTCTTAATTCAAGAATTAACAATCTCAAAATAAGTACTTTTCATGCTCAAAACGATCTAAATTAAAGAATGCGCGATCTTAACAGTTAAGAACGTTTCATACTTGATTCAAGATTTTCGGTCTTACACGAGAAATAAGACCGATTCAAGGTGGAAAATCTTGATTAATTTTTTCAGTGTAGATATATAAACACATAAACTAAGCTTATAAATGTAAATCTGCTTAAGGGGAAGACTGTTCTTCCAATTTTCTTTTCGTATAATTTAAATTATTTCTTTCTGTTTTCTTCTTTTTATACCCTGAACCCATAAAATGGGTAAAAAGGGTATAATGGTTTTGTGCAAAAGTATGTAACAGGCAGAAGGAAGCATCTCCGACCCCATAAAGTATATATTTTCTTGATCAGCATCAACAGCCGAGACGATATAGCCTTGTCCGTCCGTCCGTCCGTCTATCCGTCTGTATGAACGCGTGGATCTCAGAGACTACATGAGCTAGAGACTTCAGATTTCGAATATAAGTTCTCCTATACCATGAGCAGAACAAGTTTGCTTCAAATTATCGATAACTCTTATGGTTTCCGATATACACATGGAATGTATAACAAAAAAATATCGAATTTGGAAAATGTAAAAATGAGGGTTGAAATAATGGGTAACGATAGAACTTTTCTGAAAATTTCGTCCAAATCGGTTAAGAAACACCGGAGATATCGAGCTTAATCGATTGAAGGTAAGTCAGTATACCAAAGTTTTATACAAATTTAATTTATTTATTGCAACTGGGTTCAGGGTATCTTCTAGTCGGGCTCTCCCGACTAGAGCCTTCTTACTTGTTTTTAACTTCACGTCGGACAAACAATTTAACAACTGTACGTCATCGATTATCTGTCTCTGAACTTTAATACTTTATACCAGTGGTGTCCAAACTCACACAATGAAAGCGTTGCGCTTGTGTGCGAAGCAGCGAAACACGAAGGCAACGTGACGTTTTACTGCTTTACACTGAAAAAATAAAATGCGTGCGATCCAAGCATAAAAAAAATTATAACATCAAAGATAAAGCGACATGCATCGTAATGGCATAATAAACATTGAGCTTTTTACCATCCATATTCTCAATGAAAAATAATTCATTTTCCCAATTGACATCAAACATTTTTTTGCAATGCAGCATAGCGAATGACTGCGCGTTTGACTTTTGAGCTTCAGCCGAACATATGAGTCGAGAGAGCAAATGCAGCCGAACACGCGCCTCGTAAGAGAACAAGCTGCCGAGCGTTCTATTTATAGAATACACATACTCTCTCTCTCTCTCTATACATGTGTCGGCTGCAACGCCGGCAGAATTTTTCTTGTCAACCACGCGTGGCTGCCTTTTCAAATTTTAGACACCACTGCTTTATACACACTGTTCGCCTGTGGAACAACTTACCACACGACCTAAAGATAATTTGAAGCGAACCACAATTTAAAAGCAGTCTTCTGCTGCATTTACAAATATACAAATAATATCTAACGTTAAAATAATTTTTATATATATATATATATATATATAGATATATAAACACTAACACTAAGCTTATAAATGTTAATCTGCTTAAAGGGAAGACTGTTCTTCCAATTTTCTTTTCGTATAATTTAAATTATTTCTTTCTGTTTTCTTCTTTTTATACCCTGAACCCATAAAATGGGTAAAAAGGGTATAATGGTTTTGTGCAAAAGTATGTAACAGGCAGAAGGAAGCATCTCCGACCCCATAAAGTATATATATTCTTGATCAGCATCAACAGCCGAGACGATATAGCCTTGTCCGTCCGTCCGTCCGTCTATCCGTCTGTATGAACGCGTGGATCTCAGAGACTACAAGAGCTAGAGACTTCAGATTTCGCATATAAGTTCTCCTATACCATGAGCAGAACAAGTTTGCTTCAAATTATCGATAACTCTTCTGGTTTCCGATATACACAAAATTAGGTCTCATCTAATATGTTGGATAATATGATTGATCCAATGGCGAACAGATATGTTATGCTTAGAATTCTAGCTAAGTAACCCCATGGGCTTAAAATTTGCCATATTAATGCTCAAAGTTTAGTCAGAAAGATGGATGAGTTTAGATATATGTTTGTTGAGTCAAATGTTGATGTAGTGCGTGTATGTGAGGTTTGGTTTATGACTCAAATGTGTGATCTGTTAGTTTCATGTGAAGGCTTTACTGTTTTTCGTGCAGATCGTTTTGGACATGGAGGGGGCGTGGCAAATTTTGTTAATAATAAGCTGCGATCCAAGTTAATGTGAAAGCATGAAGAAGGAAGTACAACTGAGTTCATTTATGTTGAAATAAGCTGTCCACAGTAAAATGCTTATTGGTTGTGTTTATCGTCCGAATCGTGCAGCGTCATACACTAATATAATTTCGTCGATTTCTATGTTAACTGTTTCATATATTGACATTGCGATCCTATGGGATTTTAATAGCAATATTTTGTACCAGAATGATCTCACCAACAATATGGAATCACTTGGATTACACTTAGTCAATTCAACTAATCCAACCCAATTTACTTCTACTTGCAGTACACTCTTGGATTTGATCTTTGTCAGTAATTCATTAAAAACTCTTATGTATAACCAAATTTCCGTCCCTTGCTTCTCCAAACATGATCTTGTCTTTGTGTCGTACAATGTTTGTATTAATAAGTTGGACCTGACATATACATATAGAGACTTTAGAAATATAGATATGAACATTTTATCTGACGAATTTAATAAATATGACTGGACCTTAATATATAACGTGACCACAGCTGACGATCAGGTTGAATATCTGCAGGGTAGAATAATAGATCTGTATAATGCTTGTCTCCCATTGAAATCTAAACTTCCCCAGCCTCGGGAGAAGCCCTAGCTAACACATTTCGTTAGAAGAGCTATACTTAAAAGAAATGTAGCCTACAAGAAATGGAAGAGATTTAAGTCTGACTTTTTGTATGATACATTCAAAAGTTTACGATTGATTAATGATGGTAAGAAGCGGTTCTATTCTCAGAAATTCCAACAGTCCATCTCGTCAAGAGATAAATGGAGAATTATAAATGCAATTGGAGTGGGAAAGCAAAAAGTAAGAACCAGTGTCGAAGTTAATGCTGAAGAGCTTAACCAAAAGTTCGTCAACTGCGCTGTACCTGAGGCCCCAGCCAATGAATACCTTAACTGTGATCCTCCTAACTGTGGTATTAGCTTTAGTTTTAAGTGTGTCAGAAATTATGAAGTCCTTGAATCTATTTTAAATGTCAAATCAAATGCAGTTGGACTGGATGATATAAATCCTAAATTTGTCAAAATTATAATTCCCCAAAACCCCTTTCCATACACTAGTCCCCCCAAGGGAGGATTGGTGCTCAGGCACGCCAGGGCCGGCAGACTCTGTAAAAGTCGACACCGATGGCTCTAAGCTAGACGACCGGGTAGGGGAGGCGTCTTTTGCGAAGAGCTTACTATTAGCAAATCGTTCAGCCTTCCTGACCACTGCAGTGTGTTTCAAGCTGAGATCGCTGCAAAACAGGAGGCACTCTCATGCATTTCCGAAAGTAAATGCTCTGCAGAAAAGATCTGCATTTTTTCTGATAGCCAGGCGGCTGTCAAATCCCTAAAGGCGATATCATCAAACTCGATATCCGTCACAAACTGCCGCAGATCTCTACAAGGGATGGCAGAGCAGTTCGAAATATACCTCATTTTGGTGCCCGGGCATAAAGGCATCGAGGGCAACTGTAAAGCAGACGAGCTGGCAAGGCATGGTACTACCATGCCTCTCCTCGCAGATAAGGAGGGCTTGGGTATTCCCATGGTCAGCTGTAAGCTTAGAGTTCGATCGCACTTCGAAATCGAAGCTAACAAAAGATGGCAGCTTACCATCGCCACGGGCAGGATTGCTAGGCAAACCTGGCCAACGCGCTGCAAGAAGCGCTCTCCAGGCCTAATCCACCTAAGCAGATTAGGCTGTGCTTCCGTAATTAGAGCCATTACGGGACACTGGCTAGTGGGGACTCACGCAGTGAGACTTCTAGCCCCTTCCAAGGATTTCTGCAGAAGCTGTCGGGACGAGGAGGAGGAGGAAACAGTTTCCCACCTTTTCTGCGACTGTCCGAAACTCTGCAAAAATAGAAATCGCTATCTTGGTTCTTTCTTCTTATCGGACTTCACTCAACTGGCGGATATTAACCCGAAAAATATCCTGTCTTTTATTCAAGCCTCGGGCTGGGACCACGCCCTCGAAAGTGGTGTGACACACTCTGTGTCTGGGTAGACGGTTTTTGGATAAAGTCCAAAACGCGGCACCATAACGGGCCAATACATGGCCTATGTGAGTGGGGGTCCTTCGAACCTCACACTACCGCTCTTACCTAACCTAACCTATGAATACAGCGATCACTACTTCCGTATTTCCTGAAAAATGGAAACTTGCTAGGATTATCCCTGTTTCAAAGGGCAATGGAGATTTCAGACCAATCTCAGTTCTACCTTTTCTATCCAAAGTGTTTGAAAATTTACTAGCTAACCAAATAAATGAATATGTATATGGTTACCAACAGTCTTCTCAGCAACGACCAATCCGGATTTAGGAAAAACGGAAGCTGCACTACAGCAATCCTTAATATTGTTGAGGACATACGTAAAAGCATGGATGATGGCAATGTAACGTTCTTGACACTGGTTGACTATAGCAAAGCTTTTGATACTGTCAACCATGACATACTATGCACTAAAATGAAGAAGCTATATAGATTTACAGCCACAGCCGATTCCTTATTACGCTCATACCAAGTAAACCGTCTTCAATCTGTTGTCACACCGTCAAGTTCGTCGTCATTTCTGTTTTCGATCCGTGGAGTGCCACAAGGATCGGTTCTTGGGCCGTTACTATACTCGTGTTATGTTAATGATTGGCCCAATGTCTTTTCTGAATGTAATGTCCATATGTATGCTGATGATGTGCAGTTGTATTGTTGTAGTCCATTGTCCAGAATTGATGAATGTGTAAGTGTAACTAATAGAGAATTGGTAAAGGTGAGCGAGTGGTCACGAAGTATTGGCCTTTGTCTAAACACGTCCAAAACTAAGTGTATAGTAATATACAAAAAGTCCATAGACACTCTAAACTTAAGAAAAATTAAAATTTACCATAATTCCATTTACTACGTAGACAGGGTAGCTAACCTAGGCATAATGTTTAATAAGACTCTGACTTGGAGTGACCACATAATTAAATCTATAGGTAGAACTTATGCAGTCTTAAGAATTCTATACCTGACACAGCATCTCTTGCCAATTAATATTAAACTCATTGTTGCTTAGACCTACCTTATACCAAATCTCTTCTATGGAGTAGAAATTTTTTCAAACCCTGACGCTGCTAGTAAGCACAGGCTTAATGTTGTATTCAATAGTATTACGCGATATGTGTTTAATTTATGAAGAAGAGACCACGTTACACCATATGCATTCAAAATATATAGCCTTAGCTTGAAAAATTGGATTCAATTAAGAGCATTAACATTGTTACACAAAGCTATAAATACGAAAGAGCCTAGTTATATTTAAAATAAATTGATTTTTATACCCTTAACCCATAAAATTTGTATAAAAGGGTATAATGGTTTTGTGCAAAAGTATGTAACAGGCAGAAGGAAGCATCTCCGACCCCACAAAGTACATATTTTCTTGATCAGCATCAACAGCCGAGACGATATAGCCTTGTCCGTCCGTTCGTCCGTCTGTATGAACGCGTGGATCTCAGAGACTACATGAGCTAGAGACTTCAGATTTCTAATATAAGTTCTCCTATACCATGAGCAGAACAAGTTTGCTTCAAATTATCGATAACTCTTCTGATTTCCGATATACACATGGCATCGATAACACAAAAATATCGAATTTGGAAAATGTAAAAATGAGGGTTGAAATAATGGGTAACGATAGAACTTTTTTGAAAATTTCGTCCAAATCGGTTAAGAAACACCGGAGATATCGAATTTTATCGATTGAAGTTAAGTCAGTATACCAAAGTCTTATATAAATTTAATACATCTATAGCAACTGGGTTCAGGGTATCTTCTAGTCGGGCTCTCCCGACTAGAGCCTTCTTACTTGTTTTGTTTTGGCTTTGTTTCTTTTATTCAATAATTTTGTTTAAGTAACTAGTGCCTTACATATAAGTTTCTTGGAACTTGTAGCACTAGGATGTCAATTAATAAATATATATATAAATAAAACAGTGCCGCATAGTTAATTTTGGCTATGCCAAGACTATGATACCCTTCACACAATTTGAAAATTTTTTGCGTTATACCACTTTTGAAGCAAATGAGCTATATGTAGGTACTTGAAAGTGCACGACAGCAACAACAGTTAATAGTACGATATGGTCAATTTGTATGGTGGCTATGTCGTAGAATGCTTCGAGCGGGATGAAATTTCATAGTGAACAAACCCGACATGATCTAAGCAATCTGTGAAAGTTTCATCAAGATCGGTTCAGCAGTTTGGCCGGAAATCGTGTTGAAACAGACGGACAGACGGACACGCGGAAATCAATTCCTGAGCTCGTCCTGATCATTTTGATATATAGTTTATGGTGTCTCCCATCAATCCTTTAAGGCGTTACAGATTCATGACAAACTTAATATACCCTGTTTCACATGTGTGAAGGGTATAAAAATGTAATCCAGCAGTATCAACAACAAAATATAATACTAACATCGATGCAATTTTTTCAAGACATTTAAATAAAATACAATCCCAAACATATGTCGCCTATTTCAGTAACCACAAGCCAATTATTACTAAAATTGAGCCTACTAATTAAGTTTAAATTACATTATATTTGTTAATAATAAAAAACTATTATTTTAAATTTAAGCTTAGTACGCAGGAACTAGAAATATTTCTAGCTGTGTCAAACTCAATATAAAACAAGTGGAAACGTTGCAGTCGGACGTAACCGACTGCGGCATACTCGATACCAGTATTAAAACCGGTAAAAAGAGGCCTGATTGCAAAGGGGTACGGATGCGGCAGGGGTGTACGCTGCCTTAAAGATTCTCCGATGCAGATGGGGATGCCAACAGCTATATTCCTTCCAAATTTGGTGACTCTAGCTCAAAGTTTGTAAAATGTAGGGAAAGGGGGGGGCTGGTATCAAAATTTTGTTGCAGATCTTTGTGAAATGTCAATTGCTATCTTCATACCAAATTTGGTGACTCTAGCTCGAAAATTGTTAAAAGTGGGGAAAGGGGGGCGAAATGGAGGGCGTGGCTCCAAAACTTTGATGCAGATCTATGTGGAATGTCAATTGCTATCTTCATACCAAATTTGGTGACTCTAGCTCGAAGTTTGTAAAAAGTGGGGCAAGGGGGGCTGGGGGCGGTATGGGTGGGCGTGGCATCAAAATTTTGATGCAGATCTTTGTGAAATGTCAATTGCTATCTTCATACCAAATTTGGTGACTCTAGCTCGAAATTTGTAAAAAAAAAGGGAAAGGGGGGCTGGGGGCGGTATGGGTGGGCGTGGCATCCAAATTTGTGATGCAGATCTTTGTGGAATGTCAATTGCTATCTTCATACCAAATTTGGTGACGCTAGCTCGAAAATTGTTAAAAGTGGGGAAAGGGGGGCGAAATGGAGGGCGTGGCTCCAAAACTTTGATGCAGATTTTTGGAGGTCATTGCCAGCTATCTTCTTACCAAATTTGGTGGCTCTAGCTCCACAACTCGGGAAGATACACTCATTCCCGTTTTTGACGAAGCGTTGGGGTGGATGGGGGTGGCTAGGGCAGTATTGGTGGGCGTGGCATCCAAACTTTTGGTGCAGTTTTTAGGGGGTCATCATCACCTATCTTGGCACCAAATTTGGTGGCTATAGCTCAAAAACTATGGGAGATATAGCCATTTCTGATTTCAAAATGCGGGGGGGCTGGGGGCGGAATGGGTGGGCGCGGCTCCAAAATTTTGATGCAGTTTTTTGGGGATCGCTTTTAGCTATCTTCCCACCAAATTTGGAGGCTCTAGCTCCACAACTCTGGAAGATACACGCATTCCCGTTTTTGACGAAGCGTTGGGGTGGATGGGGGTAGCTAGGGCAGTGTCGGTGGGCGTGGCATCCAAACTTTTGATGCAGTTTTTAGGGGGTCATCATCACCTATCTTGGCACCAAATTTGGTGGCTATAGCTCAAAAACTGAGGGAGATATATGCTTTTTTGACTTTAAAATGCGGGGGGGCTGGGGGCGGAATGGGGGGCGTGGCTCAAAAATTTTTGATGCAGTTTTTTGGGGGTTGCTAGTAGCTATCTTTTTACCTAATTTGGTACTTCTAGCTGTATGGATGTGCGAAATATGTGGATTTATCAGTTTTGAGTTATCGAATTTATCGATTTGCCAGCCCCCCAGTTATCGTAGAACCCCCATCTTGACACTTTAATTTACTATCCCATAGATAAAGAGAATTGGAAAGTTTCAAGTCTCTAGCTTGAAGGGTGTGGAAAAAACTTGCACACATACGGACGGACAGACGGACAGACGGACAGACACCATGACGGACATTGCACAAAACCAATATACTCTTTACCTTCGGTATCGAGTATAAAAAACGCTAGAAATAATTTCTGGACATAATTTCTAGAGACATTTCTAATGAGTGTATGCAGCAGCTAGAAATGTATACTCAAAAAATGTTGAGAGTTGCCACATCGATTACATTGAAGTGGATCGTGTGGATTGCATTGAACAGCTGAATTTCTGCTAGAAAAAATGAGCAGCACATTATTTCTAGGCGTCAATTGTGAAATGGAGGGAATTTTGAGTGGCAAAAAAGATAAAAGTCGTGTTAAAAAATTTTTACATGTCGACAAGATCAAATTAATCAACGCAGTGAGGGAAAATAATTGCATTTGGGACCTTACACACGCAAAGCATATGGATGCAAATTTTATTAGAGCTGCTTGGGAATCAATTGGCGTGCAGTTGGAGAAAAGCGGTGAGTACTAATCTGGTTATTATTTACATAAATAATACAAATACTTTATTTGCTAAATAGCGGAGGAATTCAAGAAAGCATGGGTTTCCAAGAAAAGTGGCAGTGCTGGGAAAAAATTTAAGAATCAATTAATTGGCAGTACGCTGATTTAATGGCGTTCGTTCCAAATATGTATACGGCAAGGCGGTACGTTGCGTTTAATTAACTTTAACTCTTGTTCTAAGTTTTGAAGGCCCTTCCTGCAGCTCCAGTAGTATTTCAACAGGACCCCCTACACCAAATTTAGATTACATTTTAGGGGAGGAGCCGCCGTCAGCAAGTTCGACATTTAATTTTGAGTCTCCCGTTGACGAGAGCTTAGATTTAGAAATAATTTCGCCCACCACACCTACATATGATTATGTAAGTATTAAATGTACTTATTTATAGATTAAATTTATTTAACTTTTTTTTCATAGCAGCCGCGCCAGGCCAAAAAACGTAGGGTCGAGAAAGTGATCAGCCCCGAGGAGCAGATAGTGGACATACTGCGAAGCCACTTGGAGGATAGTCAGAAGGAAAAAGAAGAGAAGAAGAGGGAGGAGGAAAGGAAGAAGGAGAAGGAAAGGGAGGAAACTCGACCCATTTTTAGTTACTGGGCCACTTTATTTGCTCATTTGTCACCACAACAATCAATTGAGGCGGAAAGGGAGATGAGCGACATACTATATAAAAAAATTAATGAAAGCAACAGCAAAAGCGGCAAATAAAGTTATTATAATTATTTATTATTATTGTTTAAATTATGCAACTCCAGCAAGCTCATCCTGAAAATCCAAGGAACCTTCCTCAGAATTTACAAAGTTTTTAATATTGTTACGTATAAACTTTGGGTATTCTTCTATACGTCCGCGGAAAACATCATGCATTGGCTCTGAAACCGTAGTATCACCGTAGTCTACAGGGCCAGTACGCATTATGTAGTTGTGTAAACCACAACAAGCTGCCACAATTTGTTGGGCTCTTTCTGGGTGACACAATAGTGTTCGTTGCGTTGCCATCCACCGCTTTGTTAAAATTCCAAACGTATTTTCAATACATCGGCGGGCTCGACTTAGCCTGTAGTTGAAAATGCGTTCGTCTCTCTGCAACTGCCGCGAGCCATATGGTTTCATTATTCGCTTGGCCAATGGAAACGCATCATCCGCAACTAAAAAGTATGGAGTGCGAACTCCATTTACCAAGCTATCTCCTGGAAAATTTATTTGCTCTGATAACAAAGCTTTGCCAATTGTGCTGTGGGAGAACGCGTTCATATCTCCCTCGCTTCCATATGAACCAACATCAATGTATGTGAATTTATGTGAAGCGTCGCAGACACCCATAAGTATTATTGAGTGAAAGCCCTTGAATATAAAGTTAAATGTTATTGTTGCATTTTTAATACAAATATGTAATTTACCTACCTTGTAGTTGTAAAAAGCACTGCCACTTTTATGTGGTGCCTTTATAGCCACATGCTTGCCGTCTATAGCACCAACACAATTGGGAAAGTTCCATCGCTCCATATAGCCTTGTGCCCATTGTGACATGGACTCTTTATTCCATATCGGAAACTCCATCCACAGGACTCTGCACAGTGCGCTGCATACCAATGCGATTGTGGTTCCCAAATGTTGTTTGCTGATCCTATATGGCGTTGCAAATCACCTGATGCTAAATATCTTATATAATAAGTTATGCATTGTTAGTAAGGATATACATATGTATTTATATAAAAAAAAGTAAATAGCATACTCAAGAACAATGGCAAACTTCGCTTTAAGGGGTATAGCGTCCGGCCGAGTGTTCCTTTTAGCGACCAGATACGGCTCCATCTGAGCAAACAAGAGCTCGAATTGCCGTTCCAGACGCTTTCGCTTCTTATTTTTGTTTTTATACTCGATACCGAAGGTAAAGAGTATATTGGTTTTGTGCAATGTCCGTCATGGTGTCTGTCCGTCTGTCCGTCTGTCCGTCCGTATGTGTGCAAGTTTTTTCCACACCCTTCAAGCTAGAGACTTGAAACTTTCCAATTCTCTTTATCTATGGGATAGTAAATTAAAGTGTCAAGATGAGGGTTCTACGATAACTGGGGGGCTGGCAAATCGATAAATTCGATAACTCAAAACCGATAAATCCACATATTTCGCACATCCTTACAGCTATAAGTACCAAATGTGGTAAGAAGATAGCTACTAGCAACCCCCAAAAAACTGCATCAAAAATTTTGGAGCCACGCCCCCCATTCCGCCCCACCCCCCCGCATTTTAAAGTCAAAATAGCTATTCTAGTTTTCTATAGCCACCAATTGTGCCAAGATGGGATGATACCCCTAAACTGCATCAAAAGTTTGGATGCCACGCTCCCCCATCCCCCCAACGCTTCGTCAAAACGGGATGGTGTAGGGCTGAGCCCAATTTGTGGAAGATAGCTAGGCGACCCAAAACTGCACGTTGGCCCGCCCACCGCCCCGCCCCCGCTTTGAATGTGGTTATCTCCCACAGTTTTTGAGCTATAGCCACCAAATTTGGTGCCAAGATAGGTGATGATGACCCCCCAAAAACCGCACCAAAAGTTTGGATGCCACGCCCACCGATACTGCCCTAGCCACCCCCATCCACCCCAACGCTTCGTCAAAAACGGGAATGCGTGTATCTTCCCGAGTTGTGGAGCTAAAGCCACCAAATTTGGTAAGAAGATAGCTGGCAACGACCTCCAAAAATCTGCATAAAAGTTTTGGAGCCACGCCCTCCATTTCGCCCCCCTTCCCCTCTTTTTACAATTTTCGAGCTAGCGTCACACCAAATTTGGTATGAAGATAGCAATTGACATTCCACAAAGATCTGCATCACAAATTTTGATGCCACGCCCACCCATACCGCCCCCAGCCCCCCTTTCCCCCACTTTTTACAAATTTCGAGCTAGAGTCACCAAATTTGGTATGAAGATAGCAATTGATATTTCACAAAGATCTGCATCAAAAATTTTGATGCCACGCCCTCCATACCGCCCCCAGCCCCCCTTTCCCCACATTTTACAAATATCGAGCTAGAGTTACCAAATTTGGTATGAAGATAGCAATTGACATTTCACAAAGATCTGCAACAAAAATTTTGATGCCTCAAATACCCAGACTGCCCCCCCCCCCTTTCCCTACATTTTACAAACTTTGAGCTAGAGTCACCAAATTTGGAAGGAATATAGCTGTTGGCATCCCCATCTGCATCGGAGAATCTTTAAGGCAGCGTACACCCCTTTGCAATCAGGCCTCTTTTTACCGGTTTTAATACTGGTATCGAGTATGCCGCAGTCGGTTACGTCCGACTGCAACGTTTCCACTTGTTTATAATAAAAAATGCAGCCACTGCCGTAAATAACATCTCATCAGTCATTTTTATACCCTTAACCCATAAAATGGGTAAATATGGGTATAATGGTTTTGTGCAAAAGTATGTAACAGGCAGAAGGAAGCATCTCCGACCCTATAAAGTATATATATTCTTGATCAGCATCAATAGCCGAGTCGATTTAGCCATTTCCGTCTGTCCGTCTGTATGAACGCGTGATTCTCAGAGACTACAAAAGCTAGAGACTTCAGATTTTGTATTTAAGTTCTCCTATACCATGAGCAGAACAAGTTTGCTTCAAATTATCGATAACTATTCTGGTTTCCGATATACACATGGAATCGATAACAAAAAATATCGAATTTGGAAAATGTAAAAATGAGGGTTGAAAGAATGGGTAACGATAGATCTTTTCTGAAAATTTCGTCAAAATCGGTTAAGAAACACCGGAGATATCGAATTTAATCGATTGAAGTTAAGTCAGTATACCAAAGTCTTATATATATTTAATTTATTTATTGCAACTGGGTTCAGGGTATCTTCTAGTCGGGCTCTTCCGACTAGAGCCTTTTTACTTGTTATGTTTAAAAAAAATGGAATTAAAAAGCAGGCAATTTAATGTAAACACAAGTGTGCCCGTATTACTCTTTTACCTTATCGTTTTGCCATTTTTTTGCGTTTTTGGGATTTTTTCGGTATTTTTAAGGGGCACACATGGTCTTAGGATACACATTAGAAATAATGTGTAATTTTCTATCAGAAATAATTCTAATTCCTGCGTACTAAGCTAAAAAAAAAAAAAAATTTTATTACAATTCCTTCACTATTTAATCGAAAGGAACTTCGCTCCATCCGGGGTCCCTTGACACCTTTCTTCTTATTTTTCGCTATATTTTGGACAAATTATTTTATTTTTAAGAGTCCACTCAGTTATAACTGACGATTCAGAGTTGGCAACATTGGTCTCATGCCTATGAGTCCACTGATATTCTCTTCCTAGGGGGTCGAGCAACACCAGTGTGGCTTCTTCACTCCATACAATTCTAATAATTTCTGCTTAAACAATTGCAATGAATTATTTTTATACATAATATGATAAGAATAAAATAAATTTGATTTTTACCGTTTGCCATTTCCAGTTTCAATTTCCAGTTTCAATTTTCAGTAATTATTTGGCTAGTGGTGTCACTTTGCCGATAGTAGAAATTATCGTTCATAACCGAAATTTTTTTGAGTATCGGGTACTGTTAACACCAGATCTACTCCCTTCTCGGCTAGACCGCACCAAGGTATACTTAACAAGGTAGTCGCACTCTTTATGTCTCCCTCTTACTTTCGCCCTATATTTTTTGCGTTTTGCCTTGTGAAATTCGTTACTCTCTCGCTCTCGCTCTCTTTCGTTGTTATTTAAGGCGAAAAAGAGAGCGAGTGCGGCTACCTTGTTAAATATATCTTGGGTGGCACCATCTATCATATCTAGCACCCATACAATTTGTATGGGAGATGTCCAACATCTTCGCTCAATGTGCGTAGATGCAATATGCAGCCCTAGTGAGGACAGGGCATTACAAAAGCTTCAAACATTAACACAAACAAACAAATAATGAGCGTTAGATGAAGATTTCTACCCAATTCTAGGGCACCAGTTTCGGTGTAAGGCAACAGAACATAATGCAGGAACGATATGATATTGTGGACAGTTTGGCCAGGAGAAATATACACGGTTTTAAATGAAATTAACTGCAGCACACATCACCAATTGTATAATTTCTGCATGAAAGTGTGGTGAGCAGTCTAAAGAACAGACCTGGCGTATAGGTGAACTTTCCTGGGTTTGGCCATTTTTTAAAATTGCAACTCCTCCAGTTCGATTTCCAGAATTTTTGAACGGACTACAGCTCTAAGTAAGGAATTTTAATTGTGGAGTCGTCTCCAAGCCATATTTCTGTAAGCAATAATATGTCGCAATGCTTTTTTTACTGTGTCTGACTTTGACAATTTAAAGCCATTAGTTGTAACGTTGAATGATTGCAGTAATTGTAAAGCCGTGGTTTGTTTAGTTTCCAATTTGGTAGTTGAAAGTCTCGAAAATTCTTGTTTAAGAATTCATGTCATTATGGTATACCATGTCGTTTAATGTTTTTATTATGTTAATTTATTAAACTTACCACCATTGTAACTAAATACACTTTTGATAGTATAAAATACCACCAATTATTTCACTACAATAGATGCAGTTTTTTATGGATTTTTAAATAGTTTAGAATCTAAAATTTATATTTCTTATTATAATAACCATAAGCCAAATCTAACCATTTGCAATAAACCAATTATAAAACAAACAAAAATTAGTATTTTTTATCTCCAATGTTGAAAGTTTAGATATTATCTATTATTATATTATTGCAACTATAAAAAATAATTTATTTATAATGTTTAAACATCGCCCGTGTGATCAGACTCCCATTGGTTCATTTTTTTATAGACCGATAAGTAGCGATCGCAGTTTTTTGGAACGGCACAATTTGATTTCGGAATATGTTTGGGTAAACAAACGTGATGTGGCGCCTCCATCCGAGCCATACGGCAAACGCACCATATTTTCCATGCATAGCGCCTGTAATCTGGAGACTGAAAACTTGGGAAATTTGTTGGCCTCACAAGAAAATTCTAATGAATTCTACGACTGGCAAGACTTGCGAGTGTTCCTTAGACTAGGTATTATGCAATTATTCACTTTATGATTGTTTTTAGTGAAGGAGCTATGAAGCCCCTTAAGTGCAGACTGTGCAACGAAACGCTAGAATCTGTCACTGCGTTGCGTTTGCATTTGCTAACCCAGCTGCATCGCGAGCAATAATCCTTATAAGCCTCGCCAAGAGCAATTGACACTGAGTTTTTATGCTCGTTACCGAAGGTAAAGTATGAACGCAACTTGTTTCCACACCCTTCAAGCTAGAGACTTGAAACTTTTCATACATCTTCATCTATGGCCGGGACAGCTAAAGTGCCAAGATTGGGGTACTACGATAACTGGGGGCCTATCAAATCGATAAATTCGATAACTCAAAACCGATACATACAAATATTTCAAACATCCTTACAGCTAGAACTACCAAATTTGGTAGGAAGATAGCTGGTAACGACCCCCAAAGAACTGCATCAAATGCACATGCTTGCCGTCTATAGCACCAACACAATTGGGAAAGTTCCATCGCTCCATATAGCCTTGTGCCCATTGTGACATGGACTCTTTATTCCATATCGGAAACTCCATCCACAGGACTCTGCACAGTGCGCTGCATACCAATGCGATTGTGGTTCCCAAATGTTGTTTGCTGATCCTATATGGCGTTGCAAATCACCTGATGCTAAATATCTTATATAATAAGTTATGCATTGTTAGTAAGGATATACATATGTATTTATATAAAAAAGTAAATAGCATACTCAAGAACAATGGCAAACTTCGCTTTAAGGGGTATTGCGTCCGGCCGAGTGTTCCTTTTAGCGACCAGATACGGCTCCATCTGAGCAAACAAGAGCTCGAATTGCCGTTCCAGACGCTTCCGCTTCTTATTTTTGTTTTTTATAATAAAACATAGTGGCGCATAGTTAATTTTGGCTATGCCAAGACTATGATACCCTTCACACAGCCAAATCAATGCACCCCCTCTTATGTTTCTGTGCAGTTGTTGGTAATTTTTCGCTAATATTTTTACTCTTGAGCGTCATTTACTTGTTCGTATGCAACAACAACAATTTGACATGTAGGTACTTGAAAGTGCACGACAGAGACAACAATTGATATACGATATGGTAAATTTGTATGGTGGCTATGTCGTAGAATGCTCCGATCGGGATGAAATTTCATAGTGAACAAACCCGACATGATCTAAGCAATCTGTGAAAGTTTCATCAAGATCGGTTCAGCAGTTTGGCCGGAAATCGTGTTGATATGGTAAATTTGTATGGTGGCTATGTCGTAGAATGCTCCGATCGGGATGAAATTTCATAGTGAACAAACCCGACATGATCTAAGCAATCTGTGAAAGTTTCATCAAGATCGGTTCAGCAGTTTGGCCGGAAATCGTGTTGAAACAGACAGACGGACAGACGGACAGACTGACAGACGGACAGACGGACAGACGGACGGACGGACGGAAATCAATTCCTGAGCTCGTCCTGATCATTTTGATATATAGTTTATGGGGTCTCCCATCATGCCTTTAAGGTGTTACAGATTCATGACAAAGTCAATATACCCTGATTCACATGTGAAGGGTATAAAAATGCAGCCACTGCCGTAAATAACATCTCATCAGTCATTTTTATACCCTTAACCCATAAAATGGGTAAATAAGGGTATAATGGTTTTGTGCAAAAGTATGTAACAGGCAGAAGGAAGCATCTCCGACCCTATAAAGTATATATATTCTTGATCAGCATCAATAGCCGAGTCGATTTAGCCATTTCCGTCTGTCCGTCTGTATGAACGCGTGGATCTCAGAGACTACAAAAGCTAGAGACTTCAGATTTTTTATTTAAGTTCTCCTATACCATGAGCAGAACAAGTTTGCTTCAAATTATCGATAACTATTCTGGTTTCCGATATACACATGGAATCGATAACAAAAAATATCGAATTTGGAAAATGTAAAAATGAGGGTTGAAAGAATGGGTAACGATAGATCTTTTCTGAAAATTTCGTCAAAATCGGTTAAGAAACACCGGAGATATCGAATTTAATCGATTGAAGTTAAGTCAGTATACCAAAGTCTTATATATATTTAATTTATTTATTGCAACTGGGTTCAGGGTATCTTCTAGTCGGGCTCTTCCGACTAGAGCCTTTTTACTTGTTATGTTTAAAAAAAATGGAATTAAAAAGCAGGCAATTTAATGTAAACACAAGTGTGCCCGTATTACTCTTTTACCTTATCGTTTTGCCATTTTTTTGCGTTTTTGGGATTTTTTCGGTATTTTTAAGGGGCACACATGGTCTTAGGATACACATTAGAAATAATGTGTAATTTTCTATCAGAAATAATTCTAATTCCTGCGTACTAAGCAAAAAAAAAAAAAAATTTTATTACAATTCCTTCACTATTTAATCGAAAGGAACTTCGCTCCATCCGGGGTCCCTTGACACCTTTCTTCTTATTTTTCGCTATATTTTGGACAAATTATTTTATTTTTAAGAGTCCACTCAGTTATAACTGACGATTCAGAGTTGGCAACATTGGTCTCATGCCTATGAGTCCACTGATATTCTCTTCCTAGGGGTCGAGCAACACCAGTGTGGCTTCTTCACTCCATACAATTCTAATAATTTCTGCTTAAACAATTGCAATGAATTATTTTTATACATAATATGATAAGAATAAAATAAATTTGATTTTTACCGTTTGCCATTTCCAGTTTCAATTTTCAGTAATTATTTGGCTAGTGGTGTCACTTTGCCGATAGTAGAAATTATCGTTCATAACCGAAATTTTTTTGAGTATCGGGTACTGTTAACACCAGATCTACTCCCTTCTCGGCTAGACCGCACCAAGGTATACTTAACAAGGTAGTCGCACTCTTTATGTCTCCCTCTTACTTTCGCCCTATATTTTTTGCGTTTTGCCTTGTGAAATTCGTTACTCTCTCACTCTCGCTCTCTTTCGTTGTTATTTAAGGCGAAAAAGAGAGCGAGTGCGGCTACCTTGTTAAATATATCTTGGGTGGCACCATCTATCATATCTAGCACCCATACAATTTGTATGGGAGATGTCCAACATCTTCGCTCAATGTGCGTAGATGCAATATGCAGCCCTAGTGAGGACCGGGCATTACAAAAGCTTCAAACATTAACACAAACAAACAAATAATGAGCGTTAGATGAAGATTTCTACCCAATTCTAGGGCACCAGTTTCGGTGTAAGGCAACAGAACATAATGCAGGAACGATATGATATTGTGGACAGTTTGGCCAGGAGAAATATACACGGTTTTAAATGAAATTAACTGCAGCACACATCACCAATTGTATAATTTCTGCATGAAAGTGTGGTGAGCAGTCTAAAGAACAGACCTGGCGTATAGGTGAACTTTCCTGGGTTTGGCCATTTTTTAAAATTGCAACTCCTCCAGTTCGATTTCCAGAATTTTTGAACGGACTACAGCTCTAAGTAAGGAATTTTAATTGTGGAGTCGTCTCCAAGCCATATTTCTGTAAGCAATAATATGTCGCAATGCTTTTTTACTGTGTCTGACTTTGACAATTTAAAGCCATTAGTTGTAACGTTGAATGATTGCAGTAATTGTAAAGCCGTGGTTTGTTTAGTTTCCAATTTGGTAGTTGAAAGTCTCGAAAATTCTTGTTTAAGAATTCATGTCATTATGGTATACCATGTCGTTTAATGTTTTTATTATGTTAATTTATTAAACTTACCACCATTGTAACTAAATACACTTTTGATAGTATAAAATACCACCAATTATTTCACTACAATAGATGCAGTTTTTTATGGATTTTTAAATAGTTTAGAATCTAAAATTTATATTTCTTATTATAATAACCATAAGCCAAATCTAACCATTTGCAATAAACCAATTATAAAACAAACAAAAATTAGTATTTTTTATCTCCAATGTTGAAAGTTTAGATATTATCTATTATTATATTATTGCAACTATAAAAAATAATTTATTTATAATGTTTAAACATCGCCCGTGTGATCAGACTCCCATTGGTTCATTTTTTTTATAGACCGATAAGTAGCGATCGCAGTTTTTTGGAACGGCACAATTTGATTTCGGAATATGTTTGGGTAAACAAACGTGATGTGGCGCCTCCATCCGAGCCATACGGCAAACGCACCATATTTTCCATGCATAGCGCCTGTAATCTGGAGACTGAAAACTTGGGAAATTTGTTGGCCTCACAAGAAAATTCTAATGAATTCTACGACTGGCAAGACTTGCGAGTGTTCCTTAGACTAGGTATTATGCAATTATTCAATTTATGATTGTTTTTAGTGAAGGAGCTATGAAGCCCCTTAAGTGCAGACTGTGCAACGAAACGCTAGAATCTGTCACTGCGTTGCGTTTGCATTTGCTAACCCAGCTGCATCGCGAGCAATAATCCTTATAAGCCTCGCCAAGAGCAATTGACACTGAGTTTTTATACTCGTTACCGAAGGTAAAGTATGAACGCAACTTGTTTCCACACCCTTCAAGCTAGAGACTTGAAACTTTTCATACATCTTCATCTATGGCCGGGACAGCTAAAGTGCCAAGATTGGGGTACTACGATAACTGGGGGCCTATCAAAGATAAATTCGATAACTCAAAACCGATACATACAAATATTTCAAACATCCTTACAGCTAGAACTACCAAATTTGGTAGGAAGATAGCTGGTAACGACCCCCAAAGAACTGCATCAAATGCACATGCTTGCCGTCTATAGCACCAACACAATTGGGAAAGTTCCATCGCTCCATATAGCCTTGTGCCCATTGTGACATGGACTCTTTATTCCATATCGGAAACTCCATCCACAGGACTCTGCACAGTGCGCTGCATACCAATGCGATTGTGGTTCCCAAATGTTGTTTGCTGATCCTATATGGCGTTGCAAATCACCTGATGCTAAATATCTTATATAATAAGTTATGCATTGTTAGTAAGGATATACATATGTATTTATATAAAAAAAAGTAAATAGCATACTCAAGAACAATGGCAAACTTCGCTTTAAGGGGTATTGCGTCCGGCCGAGTGTTCCTTTTAGCGACCAGATACGGCTCCATCTGAGCAAACAAGAGCTCGAATTGCCGTTCCAGACGCTTCCGCTTCTTATTTTTGTTTTTTATAATAAAACATAGTGGCGCATAGTTAATTTTGGCTATGCCAAGACTATGATACCCTTCACACAGCCAAATCAATGCACCCCCCTCTTATGTTTCTGTGCAGTTGTTGGTAATTTTTCGCTAATATTTTTACTCTTGAGCGTCATTTACTTGTTCGTATGCAACAACAACAATTTGACATGTAGGTACTTGAAAGTGCACGACAGAGACAACAATTGATATACGATATGGTAAATTTGTATGGTGGCTATGTCGTAGAATGCTCCGATCGGGATGAAATTTCATAGTGAACAAACCCGACATGATCTAAGCAATCTGTGAAAGTTTCATCAAGATCGGTTCAGCAGTTTGGCCGGAAATCGTGTTGAAACAGACAGACGGACAGACGGACAGACTGACAGACGGACAGACGGACAGACGGACGGACGGACGGAAATCAATTCCTGAGCTCGTCCTGATCATTTTGATATATAGTTTATGGGGTCTCCCATCATGCCTTTAAGGTGTTACAGATTCATGACAAAGTCAATATACCCTGATTCACATGTGAAGGGTATAAAAATGCAGCCACTGCCGTAAATAACATCTCATCAGTCATTTTTATACCCTTAACCCATAAAATGGGTAAATAAGGGTATAATGGTTTTGTGCAAAAGTATGTAACAGGCAGAAGGAAGCATCTCCGACCCTATAAAGTATATATATTCTTGATCAGCATCAATAGCCGAGTCGATTTAGCCATTTCCGTCTGTCCGTCTGTATGAACGCGTGGATCTCAGAGACTACAAAAGCTAGAGACTTCAGATTTTTTATTTAAGTTCTCCTATACCATGAGCAGAACAAGTTTGCTTCAAATTATCGATAACTATTCTGGTTTCCGATATACACATGGAATCGATAACAAAAAATATCGAATTTGGAAAATGTAAAAATGAGGGTTGAAAGAATGGGTAACGATAGATCTTTTCTGAAAATTTCGTCAAAATCGGTTAAGAAACACCGGAGATATCGAATTTAATCGATTGAAGTTAAGTCAGTATACCAAAGTCTTATATATATTTAATTTATTTATTGCAACTGGGTTCAGGGTATCTTCTAGTCGGGCTCTTCCGACTAGAGCCTTTACTTGTTATGTTTAAAAAAAATGGAATTAAAAAGCAGGCAATTTAATGTAAACACAAGTGTGCCCGTATTACTCTTTTACCTTATCGTTTTGCCATTTTTTTTGCGTTTTTGGGATTTTTTCGGTATTTTTAAGGGGCACACATGGTCTTAGGATACACATTAGAAATAATGTGTAATTTTCTATCAGAAATAATTCTAATTCCTGCGTACTAAGCTTAAAAAAAAAATTTTATTACAATTCCTTCACTATTTAATCGAAAGGAACTTCGCTCCATCCGGGGTCCCTTGACACCTTTCTTCTTATTTTTCGCTATATTTTGGACAAATTATTTTATTTTTAAGAGTCCACTCAGTTATAACTGACGATTCAGAGTTGGCAACATTGGTCTCATGCCTATGAGTCCACTGATATTCTCTTCCTAGGGGTCGAGCAACACCAGTGTGGCTTCTTCACTCCATACAATTCTAATAATTTCTGCTTAAACAATTGCAATGAATTATTTCTATACATAATATGATAAGAATAAAATAAATTTGATTTTTACCGTTTGCCATTTCCAGTTTCAATTTCCAGTTTCAATTTTCAGTAATTATTTGGCTAGTGGTGTCACTTTGCCGATAGTAGAAATTATCGTTCATAACCGAAATTTTTTTGAGTATCGGGTACTGTTAACACCAGATCTACTCCCTTCTCGGCTAGACCGCACCAAGGTATACTTAACAAGGTAGTCTCACTCTTTATGTCTCCCTCTTACTTTCGCCCTATATTTTTTGCGTTTTGCCTTGTGAAATTCGTTACTCTCTCACTCTCGCTCTCTTTCGTTGTTATTTAAGGCGAAAAAGAGAGCGAGTGCGGCTACCTTGTTAAATATATCTTGGGTGGCACCATCTATCATATCTAGCACCCATACAATTTGTATGGGAGATGTCCAACATCTTCGCTCAATGTGCGTAGATGCAATATGCAGCCCTAGTGAGGACCGGGCATTACAAAAGCTTCAAACATTAACACAAACAAACAAATAATGAGCGTTAGATGAAGATTTCTACCCAATTCTAGGGCACCAGTTTCGGTGTAAGGCAACAGAACATAATGCAGGAACGATATGATATTGTGGACAGTTTGGTCAGGAGAAATATACACGGTTTTAAATAAAATTAACTGCAGCACACATCACCAATTGTATAATTTCTGCATGAAAGTGTGGTGAGCAGTCTAAAGAACAGACCTGGCGTATAGGTGAACTTTCCTGGGTTTGGCCATTTTTTAAAATTGCAACTCCTCCAGTTCGATTTCCAGAATTTTTGAACGGACTACAGCTCTAAGTAAGGAATTTTAATTGTGGAGTCGTCTCCAAGCCATATTTCTGTAAGCAATAATATGTCGCAATGCTTTTTTACTGTGTCTGACTTTGACAATTTAAAGCCATTAGTTGTAACGTTGAATGATTGCAGTAATTGTAAAGCCGTGGTTTGTTTAGTTTCCAATTTGGTAGTTGAAAGTCTCGAAAATTCTTGTTTAAGAATTCATGTCATTATGGTATACCATGTCGTTTAATGTTTTTATTATGTTAATTTATTAAACTTACCACCATTGTAACTAAATACACTTTTGATAGTATAAAATACCACCAATTATTTCACTACAATAGATGCAGTTTTTTATGGATTTTTAAATAGTTTAGAATCTAAAATTTATATTTCTTATTATAATAACCATAAGCCAAATCTAACCATTTGCAATAAACCAATTATAAAACAAACAAAAATTAGTATTTTTTATCTCCAATGTTGAAAGTTTAGATATTATCTATTATTATATTATTGCAACTATAAAAAATAATTTATTTATAATGTTTAAACATCGCCCGTGTGATCAGACTCCCATTGGTTAATTTTTTTTATAGACCGATAAGTAGCGATCGCAGTTTTTTGGAACGGCACAATTTGATTTCGGAATATGTTTGGGTAAACAAACGTGATGTGGCGCCTCCATCCGAGCCATACGGCAAACGCACCATATTTTCCATGCATAGCGCCTGTAATCTGGAGACTGAAAACTTGGGAAATTTGTTGGCCTCACAAGAAAATTCTAATGAATTCTACGACTGGCAAGACTTGCGAGTGTTCCTTAGACTAGGTATTATGCAATTATTCACTTTATGATTGTTTTTAGTGAAGGAGCTATGAAGCCCCTTAAGTGCAGACTGTGCAACGAAACGCTAGAATCTGTCACTGCGTTGCGTTTGCATTTGCTAACCCAGCTGCATCGCGAGCAATAATCCTTATAAGCCTCGCCAAGAGCAATTGACACTGAGTTTTTATACTCGTTACCGAAGGTAAAGTATGAACGCAACTTGTTTCCACACCCTTCAAGCTAGAGACTTGAAACTTTTCATACATCTTCATCTATGGCCGGGACAGCTAAAGTGCCAAGATTGGGGTACTACGATAACTGGGGGCCTATCAAAGATAAATTCGATAACTCAAAACCGATACATACAAATATTTCAAACATCCTTACAGCTAGAACTACCAAATTTGGTAGGAAGATAGCTGGTAACGACCCCTAAAGAACTGCATCAAATGCACATGCTTGCCGTCTATAGCACCAACACAATTGGGAAAGTTCCATCGCTCCATATAGCCTTGTGCCCATTGTGACATGGACTCTTTATTCCATATCGGAAACTCCATCCACAGGACTCTGCACAGTGCGCTGCATACCAATGCGATTGTGGTTCCCAAATGTTGTTTGCTGATCCTATATGGCGTTGCAAATCACCTGATGCTAAATATCTTATATAATAAGTTATGCATTGTTAGTAAGGATATACGTATGTATTTATATAAAAAAAAGTAAATAGCATACTCAAGAACAATGGCAAACTTCGCTTTAAGGGGTATAGCGTCCGGCCGAGTGTTCCTTTTAGCGACCAGATACGGCTCCATCTGAGCAAACAAGAGCTCGAATTGCCGTTCCAGACGCTTCCGCTTCTTATTTTTGTTTTTTATAATAAAAAATGCAGCCACTGCCGTAAATAACATCTCATCAGTCATTTTTATACCCTTAACCCATAAAATGGGTAAATAAGGGTATAATGGTTTTGTGCAAAAGTATGTAACAGGCAGAAGGAAGCATCTCCGACCCTATAAAGTATATATATTCTTGATCAGCATCAATAGCCGAGTCGATTTAGCGTCTGTCCGTCTGTATGAACGCGTGGATCTCAGAGACTACAAAAGCTAGAGACTTCAGATTTTGTATTTAAGTTCTCCTATACCATGAGCAGAACAAGTTTGCTTCAAATTATCGATAACTATTCTGGTTTCCGATATACACATGGAATCGATAACAAAAAATATCGAATTTGGAAAATGTAAAAATGAGGGTTGAAAGAATGGGTAACGATAGATCTTTTCTGAAAATTTCGTCAAAATCGGTTTAGAAACACCGGAGATATCGAATTTAATCGATTGAAGTTAAGTCAGTATACCAAAGTCTTATATATATTTAATTTATTTATTGCAACTGGGTTCAGGGTATCTTCTAGTCGGGCTCTTCCGACTAGAGCCTTTTACTTGTTATGTTTAAAAAAAATGGAATTAAAAAGCAGGCAATTTAATGTAAACACAAGTGTGCCCGTATTACTCTTTTACCTTATCGTTTTGCCATTTTTTTGCGTTTTTGGGATTTTTTCGGTATTTTTAAGGGGCACACATGGTCTTAGGATACACATTAGAAATAATGTGTAATTTTCTATCAGAAATAATTCTAATTCCTGCGTACTAAGCTTAAAAAAAAAAAAATTTTATTACAATTCCTTCACTATTTAATCGAAAGGAACTTCGCTCCATCCGGGGTCCCTTGACACCTTTCTTCTTATTTTTCGCTATATTTTGGACAAATTATTTTATTTTTAAGAGTCCACTCAGTTATAACTGACGATTCAGAGTTGGCAACATTGGTCTCATGCCTATGAGTCCACTGATATTCTCTTCCTAGGGGTCGAGCAACACCAGTGTGGCTTCTTCACTCCATACAATTCTAATAATTTCTGCTTAAACAATTGCAATGAATTATTTTTATACATAATATGATAAGAATAAAATAAGTTTGATTTTTTACCGTTTGCCATTTCCAGTTTCAATTTCCAGTTTCAATTTTCAGTAATTATTTGGCTAGTGGTGTCACTTTGCCGATTGTAGAAATTTGCATAAGATAGTAGAAATCGTGCATAACCGAAATTTTTTTGAGTATCGGGTACTGTTAACACCAGATCTGCTCCCTTCTCGGCTAGACCGCACCAAGGTATACTTAACAAGGTAGTCGCACTCTTTATGTCTCCCTCTTACTTTCGCCCTATATTTTTTGCGTTTTGCCTTGTGAAATTCGTTACTCTTTCGCTCTCGCTCTCTTTCGTTGTTATTTAAGGCGAAAAAGAGAGCGAGTGCGGCTACCTTGTTAAATATATCTTGGGTGGCACCATCTATCATATCTAGCACCCATACAATTTGTATGGGAGATGTCCAACATCTTCGCTCAATGTGCGTAGATGCAATATGCAGCCCTAGTGAGGACAGGGCATTACAAAAGCTTCAAACATTAACACAAACAAACAAATAATGAGCGTTAGATGAAGATTTCTACCCAATTCTAGGGCACCAGTTTCGGTGTAAGGCAACAGAACATAATGCAGGAACGATATGATATTGTGGACAGTTTGGCCAGGAGAAATATACACGGTTTTAAATGAAATTAACTGCAGCACACATCACCAATTGTATAATTTCTGCATGAAAGTGTGGTGAGCAGTCTAAAGAACAGACCTGGCGTATAGGTGAACTTTCCTGGGTTTGGCCATTTTTTAAAATTGCAACTCCTCCAGTTCGATTTCCAGAATTTTTGAACGGACTACAGCTCTAAGTCAGGAATTTTAATTGTGGAGTCGTCTCCAAGCCATATTTCTCTAAGCAATAATATGTCGCAATGCTTTTTTACTGTGTCTGACTTTGACAATTTAAAGCCATTAGTTGTAACGTTGAATAGGAGTTAATCCTGCTAAAACGGAGCTGGTCCTCTTTACGAGGAAATACAAAATTCCATCTCTACAGCCACCAACTCTAGAGGGGATTGAACTGTCCTTTAGTGACTCAGCAAGATACCTAGGTCTAATTCTAGACAAGAAATTAAACTGGAATCTTAATACTGAAGAGCGTATAAGGAAGGCACATGTTGCTCTATACGCCTGTAGGAAGACAATCGGACTCAAATGGGGCATGACTCCGCAAGTTGTCCATTGGCTCTACACTGCGGTAGTCAGACCAATTTTATTCTATGGTGTTTCTGTCTGGTGGCCTGCACTTGACAAGAAAACAGTCACCAGGAAACTAGGAAGGGTGCAGCGAACTGCTGCGCTCTGCATAACAAGAGCTTTACGTACGACCCCGGGTAACGCTCTTGATGCCATACTGCACTTCCTACCTGTCGAAATGATGGGGCGGAAAATAGCAACTATGTCAGCGCTCCGAATGAGGGAAGCCAAACAGTGGATAGGCCAGGACCTTGGACATTCAAGTATCTTGAAAGACAATCCACTCATACCAGACATTACGGATTATCAGATCCCACAGGTGTACTTAGACACTCCCTTTACCACCCTAATCCCAACTAGAGAGAACTGGGAAGAAGGCTTGCCCGCAAGACCTGCGGAAGCCATAGAAATTTTTACAGACGGCTCAAAGCTGGACGGTAGAGTAGGAGGCGGCATTTTCTGCGCCAATTTTAACCTACGCAAAGCTTTTCGACTCCCTGACCACTGTAGCGTCTTCCAAGCAGAAGTGCTAGCAATTCAGGAGTCACTAAGTTACATTCCACATAGGTGTAATGTCAGAAAAATCTATATCCTCACAGACAGCCAAGCAGCTATTAGATCGCTGGAGTCGTACACGTCGAACTCTAAGGCTGTTCATAACTGTCGCAAATCTCTAAGCGAGATGGCAGAGCAGTTTAGCATATGCCTAGTATGGGTCCCAGGACATAGGGACATAGAAGGCAACTGCATCGCTGATGAACTTGCCAGATTAGGAACTACCATGGAACTCCTTCCAGACAAAGAGTGCATTGGTATACCTATGGCATCCTGTAGACTCAACCTAAGAGATTTCTTCGAGATGGAAGCCAACAGAGTATGGCAGCTCTCCACTCACAACTCACGTATTGCTCATCAAACCTGGCCAACCAGATGCCGGAAAAGATCAAATGAGCTCTGCCTCCTAAGCCGGTACAAGTGCTCTATTGTTACCAGAGTGATGACTGGGCATTGGCTTGTGGGGGCACATGCGGCCAGATTATTGGTCCCACACAACGACTTCTGCAGAAGTTGTAGAGACGAGGAGGAAGAAGAAACAGTTCTTCACCTTCTTTGTACCTGTCCGGCCTTATGCAAAACTAGGCAAAGAATCCTTGGTGACTTTTTCTTCGAAGATCTATCTGAACTTGCGAGTAAAAGACCCAAAGATGTAGCAAGGTACATCCAAGTCACAGGATGGACTCATGATGCGGAGTCATACCAAGAGTGATAGAGGGGTCTCAGAGCCTTTCGCGGCATCACAATGGGCCGAGTGTGGCCTAAGTGCGCCGAGGGGGTATCCCTCCTTGGTAACCGCTCTAACCTAACCTAACCTAACGTTGAATGATTGCAGTAATTGTAAAGCCGTGGTTTGTTTAGTTTCCAATTTTGTAGTTGAAAGTCTCGAAAATTCTTGTTTAAGAATTCATGTCATTATGGTATACCATGTCGTTTAATGTTTTTATTATGTTAATTTATTAAACTTACCACCATTGTAACTAAATACACTTTTGATAGTATAAAATACCACCAATTATTTCACTACAATAGATGCAGTTTTTTATGGATTTTTAAATAGTTTAGAATCTAAAATTTATATTTCTTATTATAATAACCATAAGCCAAATCTAACCATTTGCAATAAACCAATTATAAAACAAACAAAAATTAGTATTTTTTATCTCCAATGTTGAAAGTTTAGATATTATCAATTTAAGAATTATATTAGTATTTGCAACTATAAAAAATAATTTATTTATAATGTTTAAACATCGCCCGTGTAATCAGACTCCCATTGGTTAATTTTTTTTATAGACCGATAAGTAGCGATCGCAGTTTTTTGGAACGGCACAATTTGATTTCGGAATATGTTTGGGTAACAAACTGATGTGGCTAATAAAAAAAAATTAAAAAAATAAAAAAACAAAATAATAAAAAAAATTTAACCAAAAAAAAAAAAAAAAATTAATAAAAAAAAAAAAAAAAAAAAAAAAAAAAAAAAATAAAAAAAAAAAAAAAAAAAAAAAAAAAAAAAAAAAAAAAAATAAAAAAAAAAAAAAAAAAAAATTAAAAAAAAAAAAAAATATAAAAACAAAAAAAAAAAAAAAAAAAATTAAACAACCCCCTTTTTCCCCCCAAACAAATTTTGAAATCAGAACAGCCAATATCTCCCAGAGTTTTTGAGCTACAGCCACCAACTTCGGTGCCAAGATAGGTGATGATGACTCTTCAAAAACTGCATCAAAAGTTTGGATACCACGCCCACAGATACCGCCCTAGCCGCCCCAACGCTTGGTCAAAAACGGGAATGCGTGTATCTTTCAGAGCTGTAGAGCTAGAGCCACCAATTTTGGTAGAGAGATAGCTGGCAACGACCCCCAAAGAACTGCATCAAAGTTTTGGAGCCTAGCTCACCCATTCCGCCCCCCTTTCTTCACCTTTAACAAAGCTTCGAGCTAGAGTCACCAAATTTGGTATGCAGATAGTAATTGACATCCCACAGATATCTGCATCAAAAATTTGGTTGCCACGCCCACCCATACCACACCCAGTCCCCCTTTCCACACTTTTACAAATTTTGAGCTAGAGTCACCAAATTTAGTATGAAGATAGCAATTGACATCCCACAGAGATCTGCATCAAAAATTTGGAAGCCACGCCCACCCATACCGCCTCCCTTCCCCCACCTTTACAAACTTTGAGCTACTGCTTTTTCTTTATTTGCACAATAATGGCACCTGTTCCAAAACTCCACTGGTGATCTGAAGGCTGGAAAGGGGATCGACTACAACTCGCTCGTCCAGCTGATTAACCAACGCTTTGATGAACAGGCTGAATTAATATCAAGCCGTATGAGAGAGTCGGAGGAACACCTGCTCTGCATACTAAATGAGAAGCTGGATGGCATGCACGGTGAGCTTCACAGCATTATGCAGCGGGTGCAAAATCTGGAGCAAGTTGCGGAGGGTACTCGAGCACTACACGTGCAAGTTGCGGCGCTTGAAGACAAGCTCAATGCGCAAGCCAATGCATCCATCGCCAAAGATGTTCGGCTACATGGTGTGCCCCTCGTAGAGGGTGAGCAGCTGCGGTCTATTTTCAACGCATTAGCATTCTCCCTTGGGGTCACCCCGGCACCGAGACTTAATGAGATCTTTAGGATCAGGCGATCTGGCAGAGCAAGTTCGGTAGTCGACCCGCAAATTGTTATAAAGTTTGATAGCACGCACGACAAAATAAAAATAATGCGAGCGGCAGCAGAATACCGGCGAAACAACAACACGCAACTAAACTTGCACATGCTGGGCTTTGAAGCACATGGCAATGTACCAATTTACCTTAATGAGCAATTAAGCAAAGAGAACTATGAGATCTTCAAGAAAGCAATGCAAATGAAGAGGCAAAAGCTGCTGACAGCTGTGTTCTGTCGCCAGGGCATCGTCCACGTCAGACAGAGCGAGAAGGGAGATGTAGTCAGACTAGACAACCCGCAAAAGCTCGTGCCCTTACAAAGCTCATCTGCAGTCGCCACGTCAACACAACCGACCAATCAGGCGGAGCTTTTTCGCTCTTAAGTTATGCGCTTTAATATTGTCAAAACGTATGTTAATTCATGTTTTAAGTAATTTCTCTTTCTTTCATATTTTAAGTAATTTCTCTCGTTTTACAATTTCGAATCTTTTAAAAGAGGGCTCTCATCTCTTATATTTGAATGCGTCTGATGTCCAGCTGATTTTTATTGTTGTCGTTATTATTATTATTATTTCATATTTAGCGTTAGGTAATATACAATTTTTGATGTGCTTCTGTTAGGTTTTAAAATCAAGCTTTTTAGATGTCCGCATCTTTAATAACATCCAAGTCGAGCACCCATGCCATGGTTAGAGTTCTTTGTAAGCAAAACAGCGGTTTAAACATTTGCCATATTAATGCTCAGAGTCTGGTTAAGAAGATGGATGAGTTTCGTTTTATTTTTGTGAATTCTAATGTTGATGTTGTCTGTGTCTCTGAAACATGGTTTTTCCCAGAATTAAGTGACTTGTCTATTATATGTGATGGCTTTAATGTTTTTCGTTCTGATCGTGTAAGTCATGCAGGTGGTGTAGCAGTGTATGTAGTAAAGAGAATTAAGTGTAAAGTTGTTCTAAGTCATCCCCTTGACAGCCCAATTGAATATTTGTTTTTAGAATTAATTAGTCTTAATAAAAATATTAAGACGCTTCTAGGATGTGTGTATAGGGCACATAACCACATTGGTTACTCTGACATGATTGATACAATAGCAAACTTATCACTGAAATTCACTGATATTATTATAATTGGCGACCTAAACAGCAATATGCTTCAGAACCAAGATTTATCAGCAGAATTTAATGCACTGGGACTTGAACTTGTAAATGAATCTACACCGACTCATTTCTCTCAAACCACAAATACTTTACTTGATGTTATCTTTGTAAACAAAACAAACAGAGTAATGTTGTATGACCAAATATCAGTACCTGAGTTTTCCAAACATGACCTAATTTTTCTTTCTTATGACACTCAACTTGACTCTAATAATCAAATTATTCAATACAGGGACTTTAAAAATGTAGATAAAAGTATGTTGTTCAGTGACTGTAATAATTGTGATTGGAATAGTCTATACTTCCTTCCGTCTGTTGACACCCAGTTAGGATTGTTACAAACTAATGTTGAATATTTGTACAATAAACATGTACATCCATGGTTTAGCAGTGATATAACAAGTGCAATAAAACACCGGGACAAGCTTTACGAGAGGTGGAAACGTTATAAGACTGACCAAATATTCCAACTTTTTAAGACTGCTAGGCGTAATGTAAATGACTTGATCAGTAGTGCTAAGCGTAGACATTATGGTTTAAAGTTTGACAATATAAATTCCACGAAAAAATTATGGAAGGAGTTGAAGAACGTTGGAATTGGAAAGGCAAAATCTGTGATAAATGATGACTTGGATGTAAATGTTCTTAATGGTAGTTTTGTAAATGTCAATGTTCGTCCAGCAACATGTAATCCGTACATAAACTCTGTGTCGTTCAATAATTGTACTAGCTGTTTTAACTTTGTTAGTGTAAGTCAATGTGATGTTCTTGAGTCAATCTTTAAAATTAAGTCAAATGCGTGTGGATTAGATGATATTAACCCAAAGTTTGTAAAAATAATACTTCCACTAATTTTAGGTCATATAACGCACATTCTAAATTATGCAATCACCACGTCCACATTTCCTGAGATGTGGAAAATCGCTAAGATTACGCCCATCCCAAAAGGCAAAGATGAGTTTAGACCGATAGCTATATTGCCATTCTTGTCTAAAGTTTTTGAAAAATTATTGGCAAACCAAATTTCAACTTTTATGGACACCAACATTTTACTTAGCAACAAGCAATCTGGGTTTAGGAAAAAGAAAAGTTGTATAACCGCAATTTTAAAAATTGTTGAGGATATAAGAAGTCATATGGACAATAGTGAAGTTACTCTATTAACACTTCTTGACTTTAGTAGGGCTTTTGACACGGTTAACCACGAAATTTTGACAACGAAGTTAAGCAGGCTTTATAACTTCTCCACAACTGCAGTTAAGTTAATGGACTCATATTTAAGAAATAGAAAACAGGCTGTAGTTGTTCAGGATTCTACCTCCGACCTTGTGGTAACAACACGTGGTGTTCCACAGGGATCAATTCTAGGTCCTCTACTTTTTACAATTTATGTTAATGATCTCCCAAGTGTTCTGTCCATGTGTGAAGCCCATATGTACGCTGATGATGTCCAATTATATGTAAGTCGTCCTACTAGTCAGATTAACCAATGTATCATGCTATGTAATAATGATCTGTTACGTGTATGTAAATGGGCAAGTAGTAATGGCCTTCGTTTGAACCCGTCAAAGTGTAAATGTATCATAATGTATAAGAAAAAACTAAATGTTGACAATTTAAGTAAACTCTGTGTTGATAATGTAGATATTGCGTATGTGGAAAAGGCTGATAATCTAGGAATAACATTTAACAATACACTAACATGGAAAGACCAGGTCAATAAAGCTGTGGGTAAGACATATGGTGTTCTCCGGCAGCTTGTGCTAACACAGCCCTGGCTGCCGATTAATACAAAAATGACTATAGCGAAAGCTTTAGTTACACCAGTTTTGTTTTATGGAATTGAAATCTTTGCCAACTGTGATATTGCTAGTCAGCAGAAGCTAAAAGTAGCTTTAAATAGTATAGCACGTTATGTTTTTGGACTCAAACGATATGACCATGTTACATGTTTTACAAATCGTATTTTTGACTTAGACTTAAAAAACTGGACTAGATATAAAACTTTAACTTTGCTCCATCAGATCATAAGTACAAAAACGCCTGATTACTTATATGACAAATTACGCTTTGCGGTATCTTTAAGGACCTGCAATATTGTTTGTCCCAGAATTAAACTTGCATCCTCCGACAGGCACTTCTTTATATGGGTTGCTCGACTTTGGAATCAGTTGCCACTTGAGATTAAGACTATTAGAAGCACATCAAGTTTTCGAATCAGGCTAAAAAGACATTTACAACAACATAGCTAATGATGTTGATCTTTCATCATTAGTAATAAAAATAAAAATAATAATGGTGATAACGATAGCAATAACATTGTGAGTGAGGTTGCAGAGAGTAATGCCCATAATTATAGACAATTTTTTATTTCCATTTTAATGTTTAGTACATAAGAAGTATTATTATTATTATAATCTTTGTATTAATCATATTTATAATTTCTGTTTAAATTTTTATAGGATTATTTAAATGTGACTAGTGCACTAATTTATAAGTACTCCCACTTGTAGCACTAGGAATAAAATTCAATAAAATTCAAATTCAAATTCAAAGTCACCAAATTTTGAAGGAAGATAGCTGGTGGCATCCCTATTTGCAACGGATAATCTTTAAGGCAGCGTACACCCCTTATGCATCCGTACCCCTTTGCAATCAGGCCTCTTTTTACCGGTTTTAAAACTGGTTACGAGTATACCGAAGTCGGTTTCGTCCGACTGCAACGTTTCCACTTGTTACAAATAAAACAGATGAGTCTCGCCGTTTTCTAAAAATTGTTGACGCCATAGATCTCAAAATTCAAGATGTTTTATGTACATGTCAAATTGAATGGTGGCGCTCAATTTGGTGCACTCGACAATCAAAAGATTTTGCTCGTTGAGCTTGACACTGCAGCAGAAGAGACGCATAATACTTAAAATAACTTCAATGATCGTTATGAGCAAGTTTGCAATTGAGCAATCTTACTAAGCAAGAGAGCAATGTAAGCGAATTAAATCATTTAAAAAAAATCAATGAGTGTTGGAACTCATGGGCGATGTGTTAAAACCTGTTTGTTGGTGTGTTTGTAATTGTATTATTGCTATGAGCACGTTTTCTTGAACAACAAGTAAGAAGGCTCTAGTCGGGAGAGCCCGACTGGAAGATACCCTGAACTCAGTTGCAACAAATATATTAAATTTATATAAGACTTTGGTATACTGACTTACCTTCAATCGATTAAGCTCGATATCTCCGGTTTTTCTTAACCGATTTGGACGAAATTTTCAGAAAAGTTCTATCGTTACCCTTTATTTCAACCCTCATTTTTACATTATCCAAATTCGATATTTTTTTGTGATCGATTCCATTTGTATATCGGAAACCAGAATAGTTATCGATAATTTGAAGCAAACTTGTTCTGCTCATGGTATAGGAGAACTTATATTATAAATCTGAAGTCTCTAGCTCTTGTAGTCTCTGAGATCCACGCGTTCATACAGACGGACGGACGGACGGACAAGGCTATATCGTCTCGGCTGTTGATGCTGATCAAGAAAATATGTACTTTGTGGGGTCGGAGATGCTTCCTTCTGCCTGTTACATACTTTTGCACAAAACCATTATACCCTTTTTACCCATTTTATGGGTTCAGGGTATAAAAATAATATTTTATTGAATTTGGGTTTCCTTTTTGAATTTGGGTTCATCATTCGTCATTCTCTTATTAAGGAAGCCCGCTATGTTAGTCAGTAAGTGTGTGTGTGTGTGTGTATATTCACAAAAGAAGCAATAATGTTGGAAGATGATATGTTATTAAACTGTTTTTAGTTATTTCTCAATTGTGTGCTAACGCCAACCTTTGCTAATCAAAATAATCACAATATGCAATTATTGCAAACATATTCTATAACTAACATATCCACAATAGCACTTATATTTTATTAGGGTATCCAATATTCATCATTCGTCTAGTGTATTTCTGTTTTGCTTCTTTTTTGAATGCACAGAAACTCACACTTTTTATTATAGCTAAGTTTAATTATTGCCAACCCATTATTCTCTATTATAACTAAATATATTAATAATTGCCAACCCAGAAACCCTGCACCAACAAATAAATAAGCTTGTGCGTAATAGTATTTTATTTTGTGGTTGCTTGTGGGCATAACATAAACAGCAGAACCGCGTGACTCGACTGTCTCAGTCGGCTGCTTTCTACAACTAAGCACAAACAAAACAAAGCGAATGCAGAGCAACAGACAGCGTTCGTTAATTCACGAGCGAGACTTCGTCTTTTACGACCGTTTTTCTCTGCCACAACACCAATCCCATCATATTCGTTTACAAGCAGAGACAATTGTTGTACAACAACCACATACTATATAAATTTTTGACTGCCTATCTGTGTGAGTTACAGCAGCGAGTTACAGCGGCGATCTATGCATGTGAGTTACAGCAGAGAAGTTTGATAGTGTGCTACTTTTAATAGTCACGCTACCGCGCGTATAGATGTTAACACATCAAAAAACTGTCTTTGCTTGAGCGTTTCACTCATTGATCAAGAACAGAGTTGAGTGTGTTGTTTTGATCCCTCTTTTCATTATGTTCCAATGCAACAGATTTATTTCGGACAGCCTGATAGTGTAAACACTTTTTTGCGATCTCTGCATGCAATTAAGATTTCCCCCTTTTTCGTTAGTCGTTGTGCGAAACTTCGTTAACAGAAACTTTTTTCCTCAAAAAATTGTGTTCGTTATCCCAAATGTTCGTTACAAGGGACGTTCGTTAACCGAGTTAATTGGTTCCTGGTTGTAAGTTTTATGAAATAAATGGTAATTTTTTTAATATGTAACTGCGTTTTAAGTCTTATGTTAATATTTTTAAATCAAAAATTGTATTCATTATACCCTTCACACATGTGAAACAGGGTATATTGAGTTTGTCATGAATCTGTAACGCCTTAAAGGAATGATGGGAGACCCCATAAACTATATATCAAAATGATCAGGACGAGCTCAGGAATTGATCCGTCCCTTCCGCGTGTCCGTCTGTCCTTGTCTGTTTCAACACGATTTCCGGCCAAACTGCTGAACCGATCTTGATGAAACTTTCACAGATTGCTTAGATCATGTCGGGTTTGTTCACTATGAAATTTCATCCCGCTTGGAGCATTTTACGACATCGCCACCATACAAATTGACCATATCGTACTATCAATTGTTGTTGCTTTCGTGCACTTTCAAGTACATACAAATAGCTCATTTGCTTCAAAAGTGGTATAACGAAAAAAATTTTCAAATTGTTGTTGTTGTTGTCGCACACGAACAAGTAAATGACGCTCAAGAGTAATAAATAGGAGCGAAAAATTACCAACAACTGCACAGAAACATAAATAAGAGGGGGGAGCATTGATTTGGCTGACTGTCTACCGTATAGCTGACAATAAAATCCAAAAAAAAAAATATGAATCCATGTGTGAAGGGCATCATAGTCTTGGCGTAGCCAAAATTAACTATGCGGCACTTGTTTTTGAATGAAAAACATAAAATTTATAATATGTATACTAAAAATGGTTTAAATTAAAAAGTTCATAAATAATAAAAAACAAGTGGAAACGTTGCAGTCGGACGCAACCGACTGCGGTATACTCGTTACCAGTATTAAAACCGGTAAAAAGAGGCCTGATTGCAAAAGGGTACGAATACATATGGGGTGCACGCTGCGTTAAAGATTCTCCGATGCAGATGGGGATGCCACCAGCAGTCTCCCTTCCAAATTTGGTGACTGGAGCTCAAAGTTTGTAAAAGGTGGGGAAAAGGGTGCTGCAGGGCGGTATGGGTGGGCGTGGCATCCAAATTTTTGATGCAGATCTTTGTGGGATGTCAATTGCTATCTTCATACCAAATTGGGTGAAAAGCTCAAAGTTTGTAAAAGGTAGGGAAAGGGGGCGGAATGGGTGGTCGTGGCTTCAGAACTTTGATGCAGATCTTTGGGGGTTACCAGCTATCTTCCTACCAAATTTTGGGACTCTAGCTCAAAAACTCTAGCAGATACACGCATTCTCAATTTTGACGAAGCGTTGGGGCGGCTAGGGAAGTATTAGTGGGCGTGGCATCCAAACTTTTGATGCAGTTTTTTGGAGGTCATCATCACCTATCTTGGCACCAAATTTGGTGGCTCTAGCTCAAAAACTGTGGGAGATATAGGCTTTTCTGATTTCAAAATGCGGGAGGCTAGGGGCGGAATGGGTGGGCGTGGCTCCAAAATTTTTGATGCAGATTTTTGGGTAGTTCTAGCTGAAAAGATGTTTGAAAAATGGGGTTTTATCGGTTTTGAGTTATCGAATTTATCAATTGCCAGCCCCCCAGTTATCGTAAAACCCCAATCTTGACACTTTAATTTACTATCCCGTAAATAAAGAGAATTGGAAAGTTTCAAGTCTCTAGCTAGAAGGGTGTGGATAAAAGTTGCGTTCATACAGACGGACAGACAGACAGAGGGACAGACAGACAGAGGGACAGACGGACAGACAACATGACGGACATTGCACAAAATCAATATAAGTACTCTTTACCGTCGGTATTAAATGTGATGTTGAAAATAATTTGTTTCTCTCAAAATAGTCTCAAAATAGTCTCAAAATAGTCTCAAAAAGTCGAAAAAATGGAAAATAATGGAAAATATTAAAATGATTATTTTCCATTATTTTCAATTATTTTCCAATATTTTTAATAATTTATGGTAATTTTCCATTATTTTTGATTATTTGTAATCGTAATCATTAAATAATCATATATTTTTCACCAGCGATCTATATAATCACTTCGACTATTTTCCAAAAATAATTTAATTGTTTAGTAATTCTAATGGCAACTTAACAGTTATGCTTTGAAAGCATTTATTTATTTTTTGCATTTCCTTGAGAACGGGTTTCAGAAAAACTAAATACAAATAATAAGAGTTATCTGTAAACATGGAGCTTAAAATTTGGGCTTTTTGGCATTTTTCTTCCATTGCCGCAATTCCGAAATGCACTTTTACCTCTACCCACTGGTCCAGAATGCGGGACACTGCATTTTCTATTGACATCCACCGAGTGTCGGATTCTTTGGGAATTTTGAGTGGAATCTTTATGGGTGAAACAGAACTTAAATATAAATAAATTATGACTACATATAACACAAGTTGACAATCACTTAGAAAAACTACTTTTGACATCACAAGGCCTATATTATATGCTGCGAAGATGTTAGTAAAGAAGTCTTATTAAACATGTATACACACATTGTGAAACTGTTCACCCATACAAACCTCATCTGCGTTAATATTTTGATACACCTTCTTGTATTGAATTTGGCGCTTAGAGCTTTTTGAAAACCAATTATAGGTTTCATAAATTAAAAATTCCAAGTTCTCTGGTAGAAATTGTTTACAAACATGGTTAACGGCAAGTTGCACGGAATGAAAGCGTATTTTATTAAAACAAGGGACGGTATATCCTTTTTAAATAGCTGGAAGACACTTTTGTTCGTTCCCACCATAACGTTGGCATTTTCTGTTCCAATACCTACCATATTTTTAAAATTCAATTTGAAGCGATGCAATTCCTCTTTTAAACCAACCACAATACCTTCTGCTTTTCCGATCTCCAGCGAAATGAGTCTTAAGAAAGTGGTAACAAAGACTTCACGAGATTGGGAAAAATTATTAATTACCACGCCTAGGGATATACAAACATTAAAAATAAGATGAATTTGAAAACTGAAATAAATTAACCAGTAGCTTTGTGTCGGATATGTTAGTACTTTCATCAAGAAGCAAACTGAACTTCCTATTACCAACATCTTTAAGCAAGTCTTCTGTAAAATGAGGAGCAAGCACATTTTTAATAATGTTTGTGCATTTTCCTCTGCACAGTTTTATAATAATTGCAGTCTTGCTGTCGTCGAAATGTTGTGTGCACAAGCTGCTGAAATGATTCACGCTGGAAACCAGGGTATGCTCACAAAAAGTGCAAGCGCTGCCTCTTGCTCTCCTGTTTTTGGAACAACGCGAACAAACTGCTATTTATTTTTTTGCTCAAAACTTCCTACAGAGATCTTGTGCTTTTTTGTGCCCGCATGAGCTTGCAATTCCGACAATTTTGCTCCGATGGTGCATTTGTAGTAGCTGCAGAATACTCGCGTCAGATCCGTGTCATCCTTACGCAGCTAATCCTTAAAATCGTTATGCTTCAGCCAGGCATCGCAGCATTTCCGCTTGTACTGTTTTGGCATTTTCTCTCTATTTTGTAATAAACTGTATTGCGTCTTAAAAAGATGGCACTTTCAATCGTATAAGAGATGGTACTTTTTGACGAAAAGAGATGGAAATTTCATCGACAACAAGTGTATGTCTTCGATAAGTACGAACAGAACTGCCACCCATCGCTTAACCATCGGTTATTTATATTTGAGGCCGTTGATTGGGTATCGATACCAACGTGAATTTCACGCAAAACCGATTAACATGGTGTTCACACTACGGTTGCGTTTTGCGTTAAATGGCAACAAGCAACTTCTTGCCCATACAAATAGCATAGGGGCCTAGTGGTGACAAAAAGTTGAGTTAAGTTTGGATGTAGTTGCGTGTATTCAATTTACGTAACTAATACATTCGATTGACTCAAAAGGAACTGCCTACTTTGTGTATCGTTCTCAACTATCACCACTGATTGAATTTAGCAATTTGCCGGCAAACAAAAACAAAAAATTACAAGTAGAAACGTTGCAGCCGGACGCAACCGACTGCGGCATACTCGATACCAGTATTAAAACCGGTAAAAAGAGGCCTGATTGCAAAGGGGTACGGATGCGGCAGGGGTGTACGCTACCTTAAAGATTCTCCGATGCAGATGGGGATGCCACCAGCTATATTCCTTCCAAATTTGGTGACTCTAGCTCAAAGTTTGTAGAATGTAGGGAAAGGGGGGGGCTGGGGGCAGTATGGGTAGTTGAGGCATCAAAATTTTTGTTGCAGATTTTTGTGAAATGTCAATTGCTATCTTCATACCAAATTTGGTGACTCTAGCTCGAAATTTGTAATAAGTGTGGAAAGGGGGGCTGGGGGCGGTTTGGGTGGGCGAGGCATCCAAATTTTTGATGCAGATCTTTGTGGAATGTCAATTGCTATCTTCATACCAAATTTGGTGACTCTAGCTCGAAATTTGTAAAAAGTGGGGAAGGGTGGGGGGTTTTTGGGGGTGGTATGGGTGAAGGGGGTTGGGGGGGGCGAGGCATCCAAATTTTTGATGAGATCTTTGTGGAATGTCAATTGCTTATCTTCATACCAAATTTGGTGACTCTAGCTCGAAGTTTGTAAAAAGTGGGGAAAGGGGGGCTGGGGGCGGTATGGGTGGGCGTGGCATCCAAATTTTTGATGCAGATCTTTGAGAAATATCAATTGCTATCTTCATACCAAATTTGGTGAATCTAGCTCATAATTGTTGTTGAAAATTGTAAAAAGATACTTCCTCGAAATTTGTAAAAAGTGGGGAAAGGGGGGTTGGGGGTGGTATGGGTGGGCGTGGCATCCAAATTTTTGATGCAGATCTTTGTGGAATGTCAATTGCTATCTTCATACCAAATTTGGTGACTCTAGCTCGAAAATTGTAAAAAGTGGGGAAAGGGGGCGGAAATGGAGGGCGTGGCTCCAAAACTTTGATGCAGATTTTTATAGGGGGTCGTTGCCAAGCTATCTTCTTACCAAATTTGGTGGCTTTAGCTCCACAACTCTGGAAGATACACTCATTCCCGTTTTTGACGAAGCGTTGGGGCGGATGGGGGAGGCTAGGGCAGTATCGGTGGGCGTGGTATCCAAACTTTTGGTGCGGTTTTTAGGGGGTCATCATCACCTATCTTGGCACCAAATTTGGTGGCTATAGCTCAAAAACTGTGGGAGATATGGGCTATTTTGACTTTAAAATGCGGGGGGGCTGGGGGCGGAATGGGGAGGCGTGGTCCCAAAATTTTTGATGCAGTTTTTTGGGGGTTGCTAATAGCTATCTTCTTACCAAATTTGGTACTTCTAGCTGTAAGGATGTGCGAAATATGTGGATTTATCGGTTTTGAGTTATCGAATTTATCGATTTGCCAGCCCCCCAGTTATCGTAGAACCCCCATCTTGACACTTTAATTTACTATCCCATAGATAAAGAGAATTGGAAAGTTTCAAGTCTCTAGCTTGAAGGGTGTGGAAAAAACTTGCAACCATACGGACGGACAGACGGACAGACACCATGACGGACATTGCACAAAACCAATATACTCTTTACCTTCGGTATCGAGTATAAATAGCAAATCATTGTTAACATGTCGCTACAAAATGGTTAGCAATTGTTTTTTTAAATATTATATGTATGTTTAATCCATTTTAACTTAATTACAGGCTATGATAAAAGATTTTTGTGGTCGACTGCCGCCACAAAAGCTCTAATAGAACTTTGGCAGGAAAATATTGATGGGTTTCGGGGAGCCAGGAAGAACTCCCATATTTATAAGGAAATGGCGGAGAAGATGAAGGACTATGGACCATCGCACATGCAAATTAAAAATAAACTGGAAAACCTTATGAAAAGATACAGGCAAGTTAAAAAAAATACAGGTTTTTGATTAACTTACGTTAATTACTTATTTACATAAATGTATTTATAGGGCTGAATGTGCAAAGATGCAAACTTCTGGTGGCACGCCTTCTTCGTGGGAGTATTTTGAAAGCGTGGCCAGTGCATTAAACATGTCGGACACTGTGGGCTACCATCCCATAGCCGATAGCCTAGGTAATATATTGAATTAAAACTATTGCATATATTTAATATAATAAATACAATTCTTACAGACTTCTCGCGTTTAATTGAAGAGGAGTCTAGCAGTAGTGACTACTTGATGACAGAGCCATTACGTTCAGGGGCAAAGCGAAGGCGGGTCGACAACTCCGCAAAATTAGTTGCCATAGAGGAGCGCAAACTGCCAACTTTCAAAAAGAAGTGTTGAGTATTATTAGAGCCCGTCATGAGGAGTAGTATATAATATAATTTAAAATAATGGTAGTATTAATAAAATAAGAATATTTAATAAATGCACTGCTGCTTAAATTTGAACTGTTTATTTCATTTGCATTATTATTTAGAAACTCTAAAGCTAAAGCTTGTCGAACTGCCTCTGCACTAGCATTCATATTGCCCAGGAATACTTCAAACTCCGGTTGGACATTTCCATGTGCAGTTTCAGCTTCCCGTTGCCAGTTCTCGCACACGGAGCTGTTGTGCATATTACAAAAATGATGTAAAATGCAACAGCAAGCAATAATTTGGGAATTTTTGTCAATACGATTGTCTAATCCTTTCCCAATCCTCCGAAAGCGAGCCTTGAGATGGCCAAACGCGTTTTCCACCACACGCCTGACTCTCGAAAGGTTATAATTAAAGGCACGTTGCTGTGGTGTTGATTCTACGGAAAATGGGTAGGGCTTCATCACGTTTCTTGAAAATTTAAAAGCCGAATCTCCAAGAATTAGCACTGGAACCACAACGCCATTCACCTCCTTTGCATTATTTTGCAGCAAGTCCGTATTTACTAGCCTCGTTTTTAGGCTGGAGGTTTCGAAGATTCTCGAATCATGGCATCTTCCAGGACTGCCAACGCTAATATATGTGAATCTATAACTGTTCACAAAAACAATTCTTGTAATATTTCACCCAGCAAATCAAATGTTGCTGCAGACGTTCCCGCCATATTCATGCATTTTGTCAAAATTGCATTATTCTGCTCCATTGAACATAATAATTCCAAAACACTGCTTGAATTCATATTATTGTTTTTGTTAAATTATTTTGTTACAGCGAAATCAAAACAAAGCAGCGGCTGTTCACTTAACGCATAACGCACTTTTGTGCCAGTGTGAACACCAATTCTGCGTTGTTGCGTCGATGACGATATCCATAGCAAACTCGCTGTAGTATAAACGCCATATAAGCATTGCGCCTTATTAAAAACGATGAATAACGTTGCAGTGGACAAAATGCGTATAAATTTGGTATAAAATAAAAAATCCAGTAAAAGTTGATCTTCCAACAGAAAAAAGCCAGATTTTCCGCTTCCCGCAATTTGCAAATTTTTCAAGCAATTCGGTTTGCAAAAGTGCCAGATTTGACTGGAAAAAAGCTGATTTGACATCAGTGCTATCACTATCGCACTCCACCTTTATGTGTCTATTTAAATCAAAGCGGCTCATTTTTATTATTATGTCAATTTATTAACTTTGTTCGCATTAGTATGAAACTTTAAACATTTAACTCAAACAAGCGATTAACGCAGCGAATTAAGTCAAATCACAACTACACTTTTACGAATTATTATTTCTTTTTTATTTAATTGATTTGAAAACCTTTTTTATTTATTTATTTATTTTATTTATTTATTTATTGTCAGCTAAGAGCAGCTGACATTAAAATGAAATCAAAATTAATTTAAATTAAAAAATAGTTAAAATAATTTAAAATAAAAATATAGATTAATATATAAATCTGAAAATATAATCAAAAGTTAACGTTAAAGCTCTGGGAAATTCAATAAAAATTGAGTAGTCCAACATTTGTTGCGAGGATTGGGAAAAACCCAGAAAAACCCAATCAGACCAGCATTAGATTAGTAGTTAGTGGTTACGATTAGATAAAGCAAAAAGGATCGATCTTTTTAGTACTGGAGATGAGGCCTCCAAGGAGACAAGAGAATAAAGTTTGTTATAGTCAGAACATATAACACGAAATGGTTCATGAATTAAATAGTTGCTGAAGCAACGATCAAGGCTAAGGGGTAAAAAGTTACGTGAAGATCTAATTGGGACATTAAATTTAATTCGACTCAAAAGAACTGATGAGTCGATTTCACCATTAAGTAGGTTAGTAATAAATAATACTCCATGCATAGTTCTACGGTTTAACAGGGAGGGAAGATTAATCAAAAGGAGTCTACTTGAATACGGGGGTAAGTCTACTCCAGGAACCCAGTTAAAACTTCTAAGGGCAAATAGAAGAAATTTCTTCTGCACAGATTCAATTCTATCCTGGTGAATCGAGTATTGTGGGGACCACACACAAGATCCATACTCCAGGATGGGACGTACTAGGGATGTATAAAGCGTTTTAGTGGTGTAGGGATCGTTAAACTCTTTCGACCACCGCTTGATGAAGCCAAAGACATTAATGGCCTTATTAACCATAGACGAAATATGAGAGTCAAACTTTAGCTTAGGATCAAGAATAATGCCTAAATCTTTAATTTCAAACACGCGGTCAAGTGGTGAAGCATCAAGCAAGTAGTGAGCAGTATGAGGGGTACTTCTACAAAAAGACATGACTTTACATTTTGAACAATTTAAGTTGAGTAAGTTAAAACGACACCAGGCTGACAGGGCACACAAATCCGACTGTAGCAAGTTACAAAGAGATACATCATTGTAGGTGAAACATAGCTTCACATTATCAGCAAACATATAAACAAAAGAGTTAGTAATAACAGCTGGAAGATCGTTAATAAACAAATTAAATAGCAAAGGACCAAGGTGACTACCTTGGGGAACACCAGAGGTAACTAAAATAGGTTTAGATACAGACGACTTAAAAACAACTTTTTGTGTTCGGCCACACAAGTACTCCGAAAGCCACAATACGAGTTTTGATGGAAATCCAATAATTTTTAATTTTTGAAGCAACAGAGAATGACTAACAGAATCAAATGCCTTACTAAAATCGGTGTAAACAACGTCAGTTTGCATTTTTTCCTGAAACCCTTTGATAACAAGCGAAGTGAATTCAAGAAGGTTAGTGGTAGTAGATCTACGCCTAACAAAACCGTGTTGATAAGGCGATATAATTGAACTACATGTGTGTTGCAGTTGAGAACATATAATTTTTTCAAAGACTTTAGGAATGGCGGACAACTTGGATATGCCTCTATAATTTTTAACGTTAGACTTAGAAGAATTTTTATGGAGTGGAATAATAAAAGATTCCTTCCATATAGCAGGAAACACTGTTGAGTCAACCGACAAGTTAAATAATTTATGTAAGGGTTTACAAAGTGAATCCGCACAGTATCTAAGTATACAACCTGGCACTCCATCAGGACCAGGCAGATAGCCTGGTTTGATAGAGTTAAGGTCACTTAGAAGCGTACACTCAGTTATAACTGGGATATATATGCAATTTGACGATTGAACTCGAAAAGGATAGGAATTACTGCAACTATGTAAATTCGTTGAATATACTGATTGAAAATACTCAGCAAATAGATCGGCTACTGCCTGATCAGAACTTGCTTTTGTATTATCAAGGTATACTGAGGTAGGCAAGCAAGAAGACTTTTCGTTTAGAGTTAACAAATTTATAAAACTATTTAGGGTCACGTGAAAAGTTTAGTCTACAACGATTAAGATAATTATTATAACAAGATGTGTTAAGAGAAAGAAAACTAGATTTTGCTACTAAATACGAAGATAAATCTAAAGTAGTTCCCGATTTTTTAAATTTTTTATATGATCTTGTCTTCGCGTTTTTCAATTTCGATAGTTCCCTCGTAAACCAAGGTGGTTTATTAACACTTGAAGAACGAGTGAGGGGAACACAAATATCCAAAAGCGAATTCAAGGTCCTATAAAATATGGCAATGGCAGTTTCTATATCACTACAAGAATAAAGGCGAGACCAATTAGTATGTTGAAGAAGATAATTTAATTTAGTAAAATTAGTTTTACGAAAGCAACGGGTTTTTAAAGTATTATTAGATATTGAACTAGGGTTAAGAATTTCGATTGATAGTTCTAAGGTTGGATGGTAGGTATCTTCCGGAAGCACAAGAGGGGGTATTCTACAAGCATTACTGCAATCTGAGTCAGAAACAAATATTAAGTCCAACATTCTACCACTACAGTTATACACCCTGTTAACTTGCGATAGGCCTAACTCCAGTAGGCCATCGATAAAATCATCAGAAGTGACTGGTAACACCGCCGAAGATGTGTCATTCACAGACCATGCAACATGTGGCAGATTAAAATCACCAACCACTATCAGATTATCCATATCTGTCAAAAATGACGAAACAAGTTGCAGGGCACTCAGATGGGATGAGTAAATGTTAAAATCGGAATGAGGAGGAATATAAGAGCAAGTAACATAAAGTGAACGGAATTTCAGTAATAATTTAACACATAAAAACTCTATGTCCGGAAAATCCTGAGAATGAATCTGTTCAGAGGAAATACAGGAGTCAACAGCAATGAGAACACCACCCCCTTTGCGGGAAGTGCGATCGCATCTGTACAAGTTATATTTAGAAGGAAAAACGGAATAATCAGAAATATCGGGTTTTAACCAGGTTTCTGTAAGTGCAACTATTTGTGAATCAAAAGATAGGCTGTTTACGTATAATTTGGCAAGTTTAGTGTTAAGGCCTCTAACATTTTGGTAGGCCAAGCTAATTAGTTTTTTGCCGACGACGTGGAGGCCACAGGGTGGCTAACAGGCTGTGCACTAGTAATCCTAATACCATTTTTATTAAAATTATCATTACGCCTATTCACATACTCCTTTACAACGAGCTGTGGCGGCCAAAACTTTTCAGAACAAATCGTCGTGAAAAGTTCGGGCGGAACACTCAACTTAAAAGAAGATATGCTTCGGGCGTGTTTGAATTTAAGTTTTTCCACCCTAATATGTGGGGACTCGATATAACTTTTAATGTAGGCACTAACATCATCCGATGAAGTATCGGATGCTAGCCTAGACACAAAGATAAATTTGTTGATAGGCACAACCACAAGAGGCTTGGGAGTGCCGGCTGTACCTACAGTAGGATTACTAGGCACACAAGCTGTAGGATCAGAGGGCACTTGTAAAGGATTGTTAGCTGTGGTTAAGTTATTAATAGGATTTCTAGCTGGCGAGTTAAAAACCATTAATGGGCCAGCAATAGGCCCCGATGTGGGATTATTACTTGGCACCAGTAGTGGCTTGGTTGGCAGGACAGGTGGGACACTAGGTGGAAAAGGACCCGAAGTCTTTTTGCGCTTCGGAGATTCCGTCATAATCTTGCCATTTTTAAAATTCGCCTCAAGCTCCTTGAAAGCCGTATGCAGATTATTAAACGCTTTGTTCATAGATACAAAGCTTAGGTGAGTCTGCCTTATGAATTGAGCAGTTTCTTTCTCAACCTCATTGCAGGACTCACAATACCATTTCAGGCCAGAGTCAGCAACTAAGCAGTCCCTTATTTTGGCAGTAAAGCCAGCACATTTCATATGGATCGCGTTGTCACACAATCTACATAAAATAAAGTCTTGGTTGGTTGTACCAACCGTTTTACAATTCTTGCTGCAGCAGGTAAACATATTGAAAAATGTAAACAATGAAATAAGCAAATCGAAATGCTAAAACAAAACAATGAAGAGTGCAAGAATATATGTATGTATTAACGTTTCAATGCAATGAGTGCGTTGAAACGGTAAAAAATATAGAGAGCAAGAGAGCGTGAGCAGATAGAACCGCAATTACGTCGGATAAGAGCGGACGAAAGCGGGAGAGGACTGATGCTGAAAAGCGAGAGTAATAAAATTGACAAGCTGTTTGTTGTTAGTAGACACAGAATAAGCAAATGCAAATATATGTATATATGTATGAACGTATGTTTTCTTTAAGTAAGGCACTGCAGCGTCAGTTAAACTGCAAATTAAAGTGTATAAAAACTTGGCAAAGCTTTTTTTTGCAAACGTAAATAAGTACACGTATATTTGCAATCCCTGTTAGAATTATTTACCAGATTAAACAAATTTAAACACCGTAAACACAAAAGAACAATAAATACTTGAGAGCACGTAAAAACACGACCGTCACCAACGAAAGACAACTTGTTATTTTAAATAAACTTACATGATTTCGTAAAAATGTTGGTGAATCTTAGGGTGTAAATCCTATTTCGTTGGGCGTCAATTACGAATAAATTATGTTATAATATCCTTCTCTTGTCCAAAGCAGCAGTCATCCAGCGCGGTGGGTTTACCCCTTGATCCAGATACATATATGATTTCTTCGTGGCTGATTTTAGCTGAAGATTATGGTGAGGAGTTAACTAACTTCCTGTTGCTAGCCTTAGGCTTAGACAACAAATAAAAGATATATAATTATCGACAATCGCCGGAGCAGTATTTATTTCTGGCCCAGAAATTCTGGGCGACTTATGTGTTGTGCGCTTTATACAAAACTAAACTCAGATACATGGTTGAAAAGTGGCTAAACCTAAATGCGGAAATCCATAAGCTACCAAGTTGCAGCCGACTCAGCATAAGCGATAACGCAGCCACTTGCGACATAGTCAAGTGTCATGTTACCGCTGCCGACCAAACAGTCGGGGCGCTGAACTCATGTGTCAGCGGAATGCGTTTGGAGCAAATGGATATACATAAGCATAAGCAAGATTCTTATACAATATAATATATAATTTGTTTACAATTATTAATACAGATATTGTTTACAATAAGTTTGTGATATGCATAAGTAGTTTGGTGTAGATACAGATATTGTTTACAATTAGCTTGAGATATGCATAAGTAATTTGGTGTGCTTATGGATATCTTACTCCCCCAAGCTTAAAAAATTTACCTGTCCTCAAGCGGTTATTATATTTGGATAAATGGATGGTTGCTCGAATTTTGTTTCTATTTGTTTCTTACTTATTTCTTGCTCTTTTGGCTTTTGATAGATACCGTTAAGAATGTTAGTAATATTAAAAATATCTTTATTGATTTAAATGATCGATATTTATTGGCCGTTATTCCTGTAATTGTCTGGTTCGCTGCAATTAACATATTTACTTGCATTAGTTTTCTTTTTCTTTTTGAATTTTGATTAATAATCGGTTACTTTTCTACCTCTATTTGTTTCCTCATAATGTTTTTCATCGAATTGCCTTAATGTACCGGTCTTTCTGAATGGGTTAGTTATTTTGGCCTTTACCAATGGTGATGCTCTACATTTTGTATCTATCTCATATTCTGGACGTGTTTCGTTTAACTTCTCTATTTGTCGTTTCTTATTGCCTTGTGTGTCATAATTTGGTATTCCTGCGTACATAAATATGTCGGCTGGTGTACTATTAATCGTCTAATGTTTAGTTTTATGATTATATGTGAATAATATGATTTAAATTTTTGTCTGTTTGTTTTCTATGTTAGAGTCACTGTTAATAATTCGTAATTTTTATACTCGTTACCGAAGGTAAAGAGTATATTGATTTTGTGCAATGTCCGTCATGTTGTTTGTCCGTCTGTCCCTCTGTCTGTCTGTCCGTCTGTATGAACGCTACTTTTTTCCACACCCTTCTAGCTAGAGACTCGAAACTTTCCAATTCTCTTTATTTACGGGATAGTAAATTAAAGTGTCAAGATTGGGGTTCTACGATAACTGGGGGGCTGGCAATTGATAAATTCGATAACTCAAAACCGATATAACCCCATATTTCGTACATCCTTACAGTAAGAACTACCCATAAGTCTGCATCAAAAATTTTGGAGCCACGCCCACCCATTCCGCCCCTAGCCTCCCGCATTTTGAAATCAGAAAAGCCTATATCTCCCACAGTTTTTGAGCTAGAGCCACCAAATTTGGTGCCAAGATAGGTGATGATGACCTCCAAAAAACTGCATCAAAAGTTTGGATGCCACGCCCACCAATACTGCCCTAGCCGCCCCCATTCGCCCCAACGCTTCGTCAAAAACGTCTGTTTGATAGTACAAAATGTGTAGGGTAGTGCAGTGCAGAACAGAACACGAAAAATACAACCCTGAAAATTTTAAGTGTAAAAAAGTGTAGAACTACTGCCGCACAAAAAAGGTGTAAGTTAGAGCAAATGAAGCAACAGCTGTCTGACATGACTAACATGAGTTTGAATAACAATGAAAATTTCACTATAAGTGAGTTAATTGATGACGACAGTGATGATGAAATTATTGCAAGCTCCTCTGATCCAAGTGGTGATGAAGAAGAGGATTTATTAATGGTGCAATTGTTAGATTTCCCGATAGGAAACAGAAATTGTGTGATGGACTATTTGACAAAAACTATTCCAACCTACACGGATAAAAATTTCAAACGCATTTGCGAGCTACAAGAGGAATTTTGTGCTTGAATTCACCCAAATAGCCTTTTCTTTATTTTCATTGGGTGCGGCAGCTGCTGCTTCCTGCTCTAAATATTCTTCAGGCTATGCATATTGTATAAAAAGTTATAAAATAAACTCATTAGACATTTTGTATTGCAATGTTAAACTGATTTGTAGACCTCAAAACCGTAACTGACACAAAACAGCTGTTTTGTTGTTTTACACTTTTCTGCTCTTGATTTTTGGTGGTGTAGAAAAGTGCAGAAAAGTGTAAGTCAGGGCACACTAAAAAACACAGGGCAGAACCATGATACAAAAATATACGATAAGGCATTTACGCGCACAACTTTTGACTCGTTCTGCGCATGACGTCACGATAGACACATTTTGTGTATAATTGTATGAAATGAGAGCGTTATTCGATATAAATGAATCAATTTGCTAAATGTTAGGTAAATCAAAATAAAACCCATTTCCAAACACGAATTTTATAATTAAATTTACTATTTATGTTATTATTTTTCGGTATTTTCGCTTACGACTAACATTTTGTATACTTTGGTTTGCTCGCTTAAGACTTTTATTGTCTTTCAGTTCATTATTTAAAGTTCTTATTCTAAAGAACATCATTGACCGTAATGCTAAAGATTTAATTTTTTTAGAGCAGTCGATGCCTTCGGCTCTTTCCAACAAATTTTTTAAATAGTTATCTTTAATGTTTAATGTTTTACTGTTGTAGTCGTCAAACAGTGCCTTCAATTTTTTCATTACTCCCATCATTTCTTCTGTTGGCTTTGCAAGACCTCCTTCGTCCAACTGGTTGACCCAAGTAAAGGATTTTTCTTTATTTTTTTCTGCGATGTTGGTATCGTCGTGGCGCAGGCGATGGCACACATACCCGGCAAGGTTCTCCAACCCATCGTACTGCAAGTCGTTATAATTGTCTTCTTCTGGCTCTTGCACAATGCCAACTGAAGATTTCAATATGCAACTTAAGAATAAAAAAATATTAAAATTGTTTTAGAGTAGGATTGTATTTTCGTACCAGTAAGAGGCAGTGCAGTTCCCTCCAAGTCGGGAGTATCATCAATTAGAACATTTGCCTCATTCGACAAGACGCCTTCATTTCGACCAAGGATGTAGGACCGAATTCTGTATTTAAATTCTAACTGATTTGGGTGATCTTCCGTATTCACTTCAAAAACATCTTCTAGGGGCTCTTCATGACCCACATTCAGCGCTTCCACAGGACGAGAGTCTTTTAAGAGTGTAGCCACTATTCGCTTCCGTTCACGGGTCTCTTTTCGTGAAGTTCGCTGGCAATCTCTTACTGTTGATGCGACTTTTTATAAATAGTTGGACAAGCTGTAGCATTCAAAAGTCTCAACTTTGCAAAACCTATACTCCGTTGATTAGCATATAAAAAGATGACAAATGCACACTTAAATACCCATTTGAAACTGCATATTGTTCGAAAAATCATCCATTGTGAAATGATCTTCACAAATAACGGCAGTATCAGCATTGAATTCATTTCTGCGGCAAAATTTTATCCACAGTGCCCTTAGATTTTTGCATTTAGGGAATGTAAATGAATGCATTTTCACATCTTTACCATTGTTATGTTTTCCACACCCAAACACAGCACAACGCATAATTTATTTAGTTCTTTTACTTCTTTTCACAAATTAAACAAATGTAAACAAACCACAGCAGGTCTATCGTGACGTAAAAAACGGTCAGCTGATAAAAAGCAATATGGCGGACATGCGCAATGCCTCATCTGGTAGTCTTTGCATCATGATATCTAGCGGCAGTCATAAGAGCGACGCGCGCGCTGATCAAGCTTTAAGCCGCTCTTTGTGTTGCAGCATATATTCGCTCAGCTGTGCATGCTGCTTGCAGTGAGTACCATTTACAGTTATATTTCTTCTTCTTTGTTCTTCTCTCTGTTATTTTACTGTGGCTACACTACTCTTCTTAACCCATTAAGTGCCCATTAAAAGATTTAAATATTAGTAAAAGTCTACTTTTGAAACTTTTTTCCAAGGGCTTAAACATAAAATAGAGAGTGAACATAAATGAGCAACAACAAAGGAGCATGATCGGAGCGAGATTTCAAATTATCTGATTATCATAAGAGCAACACGCGCGCTTATGTGAACGCCCTTTGCTTATTCGAAATTGTATATCAATAATATATCAATAATGTTAGACCCCATTTACACGCTGAAGTTTTTTCATGAAGTTTTTTTTCATTCTGTTTTAAAACTTCTTCGGAATTCAAGTCGCATTTACACGCTGAAGTTTTTTCATGAAGTTTTTCCTTTGAAAATGCAACTCTGGTTTTTAATCTATAATCGGTATACTTTAAAGTCATCGATTGTTTTATATGTAAACAACAGCTGATTAAAACTTATAAGAGTGATATTTGAAATAAAATGGATAAGTTAAGCAAATTAATTAGTGCAACAGCTATGGCGGTTGAAGAAACCGATTTTGATTGCGAAGAAGATGTGAAGATCGTCTTAAAATTGCTGGATTGTTGCAAAACTGCGGCAGCTACGCCAAAGTTCAGAAAACGCACGTAGTGGGTGAAGCCATGGCGGCAAAATAGACCAGACCACGGCTCATTTTCGTTTTTAATAAAAGAGCTTTCTTCAGATTTATCATAATTTTTTTCTTACATCCGTATGGATATAGAAACATTTAAGTATATTTTGATGACCATCGAAAGAGACATAGTGAAGCAAGACACAATCATGCGAAAAGCAATTGCCGCCGATGAAAAACTGGCTGCCACTTTGCGTTTCCTTTGCGTTTCCGTGCCGTGCCTGAAGTGTGCTCTGCAATTTGGAAGCATTTCAGAGGCACATACTTAAAGGTTTGTATAATATAAATATCCTTTTAATTTTTATAGTTTATAATAAAAACATATGTATTTATTTCAGTTCCCAAGTACTCCCCAAGATTGGGAAAATATTGCTGAGAAGTTTGCAATAAAGTGGCAATTTCCCCTCTGCTTAGGTGCGTTGGATGGAAAGCACATCGTGTTCCAAGCCAAGCGATCTGACGGGTCATTTTATTTCAATTATAAGGGAACGCACAGCATTGTTCTGCTTGCACTGGTGGACGCAGATTTTAAATTTATTTACATCAACGTGGGCTGCAATGGGCGGACTCATGACTCTGGAGTACTTTTACAAAGCGATTTGAGGCCCATTTTGGACAACGCCGGAAACGTTTTACCAGCTGACAAAATTATTGGCAATGGACGGCGACTTCCATATGTGATAGTTGCTGATGACGCTTTCCCACTTGGAAAGCATGTAATGAAGCCGTATTCGAGTCGGAGCAATATCAAAGAAAATCAAATTTTTAATCTTCGCCTTTCTCGTGCGCGGCATGTTGTAGAGCACGCATTTGGTATACTGGCCAACCGATTCCGAGTTTTCCAGCAACGTATCAACATGTCGGTTGAAAACGTGGAAATAATTACTAAGGCATGTTGCGTTTTGCATAATTTACATGCGTCGAAGAACTCAGCATATACACAAATGCCACTAGAAGAAGGAGCTCAAGATGACGAAGCACAACCATCAGCTACCATTGCCCGAAATGCCAGGGGTGTTGCTGAAAAAGTTCGAGAGGGATTTGAAGAGTACTTCAACAATGAAGGCAAAGTTGTATGTTTATATGTATGTTTGTATGTACGTATGTTTGGTGATTTTTAATAAAACTTTAATACATTGATATTAGGCTTAATAATTTAATGTATTGTTTTTAACTGTTTTGAAGAGATGAACGTTGCTCGCTTAAATCCCTATCTGCAACTAACGCTTCCCGCATCACTGTTTGGATTTTCCAGCAGGTGTCCTGGCGAAGATTGTCGTTTTCTATTTTTTCAATTGCGAGGCAACCATTGATCCAAGGGAATCATATTCTGTTTTCTGGCCCATTCGGTTCGCAATCAAAGTCTTCACTCCTTCAATATCTTCATTTAAAAAATCAAACCCTTCTGAATGACAGTTTTGGTGAAGGTGAAGGTACTGGTGATGGTGATGGACTGCTGAAGGAGTCTGTGGGACAGGCGAACTCCATCCGATCCTCATTATCTAAGTCCTCTTTGTCCTGAAAACATTTAATAATTATACTGATGTTAAACTCACAAAATCTAATTTTACATACATCGCAAAGGCTTGAAGATGACTCCCGCATTTTGGTGTGGGCACCTAAAAACTCCATTGAATTAAAATACCATATTTTTGGCGTATACACATCAGCTCGGCCAGCTCCACTTTTTTTGCTTGCCGCAATTAGTCGGGTTTCCTTGTTGAATTGCACTCGCAAAACATGTATTTTTGACTTTATTGCCTCAATTGTAATTTTGGGCTCTTTTTCTTTTAAAACTTCATAAATTGAAACAAAACTGCTATTGCGCTTCACTCGGTCTTTGTATAATTCACTACGAATATTATACAAATGTTCGTGCTGCTGGTATTGCGTTAAGAGCAGCTCAATTAATTCACACGACCAAAACATTTTTTTTACTTTAAATATGCTATCTCACGTTAACGCCAACGTTTAATAGTGCGATATGTGAATATCGATAGCTTGATTATTCTCATGAAACACTGTGTTTCTTTCTGTCTGTGCAACTCTGTTTTTACATTCTATCGGAATAAGGCAAAGCAAAATTAGAAGAAAAATTCACGACTTAACAAGTAGTGAATTTTTGCTTGAAGTTTTTACCCCTCTACTCCCCTTGCCTACAAACAAAAGATTCAGAGAGAAAATTCATGAAAAATTTTCAGCGTGTAAATGGGGTCTTAGTGTGTTACGTTTTGTCTAAGTTATATAAGCAGCAAGCAGGCGAATCCACCCCCATAGCATATTCTGGTGTGGGAAATTTTTCTAGACGCACCAAGTTTTGTTATGTTGTTGTTGTTTTTTTTTTAAATCAATGTCACCAACAAAAAGTTGCAGTGCGGGCCCAACAACAAAACTTACAACAACAACAAACGCTACTTGGGTCGTAAATCAGTTGTCAAAGGCGCACAAATTTGAAAAAAAAAAAATGTGCACTGTGCGAAGTGAAACACGTACATAAAATTATGAAATTTAAATTTTCAAGCGCATTCTTCACTTATTTGTGTATGCACTTATTCATTAAGAAGCGGAAATCCGTTTCTTTTTTGCAAGTGTACGAACCTTTTTTTATGACTTTGCTTGTGCGACGCGAAGGCGTCGCTGCGCATTTGTTTTGTTTTTATATTCTCGCTCGCGATCAAACTCTCAGCTTGTGCGACAATCAGGCGACAGTAGTGGAATGGGTACTTGTTGTAATTGTAATTTGTTTTTTAAAGTGGGTAAAAAGTGCTCCAAATCGTATGGGAGGTACTTGAAGGAGTTGTCCAAATAAAAATTCCCTTCTTAGTGCTCACCTCCTACCTGCATGGAAAATTGTGTGAAAATTTCAGCCTTCTAGCTCTTTTCGTTTAGGCTGTGGCTCTTCCATTCTAGTCAGGACAAACTCTTTTATATATATATATTAAATTACACTACCTGTTGTTTGGTCGATGTAACCTTCAATATGTATGAAAAATCTAATAGTTTTTAGATTTATAAAACAACGAAAACGAAATAATGAGACGCGGTTTTTTCTGGTAATAGCGAATATAATTCGTGTGGTGGCTTCAAGTATAAAATGACGATTAAAAAGTAGCTTAGCCTAATACAATTGCGTGGGCCACAGACGGCCACACGCAACACAAATTCGCCGTCGGCAGATTGCCGATCGGCCTAAAAGCTTCCATAGCTTAAGAGCGAATTCATGCTTTCTCTTAAACTAACTTAAGCTATGTCTACAAACTATAAATAATTGTTCTGCTCCAACATTCGGTGTTGGTGCCAGCTTGTGTAAAGGCCGTTTAATAACGCCGGCCGGCGTTCTTATCTCGGCCACCCGCACCTTGCCGTCCTTCCCAGCTACGACGCGTGTGACGCGCCCGATGATCCATCGTTGAGGGGGGGTGTTGTCGTCGTGGACGAGCACGACCGCCCCTTCTCCCATGTTGGCCACGCCTTTGCTCCACTGGGCTCGCTGCAGCAGGTTGAGCAGGTAATCCCTGGACCACTTGCGCCAACAGTGCAGTTTGTGCACTAACAACTGTCGCCACCGCTTCCAGTATGCGGCTACGCGCTCGTTGTTGGGCTCCTCGGGCTTGGATCCTGTGAGCAGCCCCAGCAAAGGCTGGCCGATGAGCAAATGCCCTGGCATCGTCACCTCTCCATCGTTCTGGTCGCTGCTGTCTGCCACGAGCAGCCTGGAGTTGCGTGTGTCCAGCGTACGCATGGCGTCGCCTGACCCTCGCGCCAGCCTCTGTTTGGCAGCCTCTACTGTTGCTTTCCACAGTCTGCCGAAGTGCGGTGTCCGCGGAGGGATAGACCTCCATTGCACAGCTTTCTCCTTGCGGAGGTGAAGCGCTTCGTGGACCTCCTTCAGCACGTTGCTCGCTCCAATGAGCCTTTTAAAAACAATAAGAAAGGCGTCAGTGTAAAGGTCAGTCACAAATTTCAAGACCGCCTTTGAGGCGAAACAAACAAATACGGCAACGTACATTTTTAAAGGTGGTCTACCTCTCACTCTGTAGCTTACATAATTAGGCTGCCTCAACAATCCAATCAGAACTTTTGCACCAGCATGGAAGTGGCTAAGGTGCAAATGCCTGAAGAAGATGCTGAAGAATTCAGAATTCTTTGGTAGCAACAAAGAAAATTTAGCATCATGTGAGATAGGGCCGTGTAGCATACGCCCTCCTACTCGATATAATTCAAATTTAATACCATTTTCCTCAACTTCGTGGATAAATGGATTTAACGATTGCAGTATTGGAGCTAATACTACCGACTTTGTTAACAGCATTTTTGCCGTAGTGACAAATGGACACAACAAGCCTAGAGAGTCAAACAAGCGAGAGGCTATGAACAAGATATAACGCTTTTTTGGTTTTAGGGAAGCAAAACTATCCACTTCAAGATGATATTTAAAAACATCCTCTTGAGGTGCCCAACGCATTCCAAGCGTCTTAACCGAGCTTTATACAAATTTCTCCACTGGCGCTCCTGTCACCAGACCGATTCTGGCAATTGGAAGCCCACTTGGCCAGTGGAAATCCTCCTTCGGACAATATGTCACTAACCTGGCTGCAAATGGTGTCCAGTTCTTTTAAACTGTCTGCACCTGCCAGCATACCGTCAACATAAAAACAATTTTTAATCACATCCGTGCCAATGGGGTATGATTGTGTGTCGATATTTGCCTATTCAAACAAACAACGTACAGCCAAAAAGGGTGCTGACGCTGTATCATATGTAAAAGTATTCAATCTGTATACCTGTAAGTTTTGAGAAGTGGCTTCTCTCCACAAGACAAGTTGAAAGTCTCTGTCGTCCTCAGAAACATTAATCTGCCTATACATTTTTGAAATGTTGGCAGGTACGGCATATTTGTTCAACCGAAAGTTGACCAACGTTGAATACAACTCCCTCTGAATAGTTGGCCCCACCATTAGTGTTTCGTTGAGCGAAACTGCTGTTGATGTTTTTCTAGAAGCATCAGAAACAGCTCGAACAGATGAGGAATGTAGTAATGCTGTTCTGGAGGAGCAGACTTCAGAATGGACATATGTCCCAAATCCAAATACTCTTTCATGAAGTCATGATACATATTTTTAAGGGTTTCATCCCTTGACAGTTTGCGCTCAAGTTGCAAAAACCGCCTTTCAGCAGTTTGAAAGGACAGGCCAAGAACCTTGGGATCGGTCTTAAAGGGAAGATTAACTTGAAAGCGACCGGTAGTTAACCGTTGCACAGTTTTTGTGAAGTGCAATTCACAGGCCTGCTGTTCAGCTGTTTGTCGGACAGCCTGCGACTCGATTGGACATTGATCCAATTCCCAAAAACGATTAACTAAAGAGTCGAGAGAACAGATAGAAACTTGAGCTACTGCACTATTACTATACTGTTGCCGAGGCACTTGTCCAGTATATTTGCCCGCTACAATCCAGCCGAGCAATGTTTTTTGCATGATGGGCAGCTCGGAATGTAGTTTTATTTGCCCAACGCACAATAATCCATAAAACAATTCCGCTCCCAATAGCACATCTATCTTCGCTGGCTTATAGAATTCGGGATCTGCCAACTTAATATTTTTTGGAATTTTCCAATTCAATATGGATAGAGCCTGTCCAGGCTGAGATGTGGATATCGATTTCAGTACCCAGCACTCAGCGGAAAACGTGTGTGAAATGATGCACAAACCTTATTGTTGCTATAAGTGGTTGCCCCACCTACCATTGAGATAGCAAGGGAAGTTGGCTCGCGTTTAAGCCGTAGCCTCTGGGCCATGCTCTCAGACATCAAATTTATCTGCGAGCCACTGTCCAGCAACACTCGTGCTGGATGCAACTGTCCAAATCTATCTTTTATATTTACGATGGCGGTAGCAAGAACGACTTGATCCGCATTACGCATGTGACCAACATATGCCTCTGAAGTTGAGGCTTGAAGTGCAGCTGCCTCACTTTGTACTGGTGTGTTATACCTATGAAGCAAAGAGTGATGAGGCTTTGAACACACACGACACTTCGACGCCTTGCAGTTCGAAACTATGTGTCCCACGGTCAAACAGTTCAGACACATCTTTTGAGTTTTGACGTACTCAAATCTTTGCATCACAGAAATAGCACTGAATGACGGACAAGAATATATATTGTGATCTGCAGACTTGCAATAAGTGCATGCAGACGACGACCTATGCGCTGAGCTAGCACATGCAAATGAAGATTTTTGTTGAGGCTTTCTCACTTCATTGCGTACTTTTGATTTGTCACGAGTTGACTCTTCTGCAGCCAAATATTGGTACCTCCTATTTAACTGCTTAGCACAATCTTCCCAAGATGGCAGCTTATCATAATCAAGCTGCTCCTCAAAACGAGACTTAGTCTTATGGTCTACTTTAGCCATGACCATATGAATAATCATTGCATTTGCAATGTCTTTGTCGTCACCCAGAGACGACAACGATGCATATATTGCAGACACTGTATCTATTATCGATCTTAAACTCGACGCAGATGGTCTGGTCATGCTTGGCAAATCAAACAATTGAGCAACTGTATCAAAATATATAAGGCATTTACTGTCGTAAACTGACTTTAGACTAGCAAGGGCCTTAGGGTAGTTACAATCTGTTAGCTGATATGGCTTAACTACACCCAATGCTTCATCTGACAAACAAGAAACTAAATGGTTAAATTTTTCAACGTTTGTTAATGACGCGTCGTCATCCACGAGACTCTCGAAAAGGCACATAAAGTTTCTAAACTCCGAATGTTTACCACTAAATTTCGGTAGACGCATTTTAGGCAGTTGAGATCGCTGGCTCGAATTCATTGAGCAATCATGTTGTACCTGTGTGTCGAATCGTGGCTTAATTGCATTCATAAAGAACGCTTTTGTTACGACACACAAATCCTCTAACGGCCCTCTGCTTTCGTTAGCTGGATTTAAACTGTCCAGCTCTGCCTGTAAATTCATAGCTTTTTCAACATACCCTTCTAATAATTCTAATCGACATGCTTACTCTGTTTTGTCGGATGAGATTTTTTTTGATTTAAAGGCTGTTTGCATGCGAGCAATGTCAGCACTAACTTTATCAAACTTCTGCAAACATAATGTTAACTTAACATTAGACTTAGACGCTGCTGGCTTTTCGAGTGACAGTTTATCTGATTCAGAAATATTTAAGCTGACTAAAAACAACATTTAACAAACGCAGAAAAAAGTTCGGCACACTTTGTGAGCTACCCTAACGCACGCACTGCGCATATGTAACAGAACGCCAAGCTTGCTTACTGAACACACACACGCACTCTTGGCGATATGTGAACAAACAAACGAAAACGGTCCAAGCGACCGAAAACAAGCAAGTCAAGCGGTTGCTGCAGCCACTTTGTGGGTACAGCTATAAAATAAGCGGGGTGCGGGGGTTAAACAAAGTAAAGAGAGAATTTGGAGCAAGCGCGCGCACAAAACGAACAGACGATCAAGCCAAGCTTTACCCGCAAGCAAAGAGGGGATGAAAAGAACAAGCGGCAAAATTTGGCGCGAGCGCACGCATAGACAAACCAATGTATAAAATAAATGCAAGCGCAAGCAAAGAGCGAAGAAAGGTTAACGAACGAGCGAACAACCAGAGGTTAATGCACAAAAATGTTTAACAAAGTTTGTGTGTATGTGCGAGTGCAAACATATGTTTTACTGTATGAACATTTATTGTTACGTAGCGATTAGTTGAGAAGCGAAAATAAAAAAAACACTTTGCAGTTGCACAAACACACGAACTATATGAAACGCAATAAATAGACCACCGTTTGAAACCTTAATTTTGTTTCTTGTATTAAATTTTTATTTATTCACTTTTGTATATGTATGTAAATATGTTGCCGTTTTGTTTATTTAAATCAAATGCACAAAGTGCCAGAAATTGAGCGGTTTCTACGTGTATGAACGCATGTACTGTGAAGTAGGCCGCACCGGCCCCCTTCACAATGGATTATGTTTATCATTTTTATTAATATTTAGTTGTTCTTCATTTATTATATTATACTTTTTAGTTTAAAGTCGCAAGGAGCGCATTATTGAGTTAGTTGAAACTTATTATTTATCATTTTTATATTTATAGTTTATAGTCGCAAGGGAGCGCATTGTTGGTTTAATTTACACGTTGGTATTATATTTATAATTGTTAAGGCGCAAGAAGCACATCGTTTGGTTAAAATCGTAGGTATGGTTTTGTTAGACACAAGGAGTGCGCAGCATTAATATTTAATAAACGCAAGGAGCGTAGAGTATTTAGATTTATTGGATGTACATGTTTTTGATTGACGCTTAACGTCTAAGAATTTAAATATAACCGCCCCAGAACGCAGAGTCGCAAGATGCAGCGCGCCAGCTGCGATCACCAAATCCACCACGGTCACGAGCAAGCGTGGGGAGCAGCAAAACTACAACTTGGGCCGAAGTCAAAGCGTGGGCAGGGGAGTCGCGATGGATGTATGAAAGTGAGCGGACGTGTACGCGCTTAGAATATAGTTAACGAAAAGAGACAGAGTTTAAATAAAGATAGTTCGCCATAGTTCATATATATGGGTATATATATATGCAGTTAGGTTTAGGTTTAGGATTTTGTACGTGTAATCTTTGATAGTAATTAAATAAATTGGTCACCGGCAAATCCGTGACCCAGTGGAGTGCAATTGCTGTGTGTTTTCTTTCGTTCTATTTCTTCGCTTTGGGTTTTTTTTGTACACGCGCGTACGCGAGTCAAGCTGAGTCGCTTTATACCCTGGCCGCTGAGTGTGCCTTCCAACTTGTAAAACCGCGCACAGTAAAGTCTCACCAAAAATATATAAATATTCTTGTGAGGTGTACCTGGCCAGACTGAGTTCATACCCTGGCTAAATTACTCCTTTACAAGTGGCGCCCGAGCAGGGACTTTAAAGTGCAAAGGTGTGGTATAAGCTGGAATTAAAGCCCCAGAAATACCACCAACAAGTGTGGAAGTGAAGTGCATAAATGTGAAGTGCGGGTATACCCGGCGATACCCTGCTTTACAAGTGGCCAGCGAGAACGGTTTTCGAGCGTGGTTTTGTGCAATCGTCGCGGCACAACGAAAGTGACGGCGTAAGGCAAGTGCAGATAAGAATAACTGTTTGCGTTCGAGAAGCATTGCCTTAGCAACATTGGCGGCGCAACGAAATTGACGGTGGAAAAAGACTCACCGATCAAACTAGCGGTTCGCGTTCGAAGGCTGTGCATAAGTGAACACCTGCGGCGCAACGAAAGTGCTGGCAAAGTGCGTGAGCGGTCAACGAACGGCGTGACAGTAGCTGGTACAGGCAGCTGCAAAGTCGCGGTCGCTTCGCACAGTGGGCTTCTACCGCGAAAATCAGCAAATTAAAACTGACTATTGTTCTGAGTGCGGAGTTGTCCCATCGGTTCTGGTCGAGTATCGGACTAATGGGAAGTCGCCGTACAGTGGGCCGCGACCGTATAAACGTACAGGGGAAAAAAAAAAAAATGAAATGATTTTTTTTTTTTGTGAAAAAAATATAGAGTAACCGTGATAAACAGTGACTTGCTAACAAAATTCTTTTTATACACCGGGGGAAAAAATTCGTGATACCGTGGATCGAAAAAAATTTTCTTTTTATTTTCGCAATAAAATAAAACAATCGCAATAAACAGTGACCAGTTAACAGAAAAGTTTTATTACACTGCAAAAAAAAAAATATTAAATTAATTTCGCAATAAAGTAAAATAACCGCAATAAACAGTGACCAGTTAACAAGGAAAATTTTTTTTTATTACACTGCAAAAAAAATACAGAAAATTCGTAATACCGTGGACAAAAAATTTTTCTTAGTAATAAAAAGAATAACCGCGACAGACAGTGACAAGTTAAAAGTTCTTTTACACCGGAAAAAAAAAATATTCGGGAAAATTTTTTTTTTAATTTCGTTACAAAAACGGTTACCGCGATAAAACCGTGCCAGATTAAGAGTGCAAATTTTTGCGAAGCGGTACATATACGGCTCGAGACTTTCGTTTTTTTTGATTAGATGGAGGAACCCAAGATTATCGAGCCTGCCCGAGTGGAGGTCGTAGGAAGCCGCAACCCCGGTGTGGGTGTGCAATGGGTCTACCACTGCCATAAGGAGGATCTAGAGGATATCGTCCGGGAGCTCGGATTGGAAAAGTGTGCCACGGTAACTGACTACCGGAAGCTGGTATGTACTTTTATAAGACAAGGTGGTCATACCACCGATATATGGGCCCGGTTAGCGGAATGGGAGTTGTGGTTCGCCAAGATCCCAGTGTCGCCTACCCGGACTGCCGCTTCTGTTGCAGGAATACGACCCAGGCAGAAGTCTGAATCAGATGCGGCAATACCATCAATGCAGACCGGTGGCACGGAACATTTGCGTCCGCCCTCCAACAGTACGATTTATAATGAATTTTCCCCACAGAATACAGCATGTATCCCCGATATACGAATAAGGTCGCCTCTAGCATCCGGGGAAGATACCCCGGTGAGACAGGTGAATCCCCTAGCATCCGGGGAAGATACCCCGGTGAGACAGGTGAATCCCCATCTTAATTCTAGCGATAGTTATAGTACCCATAGGAACGGGATGGTCGTCCCTGAACTGGTCCGGAAGTGGGGTATCAGGTTCGATGGATGCACCGATCCACTAGTTTTTCTGGAGACAATTGAGGACAGGGCGTTGTCATACGATATAGGCTTAGACCGGTTGCCGAGGGCAATGAGCGAGGCTCTAACGGGTAAGGCAGCGCGGTGGCTGTCAATAAGTAGGCTAAGGGACGCGACTTGGGCGACATTTAAAGCCGAGTTCTTGGAGTTTTTTCTACCGCCCCAGTATTTCGACAGATTAGAAGACAGTATCCGGGCAGGACGGCAACATGATAACGAGCCGTTCATGGACTACTTGCTCGAGCTGCGGGGTATGATGTACCACGCAGGGTACAGGGCAGAACAGGAATTGCATAGGGTATATGAGAATTTGGCACCAGAGTACCGTTTGTACATTCGTAGAGGGGACTTCTCCTCTCTGGCGCAGCTAACTCAAATGGCAGCCGAGTACGAGAACGTGAGTCAACAAAGCCGCGAGCGTGCAGCACGGGGTAGGACCAGGGTTAATAGGTATTCGGATGGATTAGCCGGTGAGGTAGCCCCCGCCAAACATGTTAATCCTTTCCGGACGCAACCACAGCCAGGGTCAAGCGGTAATGTGGGGAATACGCCACAGTTCGGGCATACAGGAGTAATCTCAAACGGGATGATCAGCCAAGTGCAGTCGAGGGCTATAGGCGGGAAGAAGCTATGCTACAACTGTTCGCAGGAGGGTCATTTTGCCATGGAGTGTCCCAATCCACGGGTACAGTTTTGTCGGCAGTGCGGGACCAAGGGGGTCAATACCAGCCAGTGTTGTCAGCAGGCAATGGCGGGAAACGATACGCGGCACCATCTGGGACGGGATCCGATGGGAGCCGACGTGAACCAGTCCCGAACTTAGAATACCCTTTAAGAGTGGAAAACGGGCGGATAGTCGCTACTGTAAGAGTCGGGGACCAAGTAGCGACTGCAACAGTAGATACAGGGGCGACTAGGAGTTTTATTAGTGAGGAGTTTTCCCGCAAGGTGACCAGTGGGGGCGAGATGCTGGACGCCTGCCCGAAAATTCGCCTAGCCGATGGGTCCACCCTAGAGGTAAAGAAGCTATTGAGGGTAAAGGTTGGTCTAGCGGGGACAGAGGTCACGGTGAGTACTAGGGATAGACTTTTTGTGCCGGGTGGGGACGACCATCGAGTGTGGCAAGGCTAGGTTTATTTTGGAAGCTGTGGAAGTACCAGATATAGAGGAGGAGCAGGTCCTAATGGAACGTGAGCCAGTTGTGAGCAAACCGGAGGAGGACGGCGGATCAAGGCAGGTGAAGGATGCCCCAGGGGCACCTCAGCCCAGCATCGCCGTGGGAACGGTTCGAGGAGACAGCGTGGACGCGACAACGGCAGGAGTACAACGGTTCGGCGAGGTAGGAGGGTGCGTCATACCCGGCCTCGCAATAACACCGGTGGAAAATGCCGAAACCAAGGAAAACGAGTGGCCAGAGGATTTGGAACTAGAGATAAAGGAAATACTGAAAGCGGAATTGGCTCTCTTTGATGAGCTGCAAGGGGTGTCCCACGTAGCTGAGCACCGGATCATCATGAAGGACGACAAGCCGATTAAGCAGAGGGACTATAACCTCAGGAGGAGAGAATGGCGACCAGGACTCAAAACGTTGGTGCTACTAAGAGCACGGAGAAGATAACCAACCCGACCGAGCGCCTGACAAAGAGCAGACTTGTCACAGTTTTAATTAATCCCTTTATTCTCTTTTTATTAACACTAACCTAAATTGAATTCATAAAGTAAGACTAACCGATTGTGTCTATAAACCCCACAGAATACCCAAAATGAGCGGCAGAATCCCGTATGTGGTCAGCAGCGGTGATGAGGAGGATTCCGAGGGTACCACCGAGGGTTTCGAACGAGAGCTGCTAAACCAAGCCCCGTCGACGTACAGGCATACGCTACTCCACCACAGAAAAGAGACCGCCTGCGTCGTGGATGGCGGAATCCTTCTCATGACGGTGGAGACGTCCACTGTGTTCGTCAGAATGCCAGGCCTCCGAGCATCGAGCCCGGATGCCGATCGGACACCTACCGGTGGAGCGCAGCGTGGCAGCAGACCCGCTGAAGGAGCACCCGCAGCTGGTAGCGTTGGACGAGGCACGGCAAGCAAGAGCGAGGAGGAGCGAAGAGTGGAGGACGTAGCCGTTCCGCCCAAGGACGTTCTTGACTTGTGGGAGGAGGGCCTCGAATCCGTGGTGGCCGAATTAGAGTCGGCGAAGATGACCGATCCGCCAACCCAGGGACAAGTACGACCGCCAAAAACGTGGGCGATACGTCCCGCCAATTGGGCAGTATTCCCCGTTGAGGACGGACTCACCAACGCCGCGGTCACGGCCATATCGGAGGCGTTAGCAAGCTGCACATCGGTGGCCCGCCGATCCCGGTTTAAGGTGGAAGTGGATGGAGAATTGCACGGCGTGACTAGGAACGCATCCGGGCACGTGACTATCACGCTACCCAAGAAAGGGGGGGGTGTGAAGTAGGCCGCACCGGCCCCCTTCACAATGGATTATGTTTATCATTTTTATTAATATTTAGTTGTTCTTCATTTATTATATTATACTTTTTAGTTTAAAGTCGCAAGGAGCGCATTATTGAGTTAGTTGAAACTTATTATTTATCATTTTTATATTTATAGTTTATAGTCGCAAGGGAGCGCATTGTTGGTTTAATTTACACGTTGGTATTATATTTATAATTGTTAAGGCGCAAGAAGCACATCGTTTGGTTAAAATCGTAGGTATAGTTTTGTTAGACACAAGGAGTGCGCAGCATTAATATTTAATAAACGCAAGGAGCGTAGAGTATTTAGATTTATTGGATGTACATGTTTTTGATTGACGCTTAACGTCTAAGAATTTAAATATAACCGCCCCAGAACGCAGAGTCGCAAGATGCAGCGCGCCAGCTGCGATCACCAAATCCACCACGGTCACGAGCAAGCGTGGGGAGCAGCAAAACTACAACTTGGGCCGAAGTCAAAGCGTGGGCAGGGGAGTCGCGATGGATGTATGAAAGTGAGCGGACGTGTACGCGCTTAGAATATAGTAAACGAGAAGAGACAGAGTTTAAATAAAGATAGTTCGCCATAGTTCATATATATGGGTATATATATATGCAGTTAGGTTTAGGTTTAGGATTTTGTACGTGTAATCTTTGATAGTAATTAAATAAATTGGTCACCGGCAAATCCGTGACCCAGTGGAGTGCAATTGCTGTGTGTTTTCTTTCGTTCTATTTCTTCGCTTTGGGTTTTTTTTGTACACGCGCGTACGCGAGTCAAGCTGAGTCGCTTTATACCCTGGCCGCTGAGTGTGCCTTCCAACTTGTAAAACCGCGCACAGTAAAGTCTCACCAAAAATATATAAATATTCTTGTGAGGTGTACCTGGCCAGACTGAGTTCATACCCTGGCTAAATTACTCCTTTACAGTACATAAATTGAAACTAGTGTTTCTGTTGAGTTCTGTTAAGATACTGATTTTATTCTTACAAATCCTAGTCCTTATATACTAACAAAATGTCTTAGAGTAGGTCTGCGGTGGCACATAATCGCCAGCAGATAGTCACTTTTTGTTTAGGTTAATTTCTATTTTAAATATTAGTGTAGGTCTTTTGACAATCTTTGGTGACCTTATCTTTTGTTATGATTTTATTTATATTTTTAGCTCTTGCTGCAGCCGCATGCAGCAGGGTTAAAATGCAGTTTTGGTATATTTTACCAAGACTCTATTGAGACTTGGTGTCAAGTGTTCATGCGTGAACATTCTGCGGCGGGCCAACAAAGGTGATGGCCCGTAGTTTATTCGTTACAGTTATTTTTCTTATTACATATATAATCAATATTACCACCAAAACTAATACAACCATTAACGAAGCATGTCCAGACACGTGATGAAAGTTTAACCCATTTAATTCGACGTGATGGTCTTTTAATTGTTGGACTTTGCCTAGTAACCTATTCAATTCCTCTGAAGTACTAATATTGGTTGCTGCTATTGGATCCCACATAATTTTTGGTATTTCATTTATTTCTCCTACGTAAGAAGGAATAATGGTTTCTTGCCTTTCTGATTGTATTTTATGGTGAGCAACTAATAATTTATCTTCTGTTCTAGCTGTACAGTCAGATCTAATAGATAATATTCCTTGTTCTGACAAGTTTACTATTTCTGGGGGTGTTTAGTCACATTGTATCCTAGCAGTCGTATTACGCAGGTTTTTAAAAAGCCACGTGCTCCTGCCTTCTAATTCTACCCAGTATGTTTTGGATCTTATAATGGATTTATAAATGCAAGTTGATGGTCTGTTTGGTTTGAAAGGTGATGTTTCGCAGGTATTATCACTGGCACTGTTCCAAGGCCAATTCCCTTCACACACTCGTTTGTTTGTTCGCCATTTTTGGCATTTATTTAATGTGGATTCTTTCATAAGATGGTACGACTCCATTTCAAAATTGTATACTAAAAACTCTGAGTTTGACTGTATCATTAACAAATGCCCATCTCGCTGTACTGGTACTGGTATAATTCTAAAGAGTTGAGATGGATGCCTGCTGAACAATGGTATTTTGGCATATACGACAAGTTTATTTTCTATAAAAATTCCTTTTGCCTTCAGCAGTGTGTAAATCTCCTTAATTTCAGTATTAGTTCTTTTTCCTGGTAGTACTAATTTTTCGGATAGGCTATCTTTTATTTTTAAGATCTCGTCCCTCATAAACTTCTTCTACTTTACCCAAGTGCCATCTTGCTGGATGACAGTTTTCTTCTTTCATTATTACTATCTGATCTTTATGTATATCCCGTGTCTCTTTTTTCCACTTACTTCTTTGTTGAAGAGTAAATAAACAGTCTTCTTTCCGTTTTGCCCAAAACTCTTTTTAAGTGATATTTCACAGATTTAACTCCGGCCTCCCAAATACCTCCGAAGTGAGGTCCTGCCGGCGGGATAAAATGCCATTGGATTTTTTTTTTGTGGTCTTGATTCTCCTAACAATTTTTCTTCTTTAAACGGAATTGTTACTGTGTACCTTTCATCTAATTCCAGCTTTTCTTTGCAGCTTTCTGTTTCTGCATCTTCTTCATCATCCTCTTGTACCTCCCAAAACCTTTGTGAATCTTTAGACTCAATTATTGACGCGACTATATTTCGCTTTCCTTTGGATTTGGTGCATCCTGACACTATCCACCCAAATTCAGTATTCTGACCGAGAAGCCCGTCGATTTAAACTAATTGATTGATTCATTAATTGAATCAATAAATGCTTAAAGTGCTCTGCTGAATCTCTCAGTACTGGCAACTCTAAAGCTGAAGCAAATGCGACACAACGCATCTTGCGTCTTTTACTGCAGGATGCCTTGCCCAATTTTCTTCTATTGTCAAGGGCCTGCTAGTGGTTTTTTAGCAATGACTTTTCAAAGCACTTCTTTTTAAGCGCTAGTCATGCTTTTAATCCTTTTCCAAATTGTAAGTTCGGCTCGAGCGCCTTAGGCCTATTTCGAGAGGACAATTTTTCCGACCGTCTTTTTGACGTAATCGGACGGTCTTTGAGTGCTTCTAAACGGCAACTCAAAGACTACATATTCGGACTGCTCTGCTGAATCACTCAGTACTGGCAACTCCAAAAACTGAAGCAAATGCGACACAACGCATCTTGCCTCTTTTAAATGCTTAAAGTGCTCTGCTGAATCTCTCAGTACTGGCAACTCTAAAGCTGAAGCAAATGCGACACAACGCATCTTGCTTCTCCTTTTATTGCCATTTTTGGGTATTTAAATTTAAGAGATGGACTCAAATCTTCCCTAGATTGAACCAACTCATTAAATAATTCTGAAAACAGATCCCATTCTTTTGAATCCCCATTGAAGATGGGTACCTGCATTTTTGGAAGCAATGGCAACTCCTCTACTTTGATTTTGCAACCTTCAACTTTTGGTTGGCAATTATTTGCAATCCCTTCTGCTAATTCTTGTACTATATTCTCTACGTCAAACCCTAGCATTTTAATCTCCCTATGGAAAGTTATATTGCTTTCAAATTTTCCTTTAAAGAATCGTATTTATACTCGATACCGAAGGTAAAGAGTATATTGGGTCCGTCCGTCCGTCCGTCTGTCCGTCTGTATGTTCGCAACTTTTTGCACACCCTTCAAGCTAGAGACTTGAAACTTTCCAATTCTCTTTATCTATGGGATAGTAAATTAAAGTGTCAAGATGGGGGTTCTACGATAACTGGGGGGCTGGCAAATCGATAAATTTGATAACTCAAAACCGATAAATCCACATGTTTCGCACATCCTTACAGCTATAACTACCAAATTCGGAAAACAGATAGCTACTAGCAACCCCCAAAAAACTGCATCAAAGTTTTGGAGCCACGCCCACCCATTCCGCCCCCAGCCCCCCCGCAATTTGAAATCAGAAATGGCTATATCTCCCACAGTTTTTGAGCTAGAGCCACCAAATTTGGTGCCAAGATAGGTGATGATGACCCCCAAAATCTGAATCAAAAATTTGGATGCCACGCCCACCAATATTGCCCAAGCCGCCCCCATCCACCCAAACGCTTCGTCAAAAACGGGAATGCGTGTATATTCCAGAGTTGTGGAGCTAGAGCCACCAAATTTGGTAGGAAGATAGCTGGCAACGACCCCCAAAATCTGCATCAAAGTTTTGGAGCCACGCCCACCCATTTCGCCCCCCTTTCCCAAACTTTTACAAACTTTTAGATAGAGTCACCAAATTTGGTATGAAGATAGCAATTGACATCCCACATAGATCTGCAGCAAAAATTTGGATGCCACACCCTTCCATACCGCCCCCAGCCCCCCTTTCCCCACTTTTTACAAACTTTGAGCTAGAGTCACCAAATTTGGTATGAGGAAAGCAATTGACATTCCACAAAGATCTGCATCACAAATTTGGATGCCACGCCCACCCATAAGCCCCCAGCCCCCCATTCCCCACTTTTACAAATTTCGAGCTAGAGTCACCAAATTTGGTATGAAGATAGCAATTGACATTCCACAAAGATCTGCAGCAAAAATTTGGATGCCACACCCTTCCATACCGCCCCCAGCCCCCCTTTCCCCACATTTTACAAACTTTGAGCTAGAGGCACCAAATTTGGTATGAAGATAGCAATTGACATTCCACAAAGATCTGCATCATAAATCTGGATGCCACGCCGACCCATACCGCCCCCAGCCCCCCTTTCCCCACCTTTTACAAACTTCGAGCTAGAGTTACCAAATTTGTAAGGAAGATAGCTTGTGGCATCCCCATCTGCATCGGAAAATCTTTTAGGCAGTGTACACCTCTGCCGCATCCGTACCCCTCTGCAGTCAGTCCTCTTTTTACCGGTTTTAATACTGGTATCGAGTATGCCGCAGTCGGTTGCGTCCGACTGCAACGTTTCCACTTGTTTTTTTCTATTTCTTGCCAAAGAAATATTAACTTCTTTTTTCTCAGATTGAACATTTTTGTGTTATTTTCTTTCAAATCTTCCTGAGTCTCGTTTAGGTATTTATTTAAAACATCTACCTGCCTGTCGAACTCGTTTGCCCTCATATTTACTTTAGGTATTGTAGCTTGTACGTTACCTGCTATATTTTGACACACTTTTGGGCTAGCGGTTGTAATTTTTTCTTTAGTTTTTTCTATAACTTTCAATATCACATCATATTGCTTGGAATTGAAGTAATCATGATCGACTACTCCAATTTTGCACAATATGTTGTGATTCGCCTGAAAACTGGTTAGAAGTTTCTCTACTTCTTCCCTGTCAACTTCTTGACTTCCCTCTAGCTGTCTAACTCTTTTAACTATTTCTGACTGCTTCGTCAACAGTTCTATCGTTTTGTCGGACAACATTTTGTGTTTTTTTTAATGGAAATTTTTGAAAATATGTATTTTATTTTTTTCTAAATTTTAAATGCACTTAACTAACATAAGAATATTTTAATAGTTTTAAGTAGACTGAGTATTTAAAAAAAAAATAAAAAATTGAAATATATAATTTGGTTATTTAGTGGAATGTATGATTTTTTTGTTATTGTGAGGCGATCTTGCCGCCGTTTTCACAATGGGTTCGCCAAAAGGCGCACTCGCATTTTAATGTTTATTATATTTTTTATTTAATTGACGCTCTATAGCGTCGATCTGCTCCCACAGACGCGATGCCTCCTGCCAAGTTGGTGGTGATTCGTGCTGTATCCTCTCCAGCAGTTCTCGCCTGGTTTGCCTGAGCCTGTACTTTTGGCCACCTCGTCTTTTGGGGGCCTTGGTAAGTGGTATTGCCACCAATTTTTCTTCTTCTGCTCTCCGCGCTGCTGCTGCCGCTCTTACTGCAGGCTGCCTTGCCCAATATTCTTTTATTGACAATGGCTTCGGCCCTGCTTGTGGTTGCTCCGCAATGACTTTCTGCAGCACTTCCTGATAAGTGCCAGACATTGGTGAATTGGCGCTCTTACTGCAGGTTGCCTTGCTCAATATTCTTCTATTGACAAGAGTCTGCCAGTGCTTCTTTCCGTCCTTTTGAGGTCAAGCGCCTTAGGCCTATCTCGAAGGCACGGAATCGGATAGTTTTTGAGTGCTTATTTTTTTAAAGTCAACTTCAAAAACCAAATGTTGAGCGTGCCAAACTACGGCACTGCTCTACGGTCTAAATGTTCGGCGTGCTACTAATTTCAGCACTGTTCGAACGACCAAATGTTCGGTGTGCCAAACTACGGCACCACTCGACGGTCTCACTGTTCGGCGTGCCGCTAATTTTAGCACTGCTCGAACGACCAATGCTCGGCGTGCCAAACTACGGCACTGCCCGAAGGTCTTACTCTTCGGCGTGCCAAATTACGGCACTGCTCGAAGGACCAAATGAAACTAGTGTTTCTGTTGAGTTCTGTTAAGATACTGATTTTATTCTTACAAATCCTAGTCCTTATATACTAACAAAATGTCTTAGAGTAGGTCTGCGGTGGCACATAATCGCCAGCAGATAGTCACTTTTTGTTTAGGTTAATTTCTATTTTAAATATTAGTGTAGATCTTTTTGACAATCTTTGGTGACCTTATCTTTTGTTATGATTTTATTTATATTTTTAGCTCTTGCTGCAGCCGCATGCAGCAGGGTTAAAATGCAGTTTTGGTATATTTTACCAAGACTCTATTGAGACTTGGTGTCAAGTGTTCATGCGTGAACATACATACATATAAGTATCACAAATTTTGATATTTTTTGTCGATGGCAGCGACACAACGAAGTAAAATTTTTAAGCTCAATTTTTGGCACAGAATACCTGGAGACTTTCTAGCGATTCAATAGAAAGTGTTCTTCGTTTATTCTCCATGGACAATCCTGATTATGCAGCGTCCAAGATGGCAAAGTCCAAAGGGGCAAAAGCAGCAAAATCCAAATTATGCAGCGTCCAAAATGGCAAAGTCCAAAATGGCAAAAGCAGCAAATCCAAAAAAAGTATTTGTGTTGAGTCTTCAACACACGCGAAACCTGAGCCACCAACGCGAAACAAACAAACAAATGAAATAACCGAAGTCCCTGCTCGGGCGCCAATGAAAAATCTAATAGTTTTTAGATTTATAAAACAACGAAAACGAAATAATGAGACGCGGTTTTTTCTGGTAATAGCGAATATAATTCGTGTGGTGGCTTCAAGTATAAAATGACGATTAAAAAGTAGCTTAGCCTAATACAATTGCGTGGGCCACAGACGGCCACACGCAACACAAATTCGCCGTCGGCAGATTGCCGATCGGCCTAAAAGCTTCCATAGCTTAAGAGCGAATTCATGCTTTCTCTTAAACTAACTTAAGCTATGTCTACAAACTATAAATAATTGTTCTGCTCCAACAATGTATTTATCTGACCTGTTGCCATATGCGATGCACCCTATGAAATGGCTGCCACTTGGATGTTGCACCACCCGACAGCCCCTGATCTTTCAACTCCTGTCTAGAAGAAAACACCAATAATTAGCTTTTGGACATATAACGCAGTTTTCTATATATCTTACTTATACTTGCGCGTCAAGTACTTAACTTTATACCGCACTGCCGCGCCATCCACTTCCTTCATTCCCGCCTCCTTCAACTTCTCCGCCATTTTCGCATAAATGTGGGAGTTTCTTTGCATTGCCCTGAGCGCAATGAAATTCTCCTCCCATAACTCCATAAACAAGTTCTCCATGCCTTGCTCCCAAACAACGTATTTTTTACGAGAATCCATCCAAAAACGAAGTATATTAATTATTTTAAAAATAGAATACAAAATTGCGCTTACCTTTTCAATCTTCAATCAGCTGTTTTGTGACTGTTTCGATGAAACATCACGATGTTTTATCGAACAAGTGTTCAAATGAACTAGCTTCTCTTCAGCTATTCTTCAGTTAATATTTACGGTCAGTTATACTTCAGTTAATTCCTTATGGGAGAATACATGCAAACTGAAACTCAGTTACTGTTAAATCATTGTTAAATGAATAACTGAGCAGTGGAAATAGGCTATTAGTCACTTGCTCAGCTGTTCACTACTCACTGTTCTGTTTCTCACTACACACTGTTCAGTTGCTCACTACTCACTTCCTCACTGCACAGTTGCTCACTACTCACTGTTCAGTTGCTCACTGCTCACTTAGTTACTTGCTCAGCTGTTCACTACTTACTGTTCAGTTGCTCACTACTTACTTGCTCAACTGTTCAGTTGATCACTGTTCAATGTATACCCAATTGAATGTAAACTCCCACTTAAAATAATAACAACCTTTTCTCATATATTTTTTCAACAAAAATAAGGAACTTCAGTTTATTATTTTAAATTCAAGAGCTGAAGGCCTGGACGCTAGCGCTCTATAATTTACTTAGCTTTAGTATTCTTTGTGTATTATAGCTAATATTAAAAAATTAAATAATATTTTAAATTCAGCATTCAATGATCATAAAACTAAAAATAATAAAAATATAAGGAATAAAATATAAATGAAAACTAAAAACTAATTGATTTAAATTATTCTTTCCCTTAAATGTTTCGGACCAAAGATATGTTGCCATTGTCAGGCAATTCGTCTGAGCTGAAACAAATATGAGTTAGTTTTTTGTAAAATAAAATATGTAATCTAAAGACTTACCATTCAGCATCGTTTACATATTATTATGCAAAAACGTGAGATTGTTCACCTGCGTTGGCTTTAAAAGTGTTCGCCTCTTTGTAATTGTCTGTGCCGCACCGGAAAATATTCTTTCGCATGGCTTTGATGTGGCCAATAAACATAGGCGTTTCATCATATACGAATATAAGTGTGGATATTGCCCCTTTCTTTGCTCCCATCGTTTTAAAGCATCTTCCTTCCGATTTAAATACTCTTCGGAGAGGTATTTGTCCATTTCTTGAATGAATGACACTGTGTTGTTTGACGGCTTGCTCACTTGTTGAAAGATTTCGTCGTATTCCTTCATAATGTCGTCTTCTGTTGTTTGTTTAACGATTTCTTCATGGCGATGGATGTTTTTTTTAATATTAGAAACCGCGGTTTTAAAAGCGTCCGGGTTTCTAAAAACTCGCCCTTTAAATCGGGGATCCAACACAGTGCTTTCAGAGAACAATGGATTGGACTCCCTCGAAGCGGTGCTCCATCTCCTTCAGAAGGACAGTTCCCACTGCAGCGGCTGACTCGTTTAGCCCAAAACTAAGACTACCGATCTTTGCAGAATTCCTGCCAACACTATCACTTTTGATAGAGTAACATTTTTCTCTGCCGAAAGTTCGGTTGTCACCTGCAAAAACGATTGAAGAATGGGTTGTACTTCTTCTATAGCTTCGAAGTCCTGATTGGTCAGGCCCAGATCGGGTCGCAGAAGCGAAACCACCAGCATCACCGCCTCCTTCAATGTTATCAGTCGCTCAAACATTTTAAAAGTTAAGTTCCAGCGAGTTGGTACATCCTGAACAAGCTTAACATCCGAGAGTCTTAGTTGAGCTTGGGTGTCCTTAAGCTTTTTATACGCCGTTGTACTTCGGTGAAAAAATTAAACAATTGTACTGAATTTCATGCGAATGGTGTTAATTTTTTCTAACCCTTTTTGCACAATAAGGTTTAAAGTATGTGCGAAGCACGGTTGCCTATTTTTATAGCACCAACAATGTTGAATGCATTGTCGGAGGCAATAGCAGCAACTTTATTTTCAATGCTCCATTCAATTACAACCTTCCGCAATCTTTCTGCTAAATTTTGGGATGTGTGGCTTTCCTCAACTTGCTCGCAGGACAGCATAAACGATTTCAATGTTGTCGACTGCTTTCCAATAAAAAAGGCAGTCACCACCATATAACTTTCATGTGCCAGAGAAGTCCAACAGTCCGTTGTCAGGCAAACCGCCGTCGCATCAAGCATTTCCTCTTTTATAATGGTAAAAGAGCATACTCTTTGCAAATTTGCGGCATCAAAACATTTGAAACTGTTTTCCGTGTAGGAAGCTTATATCCGGGGCAGTGAGAGACATCCTCAATCAACTGCTTAAACTCCGGCTCTTCCACCATCCGAATCGCATGATGCCCTTTAGCTATCATTTTCCCAACCTGCCGATCAATCTTCAGACTTCTGCTTGCACTTATCGGCCTTTGAAAAAACGCCATCATGCGTTGCTGTCCATTACATTCATCAATATTGGCAGTCACATCGTCTTGCCGGACAACCGGCTCCATTGCGGTTGGGTTGTTGCTAGAAAGGTGCCGCCCCAAGTTGCTCTGCGACTTGCTGCTCAGCACATTGCGACAATATTTACATTTCGGCTCTTTATTTCCCAAATCTGTAAAATGGCACCTTGAGGTCGAGACATTTAAGATTTTTTAAATGCGTATTATAAAATTTAAACAAACGGGAATTTAGACGCTTTCAAACAATGTTACCAAATGATATTACGAAAAACGGCTGAAATGGCTTAAAATCACAGATACATCGGTTTCGATCTTCAGTAAATTATGTCTTATTTAAAAAAATTTACAAACAGATTGGCATAATTGAAATAAAATTTAATTAAATCAAAATACTAAGTTTTCCACAAAATCACCAACGGCTAAAATAAAAGTAGTGCTGGAATGTGCTTGGTAGCTCATTGCTCAGTTGAGCTGAACAGTGAGTAAGTGAACAAATGAACAGTGAACAACTGAACAGTGAACAACTGAACAGTAAGCAAGTGAACATGTTCACTCGCTCAGTTTAATGAACAACTTTTACTTTTTACTTTTTGCATGTGTGCATGGGTGCGAATAAAGCAAAAACACAAGCGTGAAGGGATGGGTGTGGGAGTGAACACGTGAATCGAGTGATGAAATGTTTTCGGCGACATGGGTTTTGTGTTGTCTTGTGTGCGTCCTTCGCTTGTTTGTTTTTGTAAAGTAGCTATAAAAAATAGTAAAAAATATTGACATGCTATAAATTGCGGTTTAACTGCTTTATTACGTATTTTTGTATGTATTTAATAAACAAAGGTTAAGGAACTTAAAACTTATTCATATACTAACTAACATAACAATAAACTTATAATAAAAATTATAGTTTTCAACTTATTCTATTAAATATAAAAAAAAGAATGCAAAAAAGTAAAGAATCTACAGATTGCGGTCCCAATCTATTTTTTTTTTTTCTTTTATAACACTTCCTGCTAGTTTCGAAAAGAAGAATTTTGTTTTTGGCGCAGACGCTTGGCTTATTTCAGGACTTGAAATTAAACTATTTTGACTTTCTGGACTAGGTGTGACATGACTCGGAAAACTTAATGCATCAAATTTTTCCATTTTAGAAATTCATATTTTAATGTCGAGCAAATCATTGGGCTGCATAAGCGCAGTGGGAGGATAAAAAAAAAATGCTGCCCTGTGCCATATACTTATATTTTCATTCCAAACATGCGTTATATTTTAAATAATTTTTCTTTAAGCAAAGCAATTGAAGAAATGTCTGGGGTATTTGGTTCACATAGTTCTAAAATTTTGGCGATTGACGGTAACACGAAGCATAAAGATGGCGAGCTACCTAAAGTCAGGGTACCATCAGATCTAACTTGCGGAGCATGACCGCGGAAAGACTTCGTTTTCGGTAAATAGTGGCAAATATGAGTTTTGTCGCCTTACATTCGGTTAAAAGAACGCAGGTAGCATTTTCCAAAGGGCATTAGATGATGTCCTTAGGGAACATATTGGAAAGATATGTTACGTCTATGTGGACGACGTCATAATCTTTTCGAAAAATGAGGCGGACCACCTTCGACACATTGACTCCGTGCTGCAGTGCCTTATCGAGGCTAACATGAGAGTGAGCCAGGAAAAGACTAGATTTTTTAAATAGAGTTAAGAATACCTAGGTTTCATTGTTAGCAAAGACGGAGCAAAATCCGACCCAAAAAGTAAAAGCCATTAAAGAATATGCCGAGCCGAAAAACATTTACGGTGTCAGAGCATTTTTGGGACTGGCAAGTTATTATAGAGTCTTCATCAAAGATTTTGCCGCCATTGCGCGGCCGATAACCGACATACTGAAAGGGGAAAATGGCTCAGTTAGCAAACACATGTCCAAGAAAATACCTGTTGAATTCAATGAGAGTCAACGTAACGCATTCGAACGTTTGCGCAACATTTTGGCATCAGAAGATGTCATACTCATTTACCCAGACTTTAAAAAGCCTTTTGACCAGACCACCGATGCCTCAGCGGGTGGCATTGGGGCTGTGCTATCCCAAGAAAGTAGGCCAATAACCATGATATCCCGTACCCTGAAGCAGGCAGGGATAAATTACGCCACCAACGAAAGGGAATTGCTGGCTATTGTGTGGGCTTTGGGTATTGCAGAACTTTCTGTACGGTTCCAGGAAAATTAACATTTACACTGACCACCAACCACTCACGTTCGCTGTAGCAGATCAAAACACGAACGCCAAAATAAAAATATGGAAGGCATACATTGACCAACATAATGCAAAAATGTTTTACAAACCAGGCAAAGAAAACCTTGTGGCCGATGCCCCTTCAAGACAGAACATTAACGCTTTGCAAAATGAGCCTCTGTCGGATGCTGCAACCATCCACAGCGAACTTTCGCTGACCTTAACGGTCGAAACTACTGACAAACCGCTGAACTGCTTCAGGAACCAGATCGTTCTAGAGCGGCGACCAAAACACAAAAAAAAAGAGGGTTTCGTTTTGTAAGAAGCAAAAAAAAAAGAAAGCAACAAAAAAACATTTTTTTAAAACAGAAAAAAGGAAAGCCCGGCTTTTTTTTCCTTTAACCCCAACCCAAAAAAGGAGAAAAAAAAGCAAACAAAACCCAAAACCCAAAAAAAAAAAAAACCAGGCGGCCAACTTTTTATAAAAAAAAAACATCCCCTCCCCCCCCTAATTTTTTGGGTCGTTCGCAACGCAATTTATTTTTAACCACGTAAGTTCTAGAGGAAGCGTGTTTTCCGCTAAAGCGGAATATTTAGGGTATTCAGTAGCTATGCTATGTGCGTAAAGTGTTATATATAATACAGTGTAGCTAGTGAGTGCACTTTTTACGTTTCTTTTGTCGTATTTGTGCTAAGTCAGCTGTTTGCCAGTTCGATGACAATACAATCGAAAGTTAAATTGAATTGAGCAATTGATAAGCTGAAAAAAGTTGTTGTTTTCATAAATAATAATTGAAAAACTTTCTTTATTATTCAGAAAATAAATGTTTTTTTTATTTATATCAACACTTAAGCATTCTTATATTTTACTTCTAGCTCTAATTTTTGCATTCTATCCTCTTTTCCCAGCTGCAAATTTTTGAATTGAAAATCATTTCGTATTTTTTCTTCCTTTCCACTGTTAAAAACATCAGTTTAGTCTTTTAAATTAATAAATCATAAAATTTACTTACTTTTACAACCAAAACTCGCCTAGTGTGACCTAACTTCACTAATTCAATAATCTCGAAAGCAGCTGTTTTTATAAATAGTCTGGCAACCACTCAATAACACATATAAGGTCTGTTTGATAGTAGAAAGTGCAGGGTAGTGCAGGGCAGAACAGAACACGAAAAATACAACTCTGAAAATTTTAAGTGTAAAAAAGTGTAGAACTGCTATCGAACAAAAAAGGTGTAAGTTAGGGCAATTGAAGCAAACAACAGCTGACTGACAACTTCGAGCCGTGAAGCAAGCATACATCGTTTGGTTGGGCCTTAACATGAGTTTTAATAAAAATGAAATTTTCACTTTAAGTGAGTTAATTGATGAAGACAGCGATGATGAAACTATTGCAACATTATTTTAATAAAAATCAAATGAATTTTTCGTAAACTTTTTATCAATAAAAAACAACCACTATAACTATTTTTAATTATTTTGTTTTTTTTTTTTAGATTTTTAGTTATTGTTCATTGGGTGCGGCAGCTGCTGCTTCCTGCTCTGAATTAACGGCAGGCTCTACATATTGTATAAACATATATAAAAAATTATAAAAAGTTATAAAAATAAACAATTAATTTAATACAACCTTCAATTGCAAACTCCAAATACTCCTCATCCATTTAATAATCATCCTCATTTGACATTTTTAAACAACTTGCAATGTTAAACTGATTGTCCCAAAACGATAACTGACTCAAAACAGCTGTTTTGTTGTTTTACACTTTTCTGCTCTTGATTTTTGGTGGTGTAGAAAAGTGCAGAAAAGTGTAAGTCAGGGCACACTAAAAAACACAGGGCAGAACAGTTTAGTGTAAAAAAGGGCAGCTATCGAACACTTTTTTGTGAACTAGTGTACACTAGGGTACACTAGTGCAGCTATCGAACAGACCTATAGTACAATAGTAGCAAACATACCCAGGGGCATGTTTGCTGTGTTAAAAATGCTTCTGTGTGTTTGTTGTAAAGCTTTCATATATTCATTAGCACTTTACGCACATAGCATAGCTACTGAATACCCTAATTATTTTATTTCGCAGCAAAACACGTCACTAGATCAGCTTCACTGACAAGGGCAGCATACTGTAAACGCTTAAAGAAGTGGTAAACGCAGGAGTTGTAAATGCGATACACTGCGACTTGCCCACGTTAGCAAGTTTTCAACATGATCTAATTGCTCATTTTCCGGCCACTCAATTTCGGCATTGTAAAAATTTCGTCCAAGATATAACGGATAAGAGCGAGCAATTGGAAATTATCACAGCCGAGCACAATCGTGCGCATCGAGCGGTGCAAGAAAATGTCAAACAAATCATTCGTGATTATTACTTTCCCAAGATTAGCAACTTAGCCAAGGAAGTCGTTGCAAACTGCAGAGTTTGCACCAAAGCCAAATATGACAGGCACCCAGAAAAAAAAACTAGGGGAATCCCCATACCAAGTTATACCGGCGAAATGTTGCACATAGACATTTTCTCTACCGACAAAAAACAATTCCTAACATGCATCGACAAGTTCTCCAAGTTTGCAGTCGTACAACTAGTACTGTCCAGAACAATAGTCGACGTCACAGGTCCCATGTTACAGCTGATAAACATCTTCCCCAAAATCAAGACGACATATTGTGACAATGAGGCAGCTTTCAACTCTGAAACCATAACATCCATGATCGAAAACAATTATAGCGTTGACGTTGTGAACGCACCACCGCACAGTGGTCGGGCTTGTATGGAGCCGCGGTCATAAATACTTCTAGTGGACCAATCGTTATAAAATTAATACCAAAAATCTAGAAAAATATTTTAAATATATAATGAAAAAATTGGCCATATCGAACGTCTATATCATATAGCTGCCATAGGAACGATCGGTTAAAAATCAACATTTTGTATGAAAAACTTTTTGTTTTTCAAGATATCTTAACCAAACTCACAGATTATGTTTTTCGTGCAGGTTCACGCATCCTTACCAAATTTGGCTAAAATCGGAAAATAATAAAACAAAATTTCAAAACCTAAATTTAATATTTGACCTCTTAATGAGAACGTTGGCGAAATCTTAGTCCCCAAAAGTAAAAACAATCACAGATTCATATATTATGTTTTTTTTATTCTTCAAGCAACAAATGCACACCGCTTAACAATTTTGTTTTTTTTGTGCACGGTAATATTCTTTGCCCAGTTATGAAAGGGTCTGAGCTTAAGAGCAATCTATTCAACAAATCCTTATTTGTGTCAACTCGTGACATTTTTCTTGTGTGGAACTCTCTAAAATTTGTTATATCTTTGTTTTTTGACTTGGCAGCTTCTTCAGATAACTCTCCTATGGAAACAAGCGCATAACTTATAATTTCAGGACCGTGTACTAAAACTTTGTGAACTGAAGGTGGAAGGTAATACCATGGGTACAGTTTAATTAGCATTTTTGCGGTGTCAAGTGCAAAGCTTCCAAATTTTTCTGTATTTATTTTATACCCAGATGCCATGCATTGCAGTAATGTCGCACACCTAATTAAAACATTTTCATCCAATCCTGTTATATCAGCAGACAACTTCGTATCGCTAAAAAATCTTCTTGCCGTATTACCATCATTTGAAGTTCCACTACCTCCACTCCTTGGTTGGTCGACATGTAATCCCATTAGGGCGCGGAAGTCTGCTTGAATTTGTGTTTTCCTATGCTTAAAGGCATTTTTATCTTCTGTGGTACAAATTCGCCAAGTTTTCAAATGCAATCTATATGCCACATGCAAGAAATATTCAAAAAACCGAATATATGAGTGCAATGGAAACAACCCAAACTCATAATGTTCTTCGTGAACTTTTTGCTTAAGCATTTTTCCAAGTCATTCATTTCGCTCGGGTTTGCGTCACATATGAAGCATTTACTAGTAGATGTTTCACTTAAAGCACTACAGACTTTTCCGTCAACCATTGTTAACTGCAAACGATGTGTAATTGTAATATTTTTGGTTAGTGCTTTACATGTATATGGCTTCAGCGCAGAAATTTTGTCCCTAAAGTATTTAGCCTCATCTAAAGTCAATTGGGTTGTTTCTTTTTGAATTGAAACCTTATTGGTCTGCAGTAACGTGTGGATAACGGTCGAGGATTTTTCCAAATTACTTTCTTTTTCTTGGGATCATTTTCTTGAGTTACTAGTTGCAGTGGTACATACGAAGTCATAAAAAAATTTGAATCATCAATGTTATTGTTCAATGTTTTCCGCTTGTATTCGGAATGACCAGAGCTGTCGTCAAATCCCTACTTGCCAATTAAAATCAAGCCAGCCACGCTATCATCACCAATGCACTCAAGGACATCAGCTTGAAGCTCTACAATACGCAACGCCGTGTGATCCAACAAGCTTTGCAGCTCAACTTTGGCTTGGGATTCGCTGACACTGATATTATCGGGATAGCTTGTTGCCTTGGCTGCCAGAAGCTTTTCGTAGCTTGGTAGTAAATTTACGGAAGCCTTACTATTGACAAAACTACGAATAAGCAAATATTGATGTTTACTCATATTTGCATCAAGAAAGAGTGACAAGACTTCATCCACATTAAATTCAGTAAGCGTTAGTTGAGATGAGTTGCATGAGCGTAAGACAGTACCCATAGATTCGTCAGTTTTTGTCAGCTCAGCAATTCTTCGTCATTTTGTCCGCTGAGAAGCTTCCATAAAATCTGTTCTCGGTCGTCCACGGCTATAACTTTTGGACGTGGATGGGGTCACATCTTGGGCACAGCTTGACGGAATTCTTTCTTTTTCATTCATCCGATCAGATTGATTTTGGAGAATTAACGATTTCATGCGATTGTGCTTTACCCAAAACGCTACAATCCTTTTGCATATGTATCCGATTCGCTTTGCTAGCTCACTCATGTCAGCAATATACCCTTTTTTATGATGTTCGCTTCCATGTCTTCAATCAATTTTTTTTGTCGTTCTACGGCGCTTCCCTTTTCGCTGCACCATAAATTGAAAACATAGGAACGTGCAAACACAAATTTATAAGAAGAACCTATTCAAATTTAATGCAAGGGAATATCAAACAAAATAAAAACTATAAATAAATGAACAACTAGTTTTGGAAAGTTAAACACAAAGACGACTTACGAAAACAGAGCAACAGCACAACAAGTAGATAAACGAAAGAACATGTTTGTGCGGCCAAACTGACCCTGAAAAAGTTAAGACGGTGTTAGTATTTTTACGATTTTAGGCAAATATGCAAATTTATGCAGAAAATTTTTGCGCATTTATTACCTTTAAAGCCAGACAAACACATTGGCATACACACTTATTGTGGATCTTTGTGGGGTCACAACTAAAACTCCAGCTAAACATAGAAAAGACGTTCACAATATAGACAAAATACATGTATTACTTCAAATTAATATAATAATAATAATAATAATTATTAATAAGTCAAATTATATCACATTTTATAGTAAATACCTTCAACTTCAATATCCATTACAAAGAATTTTAATTTGGGCACGTAAATGATGAACTGATCACTTTAAAGTTCGGTTTTGTTGTGAAGCATTCACGATGCGCGCAGCTGCGCTTTGAAAATTAACACGTGTTCACAGCTTTAATTCTATTTTTAGAAAGTCCCGTTAGATTTACAGTAAAATCTGGTTTGCAATGAAGAAACTTGGACATTTTAGAGGCGGTTTATTTACTTTTCGTAAATTTTTGTTGTTATGAATTTTTTGATTTTTGGACTATGGGCGCAACCACTGTGCACCGCTTCATAGCTCTTCAAATGGTCAGGTTGAACGTTTTCATAGCACCTTGGCAGAAAAAGCTAGATGCCTAAAATTGGACAAGAAAGTCAGTGACACAGTGGAACTAATCCTGAGGGCTACAATAGAATACAACAAAAGCCTACACTCAGTAACGCACGAAAAACCAATCGACCTTGTGCACGCAGGATCCGGCGACCGACTTTACAACTAAGTAATGTATTGAAACTAAGTTGCTTTGTACAAACAATGCTGATGCGCCATAATCATAAATGAGTTCAGCGCTCTGCGCTAAGAACGGACAGCAGTGGTAAGCTGACATTTTGTTTTCGAGTGGCTGAGCTACGCTGCGAGGAATGCTGAGTCGGCTTGCCGACTATAGATTTGTGGCGTGATGCATTGTCGCTTAGGGTAAAAATATGCTCATATGTAATTCATATATTCAATCTTTATTCCAAGCGCATTCATTAAATTCGCATAATAAACTACTCCGGCATTGCCGTCAGAACAAACAACCAACATATTGCATTATTGTCTAATCCAAGATAAGCAATAGAAGGCGAGTAAACCTTCCAACATAATCTTCAGCTCCAACGCTAGGAGACCTCGTTCCCTCACATCGGCGAAAAGACGTAAACTGGAGGACAGCAGCGAGGGAGTGGATATTCATCATTATATATCATAGATATAATATAATTTATACACATAAAACACACATTTGAAAAAATTTAATTATGCCCAAATATTTTAATGAAATTTCCACACTTAGAAGATATCAATCACGACCGCACGTTTTTTAAAACGAAAGGAAATCAAGTCTATTTGATGTATAGAAAAAATGAAAAAAATCTGCCAGGGAGTTTTTTTTGGCAATTTGCAATTAAAAAATAGGTCATGATTTTTTTCACTGATTTTTTGCCTTAAAAAGTTATATTTTTGGCAAAAGTGTATAAAATTCGAGTGTTGGAATGTTTGTTTAACTCATGTATAAGTTGAACTTATATTCCAAAAATCAGAGTAATTGATGAATTATTGAGATTGCTAGATCAATTTAAAGTCTTCGAAATGAAGCAAAAATATTCATATTTATACTCGATACCGAAGGTAAAGAGTATATTGGTTTTGTGCAATGTCCGTCATGGTGTCTGTCCGTCTGACAGTCTGTCCGTCCGTATGGTTGCAAGTTTTTTCCACACCCTTCAAGCTAGAGACTTGAAACTTTCCGATTCTCTTTTTCTATGGGATAGTAAATTAAAGTGTGAAGATGGGGGCTCTACGATGACTGGGGGGCTGGCAAATCAATAAATTCGATAACTCAAAACCGATAAATCCACATATTTCGCACATCCTTACAGCTAGAACTACCAACTTTGGTAAGAAGATAGCTACTAGTAACCCCAAAAAAAGTGCATCAAAAATTTTGGAGCCACGCACACCCATTCCGCCCCCCGCCCCCCCCCGCATTTTAAAGTCAAATAAGCCTATATCGCCCACAGTTTTTGAGCTATAGCCACCAAATTTTGGTGCCAAGATAGGTGATGATGACCCCATAAAAACTGCATCAATAGTTTGGATGCGACGCCCACAGATACTGCCCTAGCCGCCCCCATCCACCCCAACGCTTCGTCGAAAACGGGAATACGTGTATCTTCCAGAGTTGGAAGGAAGATAGCTGGTAATGACCCCTAAAAAACTGCAGCAAAGTTTTGGAGCCACGCCCTCCATTTCGCCCCCCTTTCCCCAGCTTTTACAAACTTTGAGCTTGAGTCACCGAATTTGGAAGGAAAATAGCTGGTGGCATCCCCATCTGCATCGGAGAATCTTTAAGACAGCGTACTCCTCTGCCGCATCCGTACCTCTTTGCAATCAGGCCTCTTTTTACCGGTTTTAATACTGGTATTGAGTATGCCGCAGTCGGTTGCGTCCGACTGCAACGTTTCCACTTGTTTTGGTTTAATTTTTTAAATAGAAAATGTAATCAATACATATATATAGTAAGATATCCATAACCACACCAAACTAATTATGCATATCTCAAACTAATTGTTAACAATATCTGTATCCACACCAATCAACTAATGCATATCTCAAACTAATTGTAAACAATATCTGAATTCACACCAACCCAATTATTAATAATTGTAAACAAATTATCCCAATCACGCCACACGCGCTAAATTGTCAATATAAACATATTTCGGCTTCAGCATGGAAAAAGCCAAAACAAAGGATAGCCATTTATGGTATTGTAGTGTGTATATGCATTAAATAACACCCTGTATTTACATACATAAGTATGCGACACTTTGTTGCATACAATAACAAACATATAGCCAAAAGCGCGAGCCACTTGAGTTTATTGACTCAGGCTCATATTACGCAGCGCGGACCGCTAGTACACTAGCCGGCCATTCAGCTGACGGCGCATATCCCACGCTACGCTTATGTAGCGCATACCACGAGTAATATATATGTACTCGCAATGCATGCATATACCATGCACACTCTCTCCATATTCTTATTATTATATAGTGCAGAGAGCCGCTCCGCTGCCGGCGTCACTGGCAGCGCAGCTCCGCGGCTATAGGCTAAAATATACTTTAAGATATATTGTACCATTCATTCAATAAAAGAACTCCAACATAATCGTTATAATGTGTCTCCGCTAGTAATTCCTATATGGCGACCGTGACAAGTGCCGAATCGGCATATTTATATACAACAAAAAGTGTTTGTAAAACATAAAACAAAAAAAAAAAGTTTGAGAACACAAATATAAGCGCAGTGTCATTGTGTTCTGTTCTTCAGAACATCTGCAGTCAAAACAGGCTTCGAGCTTCGAGCCTCAAACACACAAATGAAAACTAAAAACGCAAATCATACATGCTAAAACATACTGATAAACGTCAAATGCATTCTTGAATGATGATTTGTTCGCTTTACGCCACTACAACAACGAGGGACATTAACATCTTCACACTAACACAACGAGGGATAAAAGTCCTCTACAACAACGAGGGATAAAAGTCCTCTACAGCGACGAGGGACATTAACATCTTCACACTAACACAACGAGGGATAAAAGTCCTCTACAACAACGAGGGATAAAAGTCCTCTACAGCGACGAGGGACATTAACATCTTCACACTAACACAACGAGGGATAAAAGTCCTCTATAACAACGAGGGATAAAAGTCCTCTACAGCGACGAGGGACATTAACATCTTCACACTAACACAACGAGGGATAAAAGTCCTCTACAGCGACGAAGGATAAAAGTCCTCTACAGCAACGAGGGAGCCGTTATTAATTTTGTACCTATATCTCTTTAAACTTGTAATTCTAATTATGCTCTTCATAACCCTTTTCGTATTCTGTGTTCTATTTATAACGATCTTTCCCACTTAATACACAGTGCCACTCCTACTTGCTCTATTAAAAAGTTAGTTTTGTGTCATTTGTCTACATGTTCGCGATCATCGTAACCGCACGATAAGCGGAGCGCCCCTCGGTCGGATGGGCGGGAGGTGGGTCGCTTTGTGCGTGGGTCCGCGCGTTAACAAGCCGGTGCTTGGTATCGTTGGGCCACTTGACTGTAATGTTCGTTAGTACATCTACGTCCAATAAATAATAATACTGTCTCAAAATGTACACTCCCCAAAATGCAATGTAAAGAATCTTTTGTAAAGACCAAGCAGATGACTCTGCGGGTTTAGTAGCTTCAAATAGGCAGGGATATTATGTACATGCACATTCACATTCAAAATATTTTCTCTCCGCCGCAAGGCGTCAAATTAACAAAAAAAAAAATTAATATGTAAATATATATAATGACAAGTAGGGAATATATACAGATCACTAACAACACTAAAAAAAAAAAAAAGAGATCAAGAGGTGGACAGAAAAATTTCATAAATAAAAAAATTAATAGATTAAATAAACAACTTTATAATAGTGAACCGGTAGAATGGAATGAAAATGTAAAAATAGCTGAAGAACTTGAGACAACTTATAGAAAATTAGAGCTCTATAAAAAGAGGGAATACAAATATTCCCCAAATGAAGATATTCCTAAATGTAAAGAGGATTGTAAGGGACCTCTCTATGAAGTATCTTGCGAGTACACTTGTATTCATACAAAATAGTGGTAACAAAATATAGAGCTCTGCTTGCGCAAATTAGAACAAAATAGGCTCAAACGAGAATCAAAGAGAACCATTAAGTCCATATTTTGATATAAAGATTAAACCACAGGGAAACATAATGGGTATAGTAGACGTAAAATCGGTAGATTCGACCGCCAACGTTATCAATAAAGTTGACGTGTCATCACCGGATTTGCAGTACATGCTCATTTTAGTAGCCATTATCATAGGCCTTATGCTGTTAAATATAGCATTCAAAATATACAAAATACACAGCAGAAGTTTGAAAAAAGAAGTACATAAGTCGAGGTAACGATCTGGATAAAATCTAGATACTTTATAAAAAAAAAAAAATAAATAAAAAAAAAAAAAAAAAAATAATATAAATATATAAAACTACATAAATAATTTGAAATGCATGAGGCAATAGCACACACGTTCGAAAGAGATCCATATTTTATTATACGAGCAATACGCGTACTAAATCAATTCCGCGAATTTATTTCGACAACTGATTTTGAGAACGCCTATATGGCATCGTACAATAGAACAACTAGCCCCCTATACCACTGCAATAAAACAGAAAAAGGTATAGTGCTATCCACTTTGACATATGTGATGGTAAAAGAAATATCAGAAGATAACGTCTTCTTGGGTCGAGTTACTATACTAATGGTGCGATTGCATCGATAAAAGTTAGTAGCTCATGGAATGGTCAAAAATACTTAAACAGATCATTCAGATACGGACAGAATATTATAAGTCATATAAATGTCTGAACAAGAACGTACCCATTAAAACCATAACAATAGTTAAACATACTAACATATTAGTCGAACAGTTCAACAAGCTAAGAGAGCTCGTTCAACAAAATTATGGTAGACTAACTAGTGAGCATAAATTACAGGCTGAGGAAAATATTAGAATATTGAGATCAGGACTTGTTCATTTGAACAACAAACATAGCTTGCATCTCTTTTTACCTTCGGTGTTAACAGCACCAGTGACATTTGACCCATCAATGCAGCTTGACGACGAACCGTCTACATCAAAGCAAGAACCTCAGGGTAATATCGAAGAACTTCTTTACCAAGATTTGGAAATCTTACCACATAACAAAAATAAAATGACGAACTCAGCAGCAGATAAGCGGGAATATGTGCGACAAATTTCGTCCACAATACCAGAGTTCGATGGTAAAAGAATCAATCTAAACAGGTTTTTGACAGCATTGAAATTAACCGATCTCACGAAGGGTGAATATGAATTTTGGCCGTAGAAGTAATTAAAACAAAAATAATAGGCTCTCTGTCATATAAGGTACAGAGTGAAACAACTATTTCCAGGATCATAGATATTCTGAATACAGCAGTTAAGGGTGAGTCACCTGACGTACTTAAAGCTAAACTGTTAAACACACAACAGCGAGGTAAAACAGCTTCCCAATATACGACAGAGATCGAAGCTCTACGTAGGTCGCTTGAGGCTGCCTACATAGATGATGGTCTTGACGCAGACAATGCAGATAAATTCGCTACAAAAGAAGCAATATCTGCAATGACTAGAAATTGCGAAAACGAAAAATTAAAAACCATATTGGAAGCAGGCAATTTCAACACTATGAATAGTGTTATCGAAAAGTACATACACTGCTGTACAGACATGACTGGCAATACTAATACTGTCTTTTTCTACAACAATAGAGGACAAAGTTATGTCAAAAGAAATAACTACCGGGGTAATTACCACAATAGAGGTAATGGCAGAGGCAATAATAACAATCATGGTTACGGAGGTTATCGCGGAGGCAATAGAAGCCGTAGCGGCAATTCCAATAATCGAGGTAGAGGTTTCCGCAGAAACCAAAACCAGGATGGAAATGATAACAACCGCAATGTGCGTAACATACAGGCGGAAAACGCGCAATCCCCCTTGAGCAACACCCAACAGTAAAGGTGTGTAAGATCAATCTCAATTTAAGCGTTTTTGTTCAAGTTTTAAATATCCAAACAAATACACAATTAACGCTATTAATAGACACAGGTGCAGACATTTCACTGCTTAAATGTAGAAATAATAATATAGACTCAGTAAACTCATTAGTAAAGGCCAATATATCTGGAATTGGGCATGGAACGATACAGTCTCTTGGAACAATAGAGTTGAATATAAGTGTTAAAATATGATTATACCTTATGAGTTCCACGACTACGTATGTCCAGACAACTTTCCTATACCGGGTGATGGCATAATCGGATTGGATTTCCTAAAAAAATACAATTGTATTTTGGAATTTCAAGACGAAGAAGATTGGTTCACAATCAGACCCAAAAACTTCAAACAAGTCGATATCCCAATGGTACACTCCTTAGAAGACCAGATATTACTACCAGCTAGATCGGAAGTTGTCCGATACATAAAAATTAAATCGAAAGAAAAATATCTCGTGATTCCAAATCAGGAGTTGTCACCAGGGATAATAATAGCCAGTGCTTTAGTAGATACCACAAATGCTATGATTCGCATTATCAATACAAAAGATGAAAACACTGTGGTGAACAGTGCGAAGATTACTAGCGAATCAAAAAGCAATTATGATATATACGAAGCAACAGAATATAAAGAAAACCGACTAGAAGAAGTATTAAAAAAATTAAAATTTCCAGCTGTCTTTAAAAACGAGTTAACACAGTTATTCACCGAGTTCAGCGATATTTTTGGCCTCGAAACAGAGACCATATCAGCTAACAATTTTTATAGACAAAAATTGAGATTGAACGACAGAACACCTGTATATATTAAGAACTACCGAATGCCAGAAAGCCAAAGGCCTGAGATACAAAAGCAGGTAGACAGGTTAATAAAAGATGGTATTGTAGAACCATCAATATCTGAATATAATAGCCCACTTCTTTTGGTACCCAAGAAATCATTGCCTAATTCGGCAGAAAAAGATGGCGATTAGTAGTTGACTATCGGCAGATCAATAAAAAGCTGTTAGCAGATAAATTCCCACTTCCAAGAATAGAAGATATTCTTGATCAATTAGGCAGAGCTAAATATTTTTCATGTCTAGATTTAATGTCTGGCTTCCACCAGATCGAGCGGGACGAAAAGTTCAGAAATATTACTTCATTTTCCACAGCAACAGGCTCATATCGCTACACGCGATTACCGTTTGGACTAAAAATTGCTCCTAATTCCTTTCAACGCATGATGACTCTTGCATTTTCAGGCTTACAGCCTTCGCAAGCATTTTTATATATGGATGATTTAGTTGTGATCGGATGCTCTGAAAAGCATATGTTCTTCAACCTGTGTAGACAACACAACTTGAAGCTGCATCCAGAAAAATGTACTTTCTTTATGAAAGAAGTCACATATTTAGGCCATAAATGTACTGATAAAGGTATATTGCCAGATGACACTAAATATGAGGTTATTAAAAATTACCCACAACCAACAAATGCGAACGAAGCTCGGCGCTTCGTTGCATTTTGCAATTACTACAGGAGATTTATTAAAAACTACTAACCCAAGACCATAACGGTCAACAGCTAACAGTGGCATATGCTTCAAGATCCTTTACTCAAGGTGAAAGTAATAAGTCCACAACAGAACAAGAATTGGCCGCAATCCATTGGGCAATCGGCCATTTCAGACCTTATATTTACGGCAGGCATTTCTGGTAAAAAGTGACCATAGACCTTTGTCATATTTGTTTTCAATGAAAAACCCAAGCTCCAAGCTAACGCGAATGCGATTAGATCTGGAAGAATATGACTTTACAGTAGAGTACCTCAAGGGGAAGGATAATCATATAGCAGATGCACTATCCCGAATAACAATCGGTGAGCTAAAGGACATAAATAGACAAATTCTGAAGGTAACAACGAGATCTTCAGCAAGACAGGAATCTACCTGCGCAGGTACAAATTCAAAATTGCAAGAACCAAAAGTTAAGAAAGAAATTAAAAAGCCCAATGTCTATCAGGTAATCAATAATATTGATGCCAGAAAATACATAACTCTCAAAATAGACAAGCATAAGTGTTTGTTGAAAAAAGGGAAATATGTTATTGTAAGATTTGATGTGACCAATTTATACTCTAATGGAAAATTCGATGTAGATCAATTTTTCCAAAGGCTTATTAAAGAAGCCGGAGCATATAAAATCACACAATTACAAATGTCACCATGTGAACAAATATTTGAATTTGTCACAATAAATAATTTTAAAGAAATGGGCAATAAAAAATTGAAAAAGTTAAAAGTAGCGCTACTTAACAAGGTGACAATTATAGACAAAAACGATGAGGTTCAAATAAATGCAATCCTGTCCAAATACCATGACGATCCGTCAGAAGGAGGCCACTCAGGAATTTCTAGTACCCTGAGAAAAATAAAAAACTTTTATTACTGGCCACAAATGACAAAGAAAATAACCAAATACGTAAAGACTTGTTTAAAATGTCAACAAGCCAAAACATTGACTCATACTAAAACACCCTTAACGCTAACTGAAACGCCAGCAACAGCATTTGATATAGTGTTGATTGATACCATTGGTCCACTTCCAAGATCAGAAAATGGGAATGAGTATGCAATCACAATCATTTGCGACTTGACTAAATATTTGGTTACAATACCAGTACCAAATAAAAGTGCAAAAACAGTTGCTAAAGCAATACTTGAGAATTTCATACTTAAGTATGGCCCAATGAAAAAATTCATTACGGACATGGGCACTGAGTATAAAAATCAACTTGTAACAGACTTGTGCAAATACATGAACATTACTAATGTTACATCTACAGCACATCATCACCAGACTTTAGGGACAATAGAACGTAGTCACAGAACACTTAATGAATATATTCGTTCATACATCTCTGTTGACAAAAGCGGTTGGGATGTGTGGATTCAATATTTTACATATTGTTTCAACACAACACCGTCAGTTATACACGACTATTGCCCATATGAACTCGTATTCGGCAGATTGCCGACACAGTTCATAAATTTCAACAAAATAGACAGAATAGATCCTATCTACAATATTGATGACTACTCTAAGGAAGTTAAATTTTGACTAGAAGTAGCGTATAGAAGAGCTAGGTATATGTTAGAAAAAGCTAAAGCTAGTAGAAAAATTAGCTATGACAAAAATGTCAAAAATTTTGAAATACATATAGGAGACCAGGTTTTAGTTAAAAACGAAACAGGTCATAAATTAGATAAAAATTATTTAGGTCCATATATAGTAGAAAAAATAGAAGATAATGACAATATAACAATTAATAACAATAAAGAAAAGAAACAAATAGTACATAAAGATAGATTAAAGCCTTGTCTTTAAGTAAAAAAAATAAAAATCAAAAATCAAAAAAAATTGTATTATATAAAATTTAAATAATAATAATTATCATATGCAATACATTTTCATGACTTTATTAAGTACTTAAAATTGGTCTGATCAGCCACACACAAAAAAAAAAAAAAAAAAAATTTTGTACTATTTTTCCAATAAATGTTAATTACAACAAATATAAACACGTTATTCAAAAATTATGTTACAATTAATAATACCGCTTAATATTAGAATAACTGCGCATACGCTGCGCTATTCTTCTAAAAGGGGAGGTGTAGTATGTATATGCATTAAATAACACCCTGTATTTACATACATAAGTATGCGACACTTTGTTGCATAGAATAACAAACTTATAGCCAAAAGCGCGAGCCACTTGAGTTTATTGACTCAGGCTCATATTACGCAGCGCGGACCGCTAGTACACTAGCCGGCCATTCAGCTGACGGCGCATATCCCACGCTACGCTTATGTAGCGCATACCACGAGTAATATATATGTACTCGCAATGCATACATATACCATGCACACTCTCTCCATATTCTTATTATTATATAGTGCAGAGAGCCGCTCCGCTGCCGGCGTCACTGGCAGCGCAGCTCCGCGGCTATAGGCTAAAATATACTTTAAGATATATTGTACCATTCATTCAATAAAAGAACTCCAACATAATCGTTATAATGTGTCTCCGCTAGTAATTCCTATAGTATATAAACTCAAAGCAAGAACTTTGAGGTTCGAGTTTGATTTGTTCAAATAATTAAAAACCAATACACGCAAAAACAGTAAAGTGTTTGAAGACTTTAAAAACAATAAAAAAAAAATATTAAAAATGACAGCCGTACTAAGTGACGCAGAGGTTAATCAGGCCTTGTCGCAAATAAGGCAAGTGCCACAATTTCATGGAAATCATGACGAATTAAGCGCATTCACCAGGTCGAATATATAATACACCTTTATCCAACTACAAATCCACGTCAACAAAGCATTATTTATGAAGCCATAGAAGTAGAAGTCGTCGGGGAGGCACAACGGATTTCAAAAGTCCACAAGATAACAGACAAACATTTAATGAATTTCAACAAAAACTGCATCAGGGTAGACAACAAAATCCAATGAATTATCCAAACAATGGAGCTTCAAATGCACAACCATTTAATTATCGAAGCCAACCCCAGAAAAGACAAAGAGAAAGTAACAGCGGAGTGTCAAAAATGGACACTACCGAAAATTTTCAAGCAGTTGCCTCGGACGAATAAATAATAATAATCCATTCATAATTGTGATTATGAATGAAGTGTGTAGTAGACGCAGGGTCTACTATTAATATAATGAATAAAAGTTATTTAAACTATCCAAGAACTAAATGTTTACACAATCAATAGTAATATAAAACTAACAGAATGTATTGCAATAGGTTCATGTAAACTATGTCCATTCAAACAGAAATTTTATTTACATAAGTTTTCAAATCGATATGATTTATTACTTGGAAAAAATTATTTAGAAGCTGGCAAAGCAAAAATTGATTCATCTTCTATATATATAAAAGAGTTTGTCCTGATGATAATGGAAGAGCCACAGCCTAAACGAAAAGAGCTAGAAGGCAATTTTCCATGCAGGTAGGAGATGAGCACTAAGAAGGGAATTTTTATTTGGACAACTCCTTCAAGTACCTCCCATACGATTTGGAGCACTTTTTACCCATTTTAAAAAACAAATTACAATTACAACAAGTACCCATTCCACTACTGTCGCCTGATTGTCGCACAAGCTGAGGGTTTGATCGCGAGCGAGAATACAAAAACAAAACAAATGCGTAGTGACGCCTTCGCGTCGCACAAGCAAAGTCTTAAAAAAAGGTTCGACACTTGCAAAAACGAAACGGATTTCTGCTTCTTAATGAATATGTGCATACACAATTAAGTGAACAATGCGCTTGAAAATAATTTTCATAATTTTATGTACATGTATCACTTCGCACAGTACATATTCTTTTTTTTCAAATTTGTGTGCCTTTGACAATTGATTTACCACCCAAGTAGCGTTTGTTGTTGTTGTAAGTGTTGTTGTTGGGCGCGCACTGCTACTTTTTGTTGGTGTCATTGATTTAAAAAAAAACAAGAACAACATAACAAAACTTGGTGCGTCTAGAAAAATTTCCCACACCAGAATATGTTTTGGGGGTGGATTCGCCTACTTGCTGCTTATATAACTTAGACAAAACGTAACACACTAACATTTATTGATATATTATTGATATACAATTTTGAATAAGCAAAGGGCGTTCACATAAGCGCGTGTGTTGCTCCTATGATAATCAGATAATTTGAAATCTCGCTCCGATCATGCGTCTTTGATCCTGGTCTGATGAACTTGTGGGATGGTTCGGAGGGGGCTAAGCTGAGGTCACCAGGCGGGTCGCGGGTTGCGGATAGCGAACGGCCCTTCGGGGTTAGCTGCGAATAGCGAGAAATCCTCGTGAATAAGCAGTCCCGGACAAACAGCGGGTGCGGTAGGTTTTATCGCACTGACAAGACGCTTGTGTCGCCGTCTTTCAATCATAGCCTCACACACTCCCAACTCCCCCACAAATACCCATCTACATCCCTTCCCACACATCTCACTTCGGGCTGGGCTAAGGTGTCAATCGCACCGTGCCGAGAGTCAGCCTGGCTGGGGGCCCGAATTAAAAACTAGCCCAGTCTCTAACGGTGGGCTCAGGCAGATGGCGACCGCCTGTTCTATCCAGCCTTACCCGGGTATGGCGGATCTCTGCCCGGGCGGACCATAATTTCTCCGCAACTCGTGGGAACAGATGAAGAAGAATAGCAACAACAACAACTATAAAGTACGGCAGGATATCCCTGCCGCCAGTGTCGCGAGACACTTTGAGGACCGCCCCCTAGACGGAGACCGGCCCTCCAGCGTGGGACCAACCCCACATCGCCCCAAGGAGAGGCAAAGGAGGCATCAGGCGACCAGCGCCGCGACGGGACATCCCCGTCGAGACGCCGCCCCCGCAACCGAAAGCATACGCCAACCGGCGCGGCCGACGGTTAATGCGGTCAGGCGGCACAGTCAGGCGGCACATGGGAGTCAGCAACCGAAGAAGACCCTTCCGAAGCTAGGAGAGCCGGGGGGTACCTCAGGTATCTGCAGCAGGGACTATCCCCTGCTGAGGCGCTGAAAAAGGCGACCACCGGCAGAGAGACGGCGCAGCAGGCAAGGGGACCAACCCCCAAACGCCTGAATGACACTTTGACGCCACCTACTGATGCCCCCAAAAAGGTGTGTCAGGAGGAGCGTCCAAGCACGTCGAAGGCTGCTGCTGCTGCTTCCGTCCCTACGGCTGTGAGGAAACCTTCTCCTCCAGTGCCCACTGCGGCTCGCCCGTCCTACGCGACGATGGCTAAAAGGGTCAAAGTGGCCGTGTTACCTGTGGAATATCCCCAGGTAATGCTCAGTCACGGGGACTTGTCCACATTGGAGGAGGCCATACTCGATGAGATTATTCTCTCGGGATGGGGCACCGCGGTTGCGTTCGCGGGCATTCATTTCAGGGTGGGACACCTGGTGATCGAGTGCTCTGACGAATGCTCCGCGGATTGGCTGAGGACCATGACATCGAGGTTGCAGACGTGGAAGGGAGTACCCCTTGACTGTAGGGTAGGTGAGGATATCCCCTCGCCACATACCATCACCATTTTTTGCCCAAGGAGCGCTGATCGGTCTACCGAAAGTGATTTCGAGAAGAACGGAGGGTGGAGGTGCGCTGATGGTGATCGGCATCGATGAAGCCTCCAAGGATGCCATTGTGGAGAAGGGCCACCAGGTCTCTTTCCGCTACGGGACCATCCCCGTTAGTGGCCTCAAGAAGTCGACCGCCGGCCAGAATGCCCCCGCCCCCGCCCCAGTACCGGCACCCAAACCACCCCCCTCACCAGAGGTGATACCCCCCTCCCGCTGCCTCGGAGGTGTGCCTGGATCTGGCAGACGACGAGGAGCTGGCGGACGCGACGCTCAGCCCAGAAATGCTGGAGGATGGGCTAGACGAGCAGGCGCCAATATCGTCGCAGGAGATGGAGGCAGAAGATGTAGCTGACGTGACGATGACGGGCAGCGACAATGGGGGCAACTCCGGGCCTTCATCGTCAGGAAGCGGAGCGGCGGTAAAGTGATGGTGACGCCTCTCGTCGCCACCACGGGGCTAGCCCAGATAAACCTCCATCGGGCTAAGGCGGCCTCGGCCGTCCTAGCCAGGATGTTTATCAAAAAACATCTGGGGCTGGCCCTTGTACAGGAGCCATGGGTGAACGATGGCGTCAAAGGCCTGTACACCGCTAATTCGAAGGTAATCTGGGACCAAAGAGATCCGATACCTAGGACATGTATCATGGTAAGAAAAGGCATTAACTTTACTATTCTTTCAGAATTCTTTACTAGGGACTGCGTGCCCATTGCCGTTAAAGGCAAAGGAAGCGCCCCCCCTATAGTAGTGGTATCCGCCTACTTCGCGGGTGATGAGGCATGCCCTCCACCGGAAGTGGAAAAGCTGGTGGATTACTGCAGGAGAGAGAAGCTGCCAATTCTAATCGGCTGCGATGCCAATGCGCACCACACAATATGGGGCAGCAGCGACATCAACACACGACTTTATATTCAAATATAACTTAGAAATTTTAGATGTCGGGTCAACACCGACATTCGTAACTAGAATAAGAGAGGAAGTTTTAGACGTCACCCTGACCAGTCGGTCTTTACGGCCACATCTCAAAGAATGGCATGTCTCCTCAGAAGAATCTATGTCTGATCATAAGATCATCCTTTTTAAGCTTCAGTTTAATACGGAAAGTAACGTTACAACTCGCAACCCCAGAAAAACCAACTGGGAAAAGTTTAGGTCAACCCTAAAACTTAACCTAGCCTCCGAAAGTTTTGGAATAGCCAAACGCACAGGTGAGCTAAATAGAGTTGTACGGAATTTAAGCAAATGCATCAGTAACGCATTTGAAGAAAGCTGCCCACTAGGCAAAACGCGCAGAGAAATAGATGCCCCATGGTGGAACGATAGTCTAGAGAGACTACGAAAATCCACCCGTCATCTCTTCAACAGAGCCAAGAGTGACGGATCATGGGATAACTATCGGGAAAGCCTCACCCTGTACAGCAGGGAAATCCGAAAGGCCAAACGTAGGAACTATAGGGACTTCTGCGAAAGCATATCTAGTACGACTGAAGGTGCACGGCTCCATAGAGCATTATCCAAACGGGCACCGGAGGCAAATCTAGCCCTGAAACGTAGGGACAACACCTTTACGACCAGTAACATGGACAAACTAGAGCTTCTATTCGAGACGCACTTCCCAGGAAGTATTCCCTGTGGCCCATGCGAAACACTCGAAACGGAAGACAGACACAGACCGACTGCTTTAGACTGGGCACTAGCCAAGTCAGTAGTCACAATGGAGAAGACACAATGGGCAATTGGAACTTTCCAGCCCTATAAATCTCCCGGTCTGGACAGTATATCGCCAGTATTCCTTCAGCAGGGGCAGGACATACTCCTACCCACCCTGAGGAAAATACTAGTCAGTAGCCTAGCACTCGGTCATATACCGAGCACTTGGAGTAGAGCTAGGGTGGTCTTCATCCCCAAAGTAGGGAAGACAGATATCACCAACCCAAAGTCCTTCAGACCCATTAGCTTAACATCGTTTTTGTTGAAAACGTTGGAAAAGCTAGTGGACAACTACATTAGGAGTACTCTGTTGACACGGAGTACGCTGCAAGCCACGCAGCACGCATACAGAGCAGGCCGATCTACGGATACGGCACTTTATAAACTGCACCGCACTTTGCGCTCTGCAGTTTTAAACAAAGAAGTAGCAATATGTGCATTTTTAGATATTGAGGGCGCCTTTGACAACACCTCACACGATGCTGTCAGGGCTGCCCTAAATAGAAGGGGTCTGGACATGACAACTAGCAGATGGATCTCATCGCTACTCAGGTCCAGACAAGCTACGGCAACTATACAAGACAGTACCGTAACAGTGACAACCACAAGAGGCTGTCCACAAGGGGGGGTTTTATCACCGCTCTTATGGAGTATCTTAGTAGACGAATTGTTAAGTAGACTTGCCAGCAGGGGTATCCAATGCCAGGGCTATGCCGATGACATTGTGATAATAGCGCGGGGCAAGTATGAGGAAACTCTGTGTGAAATTATCCAACTGGGACTTAGGATCACGTATGACTGGTGTAGCGAGGTTGGACTCAACCTAAACCCTACAAAAACCGTCATAGTTCCGTTCACCAGGAGGTATAAGTTGCAGAGGATGAGAGATATTAGGCTTGCGGGGAGTCGAATAGTAACAAGCAAGGAAGTCAAATACCTTGGGGTCACATTTGACAGTAAATTGAACTTTGGGACCCATATTCAGAATACGATTCTAAAGTGCTGCAGAGCACTCTACACATGTCGTAGAATAGCGGGGAAATCATGGGGAACCTCTCCAAAAATTTTGAGATGGCTATACCTCATGGTAGTAAAGCCCATGCTCACATACGGAGCAATTGCATGGGGGGACAAGGCACAGCAAATCACTGTGCAGAGGCAATTACATAAATTGCAAAGAATGGCCTGTGTAGGAATCACTGGAGCGATGAGGACCTGTCCCACATCGGCGCTAGAGGTTCTGTTGGAGATTACCCCACTCCATCACACAATTAGGCTACAACAGAAAGCTGCATTATTAAGAATGTCGGTCGAGGGAGTTGGCAAAGAGCATATTCTGAGCCAACTAGATGCAGATATGCTGTCAAGTGAACTTCCCCTATTGGCACAGCCTAGGGACGAAATGAAAGCCGAGCACATGTTCGAGCAAAAATCACCTGAGCAGCAAAAGGGAGTGGACATCTCTTGAAGAGGCCCACCAAATGAAATCCCACACCATCAAATGGTACACCGATGGATCCCTTACCAGCCAAGGCTCCGGTCTTGGAGTGGTAGGCCCTCGGCTAAAATACCATGAGCCCCTAGGTAAGCACACCAGCATCTTCCAGGCTGAGGTATGTGCAATAGGGAGGTGTGTGGACTTTAATCTGAAGCGTAACTATCGGAATAGGGATATAGCTATATTATCAGATAGTCAAGCAGCCATTATGGCACTCAGCAAGATCGAAATTAGGTCGAAGGTAGTTCGCGAGGTGCGAACCAAGCTAAACACTCTGGGACTACATAATAGGCTAACCCTAAGATGGGTCCCAGGACATGTTAACATAGCTGGGAACGAAGAGGCAGACAAGCAAGCAAGGCTGGGGGCAGTGACACCCCTCATAGGGCCCGAGCCGTACTGTGGGATAGGAAGAAGCACAATACGGCAGGAACTTAGAGTGAGGGAAAGCTGGGTGCAGCCCCAGGACTCAGACAAGCCAAGTCTGGAACTTCAATCTAAGATTAGCGATTTATATGGGAAAGATAGACTCAGGTTAATACCGGTCTTTTGACAGGACACTGCAGACTAAGGGGTCACCTAGCCAAGCTAGGAATCGCTAGTAATGATACATGTAGATTCTGCGATATGGAAAGGGAATTCTCCTTGCATATCATAGCAGAATGTGTAGCCTTAGTGGGGAAGAGAAGCAGGTTTCTAGGAAAACATGTTATTCAGTTCACTGATCTGAAGACCATCGATCCAGTAAATATACTTGCCTTTGTACAAGGACTGGGTCTGATGGAAGAGCTTTAAGCCAAGAAGGGGGCACAATAGATCTTTTAGGTCGCAGAGCACTTAACCCCAATTATAATAATAATAATAATGCGCCTTTGTTGTTGCTCATTTACGTTCACTCTCTATTTTATGTGCGCGCTTTGCATGTCAATCATAAAGTTTAATAACCCTACCTCCTCCGCACACACTCTAAATTAAAGCTAAAGGCAATATACAATTCACTTAACTGCAGCCTCTTAGTTATGTTTTGCATTGATTCAGTGCGTGTGAAGAAGGTAGCGATACTACGCTCTTTGTTTGACTTGCAGAGCGCGCGCATAGATAAGAGAATTAGCCGAAATAGCCAACAACGAAGGCGCGATTTAAAAATAGTTTGTCATCTAGCGCCGAACATGAAGAGCGAAGCGCGAGCGAATCTGAAAACAAGTAAGAAGGTTTTAGTCGAGAAATCCCGACTAAAAGATACCCTGAACCCGTGTATTAAATGACTTGCAGAAGTGAGTTTTTCTTGACTTTAACTTTAATTTAAAATATCTCCAGTGTTTCTTAACCGATTTGGATCAAATTTTCATGGAAGTTATAAAGTTATCCATAGTTTCAACTTCTATTTTTTAATTTTCTTAATTCGAGATTTTTTCGTTATCGATTCCATATGTATATCGGAAATCAGAATAGTTACCGATAGTTTGAAAGTAGTTATGTTCCACATTTGAAGTCTCTAGCTCTTATAGTGCATACATACGGACGGACGGATGGACAGACGGACAGAAGGACAGACGCACATGGCTGTATCGAATCGGCTGTTGATGCTGATCAAGAATATATATATTTTATATGGGGTTGGAGATGCTTCTTTTTGCCTGTTACATACTTTTGCACAAAACAATTATACCCTTTTTTACCCATTTCAGGGTATAAATATAACTGAATGCAAAAGATTTGTTGTTGCTGTTTTTGTTTATCGCTTCAGGCTTATTATAAGCCGTTGTATGCACACACGAATTTTAAACAACAAGGGAGGACTAAGAGGAATGCGATTGGCTTAAGAGCATGAAAATGTGATATTGTTTTGTAGATGAGATCAATTCGCATAAATAACTGTAACTCTTTCACTCTCAGGGAATTTAACAATTTTTAACTTAGTGTGCCATTTGCGTATTGCTTCATTTCATTTCTAAACGTGATACAAACGAGAATGGGCGCACACAATTATTGGGTTGCTTTGCCTGCTGTGGCCCTGCCACAGTTCTATATGCAGCCGCTGCAGCCTCAGTTTCAGCAGCTGTATTAGCAGCTGCCGCAACAGAGTCCTCAACAGCAGCAATTTCAGCCGCTGCAGTTTCAGCCGCTGCAGTTTCAGCAGCAACTTCAGCCGCAGCACCAGCAGCAGCTTCAGCCGCAACAGCAGCTTCAGCCGCAGCAGCAGCAGCTGTTTCAGCCACACCGGCGGCAGCAAAAAAAAAAAACATTTTAAGAAGGCGAAGCTGCGCCAGCAACATATCGTGAACAAGCTGAACAGCCAAATAACAAATATAAACAAAAAATTAGAATTTATTATTAAAAAACAGAAAAAAATAGAAATACAAAACGAAAAAAATTAATAGATTTAAAAATAGAATTAAGTAATCAATATAAAAATGAAATTAAAAACTTGCGTAGTGAGTTACAAAAAATGAATATAGAAGAAAATTAAAAATTAAAAAAAATAAAAAAAATTAACTAAACTGCCGCCTTTTTACTTTAAATCATTATACGTTTACTTTCAGAATGTAGGTTTTCTTAAAGACAAAGATGCTATTATCGTTTGTGGAACGACAATTGCATTTTGTTACTGTATGTAAAGTATTTTTTTGTACTAATGTTCTTAAATTTTTAGCGTTTGCAACTCATATTGCAGATTTTGCAACTCTTTTTGCATCATTTTTTATTTCTAATTTCATTGCTTCGAATTTAGTTTTATTTCGCAATTCATTTTGTTTTTGTTTTTTTCATAATAAAATTTCTTCTTTTATTTTATTTAACAATTTGACTGTGCAGCGGTTTAATGTTTTGTTGCTGGCGCAGTTTTAAATTTTTGCTGTTTGGCTGACGCTGATGCTGCCACTGGTGTGGCTGAAACTGCTGCTGCTGGTGTAGCTGCGGCTGATAGAGCAGTTGCTTCAAAAAATCATAAAAAATACATGCGAATAGATTCTTGAAATTTTTATTTAAATCATTATTAGAATTGTTTGAAGTAATTTTTACATCAAAACATTTTTTGTTTAAGCCCAGGGAGAAAAGTTTCAAAAGTAGACTTTTACTAAAATTGAAATCTTTCAATGGGCACTTAAGGGAACGTACCCAAATTACGTGACACGTTTTTGTACAATTTTTTACCCCCTCTCCCCCCTCGGTGGCTACCCGTAGTAAATTGCTAAACCCCTCCCCCCCCCCCCACTGTTTTTACGTAATCATTTATAAATATGGCTTTAAAAAATTTTTTTCCTTTATTTACCCTAATTAGTTCGCAGCTTACTATTTTGTTGTTTTTAGGCTTTATTTTAATATCCAAATTTTAATAAAACCTTTTTCAGTGTTACCACGCTATGCGCCACTTTTAATGCAGCTCGAAAACGTTGAAATTTTAAAAATTTACTACGTGATAAAAACCGAAACCCCCCTCCCCCTTGTGACAAAGTGTAGTATTTTAAGACCCCCTCCCCCTAAATTGGTCACGTAATTTGGGTATGTTCCCTAATGGGTTAATTATTTATTGTTAGGCAGAAATTATTTAGAAGCTTGTAAGGCAAAAATAAATTACGAAGAAGGAGCCGTAACTCTAGGAGAATATACATTCTTATTTAAGTACGACCCCAATATAAATGTAGAAGAAGAAACGGCACCAGAGTGTCTAGACCCACCTTCGTCGGAAGACTTAGAATTCAATTTCGTGATAAACGAAGAATTAAAAGAGTCCAACGAATTTCGCTTAGATCATCTTAACGATGAAGAGAAAAGGTGTGTGTCAAAAATTCTTCACAAATATCGAGACATACAGTACCATGAAGGTGACAATTTGACTTTCACTAGTGTTGTTAAACATTCGATAATTACAAAACATGAGGACTCGATTAACAAGAGACCCTACAAGTATTCCCAAATTCAACACGACGAAATAGACAGACAAGTAAAAGAAATGTTAGAGCAAGGGATAATAAGGAAATCTCAGTCTCCATATAATTCGCCTGTATTAGTAATCCCAAAGAAGTTGGATGCATCAGGAAAACAAAAATATAGAGTAGTAATAGACTACAGATTTCTAAACGAAATCACTATTGATGACAAATTTCCTATTCCAATAATGGATGAAATTTTAGATAAACTTGGCCGATGCCAATATTTCACAACTCTTGATTTAGCAAAAGGCTATCACCAGATCCAGATGGATCCGAAATCAATACCTAAGACAGCATTTTCCACTAAACATGGCCACTACGAATATACACGTATGCCGTTTGGTCTAAAAAATGCACCAGCAACGTTTCAACGTTGCATGAACAATTTATTGGAAGATTTAATCTACAAAGATTGTTTAGTCTACTTAGATGACATAATAGTGTACTCCACTTCATTGGAAGAACACATTTTGTCATTGAATAAGGTATTTGACAAACTAAGGGAAGCCAACTTAAAATTGCAACTAGACAAGTGTGAATTTCTAAAAAAGGAAACAGAATTTCTAGGACACATAGTGACAACAGAAGGATTAAAACCTAATCCAAATAAAATTGAAGCAGTAATGAAATATCCTATTCCAAAGACTCCAAAAGAAATAAAGACATTTTTAGGTTTGTGTGGATTTTATAGAAAGTTCATTCCAAATTTCGCAAACATCGTCAAACCCATGACACTTAAGTTAAAGAAAGGAGCAAAAGTAGACATAAAGGATACATCATATATCTCAGAATTCGAGAAATTAAAATTACTGATAACTTCTGATCCAATTCTTACTCATCCAGATTATGACAAACCATTTTGTCTCACAACAGATGCAAGTAATGTAGCTCTAGGAGCAGTATTGACACAAAATCACAAGCCTATTTGTTTTGCCAGCAGAACTCTAAACAACCATGAAATAAATTATTCAGCTATAGAGAAAGAACTATTAGCAGTAGTTTGGGCAACAAAAACTTATAGAAGCTATCTATATGGTAGAAAATTCGAAATACTAAGCAATCACAAACCATTAGTATGGTTAAATAATATAAAAGAACCGAATATGAAACTCCAACGATGGAAGATAAAGTTAAATGAATTTGATTATACAATCAAATACTTACCGGGTAAAGAAAACCATGTCGCAGACGCACTATCACGTGTGCAAATACATGAAAATCTATTGGGAGAAGAAATGAGTCAAGCAACATGTGCTAACATTCATAGTGCCCAAGAAGATAACCAAAGTTACATTCAAATAACTGAAAGACCACTAAACTATTATAACAGACAAATCGAACTCATAAAAGGAAACGACAATAATACACAAGTTACTAATTATTTTCATAAGAAAAACATAAAGATAACTTATACCGAAATGACTTATACTAAAGCTAAAGAAATAATAAAAGAATATTTATGTTCAAAAAATAGTGTTTTATATTTCCACAACAACTCCGATTTTTCGATTTTCCAAAACGCATTTGTAGAAATAATAAACCCAGAAAGTAAAATAAAAGTAATGAAAAGCTCATCAAAATTAACAGACTTACAAACGTACGCAGAATTCAAAGAACAAATACTAAAAAGACATAACGAACTATTACACCCAGGGATAGAAAAGACAATACAGTGGTTCAAAGAAAAATTTTATTATCCAGATTACCAGAATCTTATACAAAACATAATAAATGAATGTCACATTTGCAACATTTCAAAAACAGAACACAGAAGCACCAAATTAGTATATGAAGTAACCCCAGAAACAAACTACATTAGGGACAAATGTGTAATGGATTTTTATTTAGTTGACCATAAACAATTTCTATCATGTATAGACGTTTATTCAAAATTTGCAACATTAATTGAAGTTAACAGCCGAGACTGGTTAGAAACAAAAAGAGCCATATTAAAAGTTTTTGATTTAATGGGAAAACCAGCAGAAATCAAAGCAGATAAAGATTCAGCATTCATATGTGCTGCACTACAACAATGGTTAATAACTGAGAACGTAAAAATCAATATAACAACAAGTAAAAATGGTATAGCAGATATAGAGAGATTTCATAAAACAATTAACGAAAAATTACGAATTATAAGCAGTGACTCTAACATAGAAAACAAACAAACCAGATTTGAAATAATATTATACACTTATAATCACAAAACTAAACACAACACAACAAACAAAACACCCGCAGATATATTTATGTACGCAGGGACACCAAAGTATGACACACAAGATAAGAAAAAGAAACAAATTAAAAAACTAAATGAATCAAGAGACGAATTTGAAATAGATACAAAGTATAGATCTTCACCATTAGTTAAATCGAAAATAACCAACCCATTCAAAAAGACAGGTCAGGTAAGACAACTAGACGAAAAACACTTTGAAGAAACCGAGGTAGAAAAGTCACCCATTACAAATCAAAGTTCAAGAAGAAAAAGAAAACTAATATAAGTAAATACATTAATTACAGAGAACCAACTAATGAAGGGAATTCTAATAATAATAACACTGCTAACGGTGACAATTAACGGACAAAGTATCGAAATAAACCCCATAAAAGCAAACAACGGCTACCTAATATTTAAAACAGGAACACTGGACATACCAACAAATTTTGAATACCATTATTTTACTGTAAATTTAACAAAAATAGAAAAAGTCTACAATAACCTATTAATACAAGCCAAGGATTACGAAAATTCAACTAAAATAAATTACCTTATTGAAAAATTAAACAGGGAAATGAACGGGATAACAATCATCAAAAGACAAAAGAGAGGACTAATAAATTTAGTAGGAAAAACATATAAATACTTATTCGGAACATTAGATACAGATGACAGAGACGAACTAGAACAGAAGATAAGTAACTTAGCCGAGAACAGCGTTCAAGTTAGTGAACTAAACCAAATAATCGTAACAATTAACAAAGCAATTGAGACCATGAACACATTTAAAACAAAAGAAGAAAAGAACAAGAAACTTGATTTATTAATTTTCAATTTACAACATTTCACCGAATACATACAACTAACTAGATTAGGCATATTCAACCCTAAATTACTAAAGCACGATTATTTATTGCATGTTACACCAGAGAAAATTCTTAATATTAAAACATCAACTTGGTTAAAAACTGATACAAAAGAAATTTATATAATATCACATATTCCACAAGAAATTAGCAAAACACCTATTTTCGAAATAATACCCTACCCAGATGAGAACGATAATATTGTAACAGAAAATATTCAAGAAAAGTATTTTATAAATAATAATACAGTATATGGCGCAATTACTAAGAAACAAATAATGAATAATTGCATAGTAGGCATTGTAAAACAAATCAAAACAGAATGTAAATACACCAAAACAATTAAAAACTTTCAAACAAATTATATAGAACCAAACATAATCTTAACATGGAATTTGCCAGAAACCATTGTAAATCAAAATTGTATAAACAATGAAATTAAAATAAAAGGAAACAATATTATAAAAATCTATAGTTGTGAAGTACAAATCAACGAAATATCTATATCAAATTCAAGACTAGATTTTACACAAAACATTTATGTCAGTAATAACGTAACAAAACTCGAACCATTGTCATATATTCAAACTAAGAAATTAATTTTGGAACATACAAAATATTATAATACATTTCAAATGATAACATTGACATCATTAACCATTACCATATTAAGCATATTATTTTACTTAATTTATAAGTTCAAAAGTTTACCCAAAACACTTATTGTTAAGTATAGAAAACCTAAAGAACAAGAAATAACGTAACAAAACTCGAACCATTGTCATATATTCAAACTAAGAAATTAATTTTGGAACATACAAAATATTATAATACATTTCAAATGATAACATTGACATCATTAACCATTACCATATTAAGCATATTATTGTACTTAATTTATAAGTTCAAAAGTTTACCCAAAACACTTATTGTTAAGTATAGAAAACCTAAAGAACAAGAAATAAACAACGATAAAATAGAATTACCAATAGTTGAACAAGATCAACCCGCACTGTATCCCAAGATAGAAACAGTCTAAGGCTGACGGCAGAGTGGCCGCGATAAGCGATGCGATGCTACAAGCGATAATTATCGCAGCGATCTTCAAAGCGAGAACATGACATAGTGAAAGCTTTTAGCAAAGAGAGAACCATTGCGAGTGCTTTAACTTTAGTCGGAATCATAGTCGCCATGGATTCAGATGACGAATTTTTTGCGTCACCAGCAGTGGTTAATGTTATCACGAAAAAAGTAACGGGATCCATCCACTAAATCAAAACCGTTTGAAGGGAGAATTCAATAGTTTATTTTTAAATTTAAGACTGTATCCGGACAAATTTTTCAACTATACTCGAATGTCTATCAGTACATTTGATTATATTTTGAATAAAATTCATTTCAAACTGGAAAAGTGTTGGACAAATTTTGTTGTTCACCCCATAACGCCGTGTGCAAAACTTGTAATAACTTTAAGGTAAATTGTAAACATTTATTTTACTTTATTCATTATATTAAATATTATTTTTATTTTTCTCTGCATCATTTGCATCTTCAAAATGTGAAAGAACCACGTTTTGTATGTCTATACGGCACTGCATTTTTTTTCGCATATCAATAGATTTTAGGTATGGCAGCAGGCTCTCAAAAAAAGACATGTCATCGTCGGCCTTTGGCGCATTGACTTTCTTTTCTAGTAGTTTTAGTTTTTCCTTCTCAATCGACAGTAGTTGTGAAGACATACTTAATTTAATTTTTTTATTTGGTATATTTAAATCCTGTCCCTCATCGGACTGACAAAGCTCAGCCATGTCTTGAGACAACACTGTGTCTAAGGAGTCTTCGCACTCGGGAATGCTCAAGGTTTTATTCGAGCAGCTGGCCTCCAAATTACCAAACGCTTGCCTGGGCTTCATTTGGTCTTTTAAAAAAAGCAGAGACTCAAAATAAGGCCACGAGGTATATGCACCTGCATCAGGTGCAGAATCTCCAGACTTCTCTGTCGGCCTCTTCCTAATCTCGTTTCGGAACTGGTCCCGAAGATTTTTCCATTTTTTTTTTAAACAGTCTCCTATAGGATATTACAAAAATTTAATAAGGAAACATAAATTAACCAATTTCAGATATTTAGCAACGGGTGCTTCCTTTACATCATTGTCGTATGCATTTAAAATTGGAAGGACTACAGTCTCCGTTATAGTAAAGGAAACGGTCAAAGCACTTTGGGAGGAGTTGCAGCCAAAGCATATGCCACAGCCTTCAAAAGAAATGATAACCCAGATAGCTGAAAAGTTTTGGGAATTGTGGAACTTTCCAAATTGTGCAGGGGCTATTGATGGAAAACACATTCGTATTCAGTGTCCACCTCATTCTGGATCTATGTTCTACAATTACAAAAAATTTTTTTCTGTGGTACTTCAAGGAGTGGCTGATGCGAACTGTAAATTTATTGCGATTGAAGTTGGAGGATATGGCAAACAAAGTGATGGCGGCACTTTTAATGCCTCAGAGCTTTATTGCCAACTTAAATCTCGACAGTTTATGCCTCCAGACACTAACTTGCCCGGTACAAGCATTAAAATGCCCTACGTTCTTGTAGGCGATGAAGCATATCCGCTATTGGAAACTTTGTTGAGGCCATACTCAAGCCGCACTATTAATGCTAGAGAGAGTATTTCAATATGCGACTCTCTCGAGCTCGCAGGTGCATTGAATGTGCTTTTGGAATTATGACATCTAAATGGCGTTTGCTCTGGAAGCCAATTGAAACCGATCCAGATTTTGTCGATATAATTGTAAAAGCAATTTGTATTCTGCATAATACAATTATTGACCTTGAGGGAAAACCCAATGTCCATCAAGACACACACACAAGCAATGAAAATACAAGAAGCGAAGAGTTATTTCATTCCACAAGTTTGAGAAGTGGACAACTTGTTCGTGATGCCTTTTGCAGTTTTATGTGTACACATAAGCTTTAAAATAAAATATTGAAAATATGAATATTGACACAACTTACTTGGTATTTTCAAAATTTCTTCAATTTCCTTCCACTTATTTTCTACAACCACTCGGTTGTGGTAATTTTTAGATTTTTGATCCCACAGAACCGAACGCGAAAATATTTCCGAAATTAACTGTTCAACGTCTATTACAGAGCTCATTTTCACTTTTTGTTCTTTGTGACAGTTCAAGTTTAATTGAAAGCAAATACATTAAAATATAAATAGATTAAAAACAAACAGTAACTTAAGCTTAAATGGCGAAAAAAAACATATTTTACCAAAACCAACGGTTATTTAAGCTTAGTTTGCAACAAAAACACACGCATTACCAAAGCGATATCACGCGACAAAGCGATTCAGAATCGCTTTCTCGCAACTCTCTTTAAATATCGCTTTGGCTCTCTTCTCGCTTCGCTTGCACTCTGACATCTCGTAAGCGATTACATGTAAATACGCATGCAGAGCTTTCTCGCGCATTGTCGCTCAATATTATCGCATCGCTTATCGCGGCCACTCTGCCGTCAGCCTAACGTAAAGCAAATTTTTTAAGTGTGGGCGAGTAAGATATCCAATATGCACACATATTCATATCTCAAATATGTTACACATAGAACGCACCCCAGCACATAGCACACAGCCCAACAATAAGATATCACATTACACCCTAAAACCCCAACACAGGAAGCATATTAGACATAAACATAAAATATAAACATATTTCTAAGATCACGCCACAAGCGTGAGACATAAACATATTTCCAAAATCACGCCACAAGCGTGAGATCGCCGAATTGGCACTTTTTGATAAAAGCTTAAAATGATCAAAACTTAGAAGCTTTGACAATAAGAAAAGCTCTCAACGGAGGTTTGCTCTGCGCAGCAAGAACAATTGAAGGGTAGTTCGGAGTAAGATCAGAAAGAAGATAGACTTAAGTGAGGAAGTGTTTTGTATCTTTTAAAATTAGTTCAACACAATAAAGAAATAAACTAAAGACAAAAGTCTTTTTATTTTTTTAATTCCCACTTGGTCGTGAACTCATAATTATCAGGGGTGCCACAGAAAACGCTTCCGCCCGAATTTCATGCCTTTTTTATTTCACGGTGCCACAGACTAAAACGCTCTGACATTTCCAACGATTTGAAATCGTCCGTAAAAAGGCTAGAATCTAATGCTGCCACCTAGTCCGAAGCAAATTTTTTGCAGTCAATGCAGTAATGCCACATTTCTGAAGCATAAATTCGGAGTAATGTGTTTAATAAAAATATATGTGGAACCACTCCTGTTTTCTTTTATTTAAGCATTAAAAAATAGCTCTTTGAAGTAAACACAAACTTGACTTCAAAATTGTTTTACTTGTTGTGCAATTTGTGAAAACATTTGTGGTCAGCTGTAATTGTGCCAGGTGGCAACGCCTTAAAAGCGGCATCATCTGGAAAATGGCAGAGCCAAAACTAACAAAGAAAGAAGAAGAAAACGCGCTCAACATGTAAGTAAATTTGATTTGTTTTTTTTATAAATATTTTACAATGCAATTATTTTAAGGGGAAAACATCGAAACGCTCGCCAAGACGAAGCCATGTTTAGCTTTATGAAGAAGCACCCGGACATTGCCAAGAACTTTACGAAAGGGGACAGGGTGGCTGTTGCGGCAGCTTGGGAGGACTTAACGCTTCAGTTGAACACGCTTGGTCCTCCAATTAAAACTTCGGAGGAGTGGCGCAAAGTAAGTAGCTTATCTTGTTGATAGTAAATTGCAGGCAACAATTAGGGCCATTGTTTATTTCAGGTTTGGAAAGACTGGAAAACGGCAATAAAAAAAAAAATTACACACAACAGGAAGGAGACCAGGGCCACAGGCGGCGGGCCCTTCAATATGTTGCAGCTCCCAGCGATTGAAGTGGAAATTGCTGAACTGTGCCATCTTTATGAGGCGGTTGATGGGGTGACGGGCGCCATAACATTTGGCATCTTGCAGCCAACAGATGAAACAATTGAAGATAAATACGATGGTACGTTCTTAATTAATTGATTATTTAAAAGTTATCGAATTAATTTGCAATTTACTTTAAGAAACTACCCCAAAAAGGCAGAAGATGGATGTTGCAAGTTCCAGCAAAAAGGAAGCTGCAACAGAAAACCGGCTGGCTGCAATGGTGGCGGAAGAACAAATTTTGCTCAGCCAAATGAAAAACGAGCTGGAAGAAATTAAAAAGACTAATCAACTCAATTTTAGAAAGATTAGTGTTAGCAATGGAAACAAAATTTAAATAAAATTATTAAGAAACAACAAAATAAAACATATTTTTTAATCAAAATTCCAAAGTACATAAATAAAACGTCAATGTATTCTTAAAGAAGCTGCTATGTCGTCTCGAATTTGTGAAGTTGTTTCCTGCTGATTTGAATTTGATAAAGAATCAAATTCTGCGCGTGGTTCAGGAACTTCAGCAATACCAAAATCCTCATCCTCATGTTCGCGGCATAAATTGTGAACAGCACAGCAAACATTTATAATGCATGAGACCCTTAAGGGGCTATACAAAAGGATCTCTTGGAGTAATCGGAATCGGCTTTTAATTACTCCAAAAGTTCTCTCGATTACATTTCTTGCAGAAGCATGGCGAAGGTTGAAAGTGTGTTGGTTCGAGCCTTGTGTTGGATTTCTGTAGGGCGTTAACAGAAAGTGCTCCAAGGGATAACCCGAGTCCCCAAGGAGCCAATTGCCACGTGAACCACTTTCATACTGCTCCTGGAAAACAGACCTGGCTTCGCTTTGACTCCAAGCGCAAGAGTCATGAGTTGCTCCAGGCTTCGAAGCATCCACATAAAGGACTTTAAGATCGTAATCACATATCTATGGAAACCAATATTTAATGGTTAATTAAGCGTTTAGGATAACAAAAGTTTAACATAAACGAGTTCCACAACACAAACATAACAAAACAGACAATCGAGTTAACAACTCACCTCTACACATTTAAAAGTAAACAAATAAAAAAAATCTGACTTACTACCATTGCATTAATGCTAAAATACCCCTTTCTATTAAAATAAACCTGTTCGGCACTGCTGGGCTTCATTATCTTGAAGTGGGTGCCATCGATGCAGCCAACTACTCCAGGAATGCTATACTTTTGGTAGAAATGCTGTTTGCATTTCGTTAGCATTTCCTCCGATCTATTCAATTGAATAAATCGAGGGCAAAGTTTTTTTCCAGCAATGGAAGTATAATCCAAAGGGTTTTTCCAACAGATTGCCTCGACATTGACAAATCCGTGTCCTTCCCTATCGCTCGTTGAAACGACCCAACTCCTAGAAAACGCAATGCAGTCGCCAATTGCAGGATTGGTGAAATCGAAGAAGATGGGATATCTCCCTCGATTATATTGAGGATCTTTCGGAAGGTCCTCTTGTCAACACGATAATTATACCGGAAACTATTGAAATTAAATTAATTAGCATAAGATAATGAAGAAATGCAGAAAAACCACATACGTATCGTCAGATTGCGAAAACGGATCAGATGCGCATCTGATAAGCCTTCGCTGCATGGTTTCTTTCCTAATTGTCTGCTGCCGGAGCTCTTCTATGGCCAATAATCTCGCTAACGGCATATTCAATTTAAAACAACTTCTGTTTTAAACAATTTGGGGATGATTTATGAACAGCTGATTGCTGTCAGGCGGAAATTGTTGCCAGACAGTTGGCAAGTAGCTTCTAGAGTTGCCGAATATCTTTTAATTGTTTTCCCGCCCAAATTTAAATGTTTTCTTGTGTGTTTATTTGCTAAAAACAATCAACTTCTGTACAAAAACATTAAAAAATGTTAATAAAATATGAAACCAGTTGAAAGCCCCTTATTCTGATATGTTTAGACTACAAAAGGTGCTAAACAAACACTTGGCTACTTTAATCTGGCGTGGTGTCAACCCTTAGCAGCCAAGTCCGATAAGGTTTGTGCACACACTAAGTAAATGAAATCACTCGGAGATCTGTGGCACCGTGAAAATTTTAAGACGATTTTGCTTCTGGCGGAATCAAATTTCACTGACGTTTTCTGTGGCACCCCTGTAAATATATAATTTTATTGTAATTTTGAAGGCTTGGCTTTAAAATGAAATTAACTTGAAGAAAATTGATCCATTAGTTCATGAGCAATAAGCGATTTTGTGAAACTCTCATATTACAACAACTTTTTCAGATTGCTACCTCATTATTGAAAGGTGAGACGTATTGTAGGTCAAAAGATCGCCACTCATGAAATATAAAGGCAAAAAAATAGCTTTGGAGTTTAAAATTGATTTTACGTTCTAGCCGTGTCTTTTATTCGCTAAATCACAAATTGTAACCAACCATTCTTCAAATATTTAAATAAAGTGTTTATAGTGATAAAAGATAAAAAATTTGCGTTTTATTAATTTTTAATGTGTTATCATCTATACGCGCGGTAGCAACCCTAGGGTAACAATTCAAAGTCAAACAATCAAACTCGTTGCCGTAACTCACACAGAGAAGGCATCACAGACACTAAAACTGCAGTCCAAAATTGAAATAGCACGTGGTTGTTGTCCAAAAATTGTCTCTGCCTGAAAACGAATATTATGGTATTGGTGTTGTGGCAGGGAAAAGTCGTCGTAAAAGACGAAGTCTCGCTCGTGAGTTTACGAACGCTGTGTCTGTTGCTTTGCATTCGCTTTGTGTTGTTTGTGCTTAGATGCAAAGCAGCAGTAGACTGACACGGTCGAACAATGCAGTACTGCTGTTTATGTTATGCCAGTTAACAACTAAGTATTGTAACCACACATTTGAATACTTCACACACACACATTATTGTAAACACACATTTTATTGCATTAAGCAACTAAGTAGCTTTGTATAAACAATGCTGACGTACCAATAACTGTGTTCAGCGCTCTGCGCTAAGAACGGCAGCAGCGGTAAGCGGACACTTCATATTCGAAGTCCTGCGCTGCTCTGCATGGAATGCTGAGTCGGCTTGCCGATTGTAGCTTGTGGCGTGATGTATTGCAGCGAAAGGGTAGTCTTATGATCCATTTTGTAGTTTGGTAAATTCAGTTTGTTATAAAACGCGCAAAGAATAAGACGCAGAAATAAAGTATCAACTTCGACAGAAGTCGTTAATTGCCTATACATTACATAGTTGACCAAGTCCAAGACTGGCAACTGGAAGCCAGTAACCTTCCCAACATAAACATCCTTATTTCCATATCTCAATCCACCTCAGCAACAGGATCTGCCTACACCCCGATCCAGGATTCAGGATAGTAGCAGACCATACATACTTATTTGGCGCCCAACCAAAACAGAACCCACTGTCATGTAAGTTCGAAAGTCAAAATTTCGGCATTTTCTTTAAAGTGATACATAGATATTATCAATTAGATAATCGCCACGTAGTGAAGCGTTTGCTTGTGTGAAAATTAATTTCATCAAGTGCATACTTTTAGTGAGCTACATTTTTTATTGCATACTTTCGATGACGGATTTATTTTTTTTTTTTTTTTAAGCTTTGTGGCATTTAATTTTTCCGTTATTATAATTTTTAGCAACTTAAATTAAACTTAAAATTACATGTGCTAAGCAACTACTAATACAATATAAGTATGGTGTTTGTAGTGTACAAATTTAAGCTATGACTCTGTTGGGCAAGTCGATGGGGTGCAGCCTTCTAAGACTTCTTCTTGAGCGTTGCCTGAGGAGCCTTCTAGCTAGTGCGTTTGGGTGACCTCCCAAACGTTGGTGGTGGGCTGCCAATTGCCGGGCGATTATGTCGCCCACTTTATCTACATTTAGGTCTCTCTCTATCTGAGTTGTACGGACGTACCATGGGGCACCAGTGAGCATTCTTAAAGTTTTTGCCTGCAGGACTCTCACCTTGTTGAGGTGTGATTTTGCGGCTATGCCGTATACTTCAATTCCATAACGCCAGACTGGTGCAATGACGGTTTTGTAAAGCAGTACTTTATTTTTGAGAGACAGTTTGTTCTTGCAGGTTAGTAGCCAGTACAGTTTTTGGATTCTTTTTTTTAGACAGCTTGTGACATATGTGGTGTGCGCATTGAACGTGAGCTGCCTGTCTAAAATTACATGAAGGTTTTTGTATTTTGAAAGGTGGTTCTCCATTTAAGTAAACGCCTGGACAAATAAGTGGTCGAAGAGCATACGTAACCTCAGCGCATTTGCTGGCATTTATTCCAATGTTCCAGTTCGTGGCCCAATGAGCATACCTTGTTAAATATTCTTGCAACTCATTTGTGGCAGCAAGAATACATCTGTCCTTAGATAAGATTGCCTTGTCATCTGCAAATGTGGCTACAATAAAGTCCTGGCTATCAAATCCATTGGGCATGTCATGTGTGAACAGGGAGTAAAGAGTCGGGCCGATTACACTGCCTTGGGGGACACCTGCACGAATCATCTTGACGATGTAACTCCATTTAAGACCATGAGAACGTTCTGTCGCAAAGGTAGCTCCGAACAATCAAGCAAAGCTGAGGCGGCAGGATATTTTTAAGTTTAAAAATCAATCCATCGTGCCAAACTCTATCAAAAGCTTGTCTAATATCAAGAAACGCTGCCACCACGTACTCCTTGGCTTCAAATCCTTCAAGGATAAAATGTACCACTCTGTGCAGCTGTTCTGGAGTTCCATGAGATAAACGGAACCCAAACTGATAAGGAGGCATACTATTCTTAACTTCATCAATTCTAAGCAACCGAGTTAGTAGACAGCGTTCGAAAAGTTTTGATATGGAGGAAAACAAACTTATTCGCCTGTAGGAGTCTAATGCAATGGATTTTTTCCATTATTGTAAACCATACAAATTCTGGCCTTTTTCCACTGCTTTGGGACGTATGCTTTTCTCAGCACCGAATTGAATAGGAGAACTAGGAATAACACTGCCTTAAAGGGAAACGCCTTAAGGGTGTAGCTATCAAGTCCATCTTCGCCTGGAGCCTTTTTGGTTTTTAACCCAATTATGTGACAGGATACTTCCTCTGGTGTAATGGAAGCAACAGGGAGGCACAACTGACCAGGGATGTCAAGAATGGTTTGAACCATTTGCTTGCAGCTTTCTGGTGTGGTATCAAATGGTTGGAACCGTCCTTCCAAGTCTTCAGCAAATGCTTCAGCCCGTTCACTAGGCGAACGAGCCCAAGATCCATCGGCTCTCTTTATTGGGAATTCAGCTGATACCTGCATTTTGTATCTACTCGTCAGTTTCCAAAGAGAATGGTTAGCAGAATCATTTGGCGAAACTTTTTCAAGAAGGTTGTCAATTTCCAGTTGTTTATGAAGCACTAGCAGCTTTTTCACTCCATTAGATATTCTGCAATAGACTCTATTAACCGTGCGATCATGAGTGCGACAAAACTGTCTTCTTAACCTCCTTTTAATAAGCAGCAGTGCCTTTAAAGAAGAGGGAAGAATATTTACATGCCTAATACCATGCGACGGCATTGATGCAGAAGCGTCGTGAGTAGCTGAGTGCACCTTGTTAAGGAAGATCGTGTGAGCGTCTTCGATGTCTTCTGGCAGTAAGATTTCTAGATTAAGATCCAAAGTTTTCTCCAGTTCCTGACGAAAAATCTTCATACTCGCTCCCCTTTGTAGTAATCGACTCATTTTCATAGTGATAACCGGAGCAGAGTCATATTTAACTACTAATGGTAGATGATCCGAAGAAAGCTGATATTCTGTCCTTATCTTGAGATGTTCTTGGCGCAGATCATTGTAAGCAAATAAATCGATGTGGCTGGGTGTGCGATTTATGTCAGCAGGATAGTGTGTTGCTTGACCAGTTGCCAGAATTTGAACAGAGGAGCTTTCTACGGCGTGCTGAAGGCTGCTGCCTCTCGCATCGCCCCTAAAACTTCCCCAAAGTCTGCTTTTAGCATTAAAATCGCCGCCAATAATAAATTTACTGCCCAGATTCTTGAATAACTGGTTGAATTCCGCTTCTGACCATGGGATCATCGGAGGAAGGTAAAGAGAAGAAATTCCCAACTCACCCGAGGCTGTGTCAATTTTAGTGGAGGCCATTTGCAGTTGCGTCGACGTCACCGGGTCGCAAGGAAAATGGGATATATCCTGTTTTACTAGGATCGCCGCTCCTCCTCTAAGTCTATTGCTGGGGTGGTCTGATTTATGAATGATGTAGCCGGGGAGATAGATGTTTATATTTTCCTGGAGGCAGGACTCAGTGATAAGCATAACGTCTATGTTATGTTCGGTTAGAAACTGCTTTAGCTCTTCAACATGCCCAGAGGTTCCCCGAGCATTCCATAATCCAAGGCTAAGTGTGTGTGGAATCATTTTTTGGCGTTCAAAAGACTGAGGCACTTTTGTTTAAGAAACTGGTTGGTCTCCTGCATCTCTTTAAACATGGCTTGTAAGACATCAACTTTTGCTGTGAGAGCTTCAATAGCCGCCTCCAGTCTTGAGTTTTTAACATCTGGCATTTGCTGCCAGGGTCCTTTTTCGGCTGAGTTCAAAAGAGTACCTGAAGCTGGAATATTTTTGTTCCGATCTTCACTGATATTCCGGGCCGAAAAATTTTGCGGGGCTCCGTTAAAGCGAAGCGCCTCTGCATAGGAGATATTCCCTTGCACCAATGTTGCTGGCACAAAATGTTGTCCATTCGAAAATTTGGAATTTTGTTTTCTTGTATCGATTTTTGGACTCCATTCATCCGTCTTTGCTTTATAAATGCGACAATCCCTAGACCAGGCTGGATGTATTCCCCCACAATTGATACAAAGGTAGTTTTCCACTGTAGTTACCTTGCACTGCGAAGTTGGATGATTTAGAGCACATTTTCCGCAGATGTATGGTCTCCAGCAATAGTTTTTAGTGTGCCCGATACCTTGGCATCTGTGACAGAGAATGGCGTCTACTGATTTTTTAGGGATTTCTACCATTACTATCTGATGACCGATTTTAGTTAATTTGAGTGCATCTTTGTTATTCGCCGCACGATCTAATTCAACAAAGAAAAAGATTCTGGGTATGGTTTGTTCCTTTCCGTTATTATTAATGACCTTACGGGGGCGAGGATTGCTTACACGACGAACGGTATGACCAGACTCGATAAACGCTTTTCTTATTCGATCCTCTGGAGTAGAACTTTCTAAATTGCGGACGATTACCCTATAAGGCTTGTCATCCTTAAGCTGATATGTGTAATGGTGCACATCTATAGATTTAAGGTGTTCCACAAGTTTACGATATGAATGAGAGTCCCCAACAAAGACTTTGACTGTGCCATTTCGGCCAATCTTGAGGTTGTAATTGCTTGCACCAATGACGCCATCTAAGTCATTCTCCATAACGTTCACATCTGAAACATTTTCAACGTTGATTGGTGGTGGCTTTTGTGAACGGTGAGTATTGCTTCTAACTGCAGTGCTTTGTTCTACTTCCATTTCATCCGCTAATTCATCTGCAAGCGCGATATCAGCTTCTGATGGATCCTCATTTTCCAACTCATATGCGAGCAACTCGAAACGGTTCTTAGAAGTTGCCAAATTCTTAGTAGTTTGACTATCTACTGCGATTTTTTTGCTCTTTTCCGAAGAGGGACGATGGTACATTTTGCGCTTGGGACGAAGATTGTGCCACTTCATAGATTCACCAGAAGTTGACAAACGAGTTGAGGAGGTAGAGGAGCTGCAGTCAGTAGAAGCCATATTGTTTTCATTGCACCCTGCATTGGACATGTTGCTTTTGGATTCTGAAGATGTCTTTAAGGCAAAATCATTTAATAGTTGAGTTCTAAGGTCCTTTGGACTTATGCCTGCTACCGACATCATCGCATGTTTAGACAGATTAGAATCCGTGATTGAATGTGATTTACCATCCAAAGTTTGAAGTCACCAGTCACTGCACTGCCCGACGGGCAAAGAATACCGCTTTAACACTCCTTTACAATTGTTTGAGTTTGTTTAACGTTTGCCGACACTGCACGAAACAGCGTCCAAAGACTTTGAAGTGAGCAAATATTGCACAGAGAAAAGAACAAAAGTTATTTATTTGTTTTTAGAAATATTTTTTGACAAAATTTTGATGTTGCCTGTCAAACGAAAACGTCTCGAATGACGGAAATTTTTATTTCATACCTTAATCAAAATTTTTTTTGTTGCGTACCTTAATCAAAATCTTTTCAAATAAAACATTGCATGCTTTTGGCAACAAATTTTTTGTTGCATACATTAACAAAGTTTTAAAATTAAAAATATTGCATACCCTCATCAGAGTTTAGCGCATACCTTAAGGTACATTGTTGTTTTCTTGTTGCCTGCAGTTAAACCTGCCGATCTTTTACGATCGGCGAAAGTTTACTTGAGAAGTGCCAACCATCAGCCAATGAGTATGGCTTATAGAGACGTAAAACTCGAATACAATAGTGACGATAGTTGGGAGGCAGAATTTAATAATTGTACAGTAGCTCAGCCGCCTATAGGTGCCCCGGTAAACGAGACCATGGATCCCGCTCAGGTCCAAGCTCTCAATGAGAATGCCGTCAAATAGGCATTGGCGATGCAGTAATCTCAATTGCAAGCTCAGATAACCGCGTCGGCTACCCAAGTGCAGAGTCTGCAGGTTGAAGCACCTCAGATCACCACGTACGAAAAAATTTCTTTTGACCCCAACGGTAAATGCGATATTCCCTTGGACATAATCATAGTATTTTCGATGCCATATTGACCAGATTAGATTGCACGTATTCCGACAAAACATATTTGCGCTTGTTGAGGCAAGGCTTAGAGATGGTTAGGCAGGGTGATATGACCCTGATGCAATATTACGATGAAGTTGAAAAGAAGCTAACGCTTGTAACAAAAAAAATCGTAATGTCGCACGAGCAAGAAGGCGCCGATTTGCTCAACGCTGAAGTTAGAGCCGATGCTTTTCACGCTTTCATTTCAGGCCTCAAAAAACCTCTCAGGGCTGTAGTTTTCCCTGCACAGCCCAAGGACTTACCATCTGCTCTGGCCCTGGCCAGATAGGCGGAAGCTAGCATTGAGAGAAGCATGTTCGCTAATTCTTACGCCAAAGCTATGGAGGAACGAACTCAACTCGCTTAAAATATCAAAAGCCGATCCAATGGCAAACCCAACAGATTTAACAAAGAGGATCAACATCAGGAAAGAAACTCTCACTTTGTAAAGCGGCAAAAGGGCGGGTCCCAAGTGCAATCTCCCAAAGATAGCCAAGCGGAGGCTCCACAGCCAATGGAGGTGGATTCATCCTCTAGATTCAGGCAGCGCACCGATTATAGCAAGCGCCAGCCCAACGAGTCTAACGCTCCAAAGCGTAGGAACTCATCGGACCGTTCAACAGGTCCAAGACGTCACCGTCTTAACAACGTTGTGCAGTAAGACTCAAAAGAAGCTATAGTAGAGTATGAAAAGGCAGCAAAGGCTGCAGCCGAGGAACTAGAAAGTGAAAATGAGTACGCACCAAGTGACGACTCAGTAAACTTTTTAGGGAACACTCCCGTCTGCCGTTCGTTCAACGACGGCTGGCTGGGAGAACTCTGAAGATGTTGATTGACACTGGCGCGGCGAAGAATTATGTAAAGCCTTTAACAGAGCTAAAGACCATAATGCCGGTCGCCAAGTCATTGTCGGTAAACTCGATTCACGGTTCTACCGAAATTAGGCATAAGTGCCTGATGAATATTTTCCGCCACACGTCCCCATTCTTCCTTCTTGACACACTCAGCGCGTTCGACGCTATCATAGGCTTCGACTTGTTACACAGGCCGCGGTAAAGTTGAACTTAGCGAAAAGCACTCTGGAATACCAGGGTGTCTCAGAGAAACTTCAGTACCACAATTGTACTGACGTAAATTTCACCGATGTTAATGACATTGTAGTTCCTCCCTCCGTAAAAAAGGGATTTAGGAACATGATTATAAAAAATAAAAAGGCCTTTTCAAATGCAAATGAAGCTCTCCCTTTTAACACCAATGTCACTGCCACGATTCGGACAGTAGATAACGAACCGGTGTATTCTAGAAACCCAAGTCTTATGGGCGTTTTTGACTTCGTTAATAAAGAAGTCAAGCAAATGTTGAAGGACGGCATAATGAGGCCTTCCAGTTCGCCTTACAACAACCCAACTTGGGTGGTTGACAAAAAAGGCACTGACACGTTCGGTAACCCAAACAAAAGGTTGGTCATCGATTTCAGGAAACTGAACGAAAAAACCATACCGGACCGCTACCTTATGCCAAGTATCCCTATGATTCAAGCGAATCTGGGAAAGGCAAAATTTTTCACTACCCTCGACTTAAACTTAGGGTATCATCAGATTTACCTTGCGGAGCATGACCGCGAGAAGACTGCGTTCTCGGTTAGTAGCGGCAAGTACGAGTTCTGTCGTCTACCATTTGGCTTGAAAAATGCAGGCAGTATTTTCCAAAGGGCGATAGATGATGTTCTGAGGGAATACATTGGGAAAATATGCTTCGTCTATGTATATGACGTCATAATCTTTTCTAAGAACGAAACGGACCATCTTCAGCACATTAATACTGTGTTAAAGTGTCTAATCGATGAAAACTTGCGAATAAGCCCAGAAAAGACTAGGTTTTTCAAAGAAAGTATTGAATACTTGGGCTTCATAGTAACTAAAGACGGAACAAAATCCGATCCGAAAAAGGTTAGAGCAATTCAGGATTTCCCTGAGCCAAAAAACGTTTACGGCGTTAGATCTTTTCTAGGATTAGCTAGTTACTACAGGGTTTTCATTAAGGACTTTGCGGCTATAGCTCGTCCAATGTCAGACATACTTAAGGGTGAGAACGGCTCGGTTTGCAAATACATGTTTAAAAAAATCCCTGTTGAGTTTAATGAAACTCAACGCGATGCATTTGAGCGTCTGCGTAGCATTTTGGCATCAGAAGATGTCATGTTAATGTATCCAGATTTCCAAAAGCCGTTTGACTTGACCACTGATGCATCTGCCAGTGGAATTGGCGCAGCTCTTCCCAAGGAAATAAACCAATAACAATGATATCTCGTGCTTTGAAACAGGCCGAGATAAACTATGCCACCAACGAAATAGAATTGCTGGCCATTCTGTACGGTTCAAGGGAAATTAACATTTTCACGGATCAACAGCTTTCGCTGTTGCAGACAAAAACACGAACGCTAAGATAAAAAGATGGCAATCTTACATCGACCAACACAACGCCAAAATGTTTTATAAACCAGGCAAAGAAAATCTGGTTGCTGATGCTCTTTCCAGGCAAAACATTAATGCTCTGCAAGATGAGCCCCAGTCGGACGCTGCAACCGTTCACAGCGAACTCTCACTGACCTACACGGTCGAGACAACTGATAAACCACTGAACTGTTTCAGAAACCAAATTGCTCTAGAGGAATCGCGTTTTTCACTAAAGCGAAATCTGTTGATGATTCGCAGCAAAACACGCCACTTGATCACACACTGATACACTGACAAGAGCAGCATCCTACATTGCGATCTGCCCACGTTAGCTAGTTTCCAACACGACCTGATTTTATACTTCCCCGCCACACCCAATTTTGGCATTGTAAAAATTTTGTGCAGGACATAACAGATAAAAACGAGCAGCTAGAAATCATCACAGCTGAGCATAATCGTGCGCACAGAGCAGCACAGGAAAATATCAAACAAGTCCTTCGCGACTATTAGTATGACAGGCACCTAACGAAACAAGAGCTCGAGGAAACTCCCATCCCAAGTTACACTGGCGAAATGCTGCATATAGACGTTTTCTCAACAGATAAGAAACAATTCCTGACATGTATTGACAAGTTTTTAAGTTTGCAGTCGTTTAAGTTTGTAGTCGACATCACAGGTCCCCTGTTGCAATTCTTAAACATGTTCCCCAAGATCAAAACAATATATTGTGACAATGAGGCGGCGTTCAACTCTGAGACCATAATTTCCATGCTCAGAAACAGCTACAGCATTGGCGTTGTAAACGCGCCCCCGCTTCACAGCACGTCGAATGGCCAAGTTTAACGATTTCATAGCACCTTGACAGAAATCGCCAGAAGTCTAAGGATTGGCAAAAAATCAGTGACACTGTAGAACTAATCTTGAGGGCAACAAAAGAGTACAACAAAAGTCTGCACTCGGTAACACGCAAGAAACCAATTGAAATTGTTCACGCAGAATCCAGTGAGCGTCGTGTAGATGTCAGAGAAAGGCTAGTAAAAGCCCAGCAGGAGAACATCAAAAGATGTAACTTTTCCAGACAAAACCGTGTTTTTGAGGTATTCCAGAAAAATAACAAAAGGTTAGGAAATAAACTGCCTCCGTTGTGCTCAGAACAGAAGTTTGAAGCAGACCAGGAAACGTCCGTTCTCATTAAGGGGAAGGTGGTCCATAAGGAAAACCTAAAATAAGTGCCTCCTTTACAATAAGCTAGTAAGTCAATGTAAGCAGAGTCTAAAACACCCTGTCTCATACTGGTTATGAATTTCAGGTTTGCTCTCACATTGCTGTTAATACTAGCAGCGGCTAATGCTCGAATCACGGATTTTTCGCACGCCAATTACATCCCGGTCATAGACGGTGAGGTGTTGGTGTTCGAACAGCGAGACTACTTGAGACACTCAAGTAATCTGTCAGAGTTTATCAGCATGGTAGATGAGACTGAAAAATTGTCCGATTCCTTTCCGCAGTCACATATGCGCAAACTTTTAGATGTTGATACAGATCACCTTAAAACCCTTTTGTCCGTTCTCAAAGTGCACCACAGGTTTGCTAGGAGCTTAGACTTTCTAGGGACTGCCTTGAAGGTAGTGGCAGGCACACCTGATGCTGCAGATTTCTTTAAAATCAGAATCACAGAGGCCCAATTAGTGGAGTCCAATTCTTAACAAATCACAATAAATTCCGAGACTCAAAAACAGATAAACAAACTAACGGACACCATCAATAAGATTATCAATGCTCGAAAAAGGCGACTTGGTTGACACTCCACATTTATTCGAAACACTGTTAACAAGAAATAGAATGTTATGCACAGAAATTCAAAATTGAATACTCACCATTATCAAAATCTAACATGGTAAATCCAACAATCCTCGATCATGCCAATAGAAGCTTCTAGAATTAGGATCCTTCAGTCCGAGAACATTGTTCACATAATAATAGCCTACCCAAAAGTTATGCTCAGATGCAAGAGGATCACCGTCTATCCTGTTTCCCACCAACAAACCATCCTGCGGCTCGATGAAGACACACTGGCGGAATGTGAGAAAGACACCTTCGCAGTCACTGGATGCACTGAGACCACGCACAACACCTTTTGCGAACGATCACGCCGAGAAACCTGTGCGCGTTCACTCCACGCAGGAAACACTGCCAATTGCCATACTCAACCCAGCCACCTGAGGGCGAAAATGCCCGTAGATGACGGCGTCGTGATTGTCAACGAAGCGACAGCACGCATCCGAACAGACAATGGCGCAGATGTAACCGTCACAGGAACATTCCTGGTAACGTTCGAACGGTCTGCAATTATCAATGGCACCGAGTTTGTTAACTGGAATGCTCTGCATGAAATGCTGAGTCGGCTTGCCGATTGTAGCTTGTGGCGTGATGCATTGCAGCGAAAGGGTAGTCTTATGATCCATTTTGTAGTTTGGTAAATTCAGTTTGTTATAAATCGCGCAATGAATAAGACGCAGAAATAAAGTATCAACTCCGACAGAAGTCGTTAATTGCCTATACATTACATAGTTGAGCAAGTCCAAGACTGGCAACTGGAAGCCAGTAACCTTCCCAACATAAACATCCTAAATTATCGAACAGGATCTTCATATGTCTCAGTCCTCGTCACGAACAGGATCTTCGCATATCTCAATCCACCTCAGCAACAGGATCTGCCTACACCCCGATCCAGGATTCAGGATAGTGGCAGACCATACTTACTTATATTGCCCACAAACAACCACAAAAGAAAATACTATTACGTACAAGCTTATTTATTTGTAGGTGCAGGGTTTCTGGGTTGGCAATTATTAATATATTTAGTTATAATAGAGAATAACGGGTTGGCAATAATTAAATTTATCTATAATAAAAAGTGTGAGTTTGTGTGCATTCACAAAAGAAGCAAAGCAGAAATGCACTAGACGAATGATGAATGTTGGATAGCCTAATAAAATATAAGTGCTATTGTCGATATGTATTTATAGAATATACTTGCAATAATAACATATTTTGATTATTTTGATTAGCAAATACATACATACATACTAAAGTATTTACATTTATGATTTCGACTTTTTGTAATAGAACCATAGTTAATTAAGTCATAAGTCAAACAAGCACGTTCACCAGGCGAAGGAATAAGTCGCAAAACGAGGTTTCATCAAAAATCAAAAAGCTAGCATAAGTTGATTTTAGATTTTAAACTTTAAGCTGTAAAGACGGATTTACATGAATTATACTATCGATGATGATGATACGATATAATATATATGAATATAGCCAGATTATATGAGAGCTTACAACACTAACACTAATACAATGGCAAATACACCGATATGAACTTACTAGAACTTAAGCAGCCATCGTAAGATTTTGTGTATGTATTAGTTATACCCCAAGTCTATAGATGTTTAAGGCCTGTACGCATGAGCCCCGTACAGCTCCCGTACAGTATACATGAGTTTTACGGCTGTAACGACAAGTGTTGAAAAATTCACATATTGTGGCGGTAGGCTAATTGTTTTTTGTAAATAAATCGGAAATGCAACTGTGTTTTGTACACTTGATTTCAAAATAATGATTCGCGCGCTACTTTTGTGTTTGAGTACAGCTAACGCTCTGCTTCTGGCGGTTGCATTTTAGTGAACCCATATTTGATGGGCAGAGCTGAGATTACCAAAGATTATGCTAAACATAACTGAAACCACTCAAAAGACTCAAGGCAAATTCACCTTAATGATCTATACCCTGTAATAGATCAGTGGCAGTACAATCCAGTTTATATGTTACTTAAATTGTATCTTATTAATTAATTAATATATTTTTATTCATTACTTCTTGCGCAGCATTGACTGCCAAAACAATAAGTATGGCTCTAATGGAGCCTGAATTAGGTCAACTTTGTTAATATTATCGGAAAAATGTATAAGCCGGCTCTTGCCCGACATTTTGTTGCATTTTTTACAACCGTAAATAGCTGCTGAAAGCTATTTACTGCCCGTAGCATTTTAACATAACATTTTAACGTTTTCAATGTTCAACACTACCGTACCAGCAGTAGCTAACAGAACTGCAGACCTAAAATGTAAGTACTGTACTGAAGCTGTGCGAGACCATTTTTTTTAATATGAAGTTTTTGCTGTACGGGAGCTGTACAGGCGTCTGCGTACAGGCCTTTACACATCAATAAAATTTTTAAATTCAAAAAAAAAAAAAATTAAATAAATTCGAAGAAGATGGCTTTAAGAATTTTATCACGTGCTTACTTAAGCCAAGCGCTTAACCAAATCAGACAAATACCAAGCTTTGGAGAGATTTCCTGATCAACACCTACAAGATGCAAACATCATACGAAGAACTACTAAGGAAGCCGTAATACACTCAATAAGGAGGAAGTATCCGTAAGTTTGTCGAAGGATTAGAAATTAAGTCCTTTATTATTATAAATAAGTTAATATTAGAATCCAATCAGCCCAATACAACATTATACACTAAATAAAAAACGTGATTAGTAAGATATTACCAGACAGATTGTATATGCAGTTAGCTAGATACGATATAACCACAGAAAATAGACTAATACAGGTAGCACAAAAATATGGAGTTTATGAAGATTATGTATCTGAGAGACCCAAGAATATAAATAACACTACCTACGTTTAAAAAAGTGAACAAAAATAATAACAATCCTAAATATCAAAACTACAACAACAACTCAGATTAGAAAAACGAACAAAATTGTAATAGAAATTTCCAAAACTATACAAGCACACAGAATTTTAACCCAAATTTCCAAGGTTTTAAGAACCAAAATCAAGCACAAAATAGAGCAGTATGTGTATATATGACCCACCACTATTTAGATAATTTCAACAAAAATTATCAACAATATCAGTACGAATCAAACGCACCAAATCCACCATTTAAAAGGACTCGATAGGGTTATAGCAAACAATCAAAAATGGATGCATCCGAAAATTTTCATCAAACGGCCTCGGAATCGAAAATAGAACGACATTCCTCTGAAATGCTTAATAGACACGGGATCATCAATAAACTTAATGAGCCAAAATTTACTAAGTTATAAAACATCAATAAAAAATATTACACGAGTTAACAACAATTCTTACAACTGCCAAAGCATACTCACGACAACAGCGCGTGGAGCACATCCGCCACGCGCGCTGCGTCAGCATATCCCAACATGCACCTACATGGGACCAACGGCCTGCGCGTTACACAACGGGCACCACCGTGGGACAGAACTTGGTTATTTGACAACTAAATCTACAAGCCAACGACAACGGCAGCAGCAGCGGCAGCGGCGACAACTGCAGCGACGACAACAACATTCCATCATGAAGCAGTATTTAGCCTAAATAATAATTGTCATAAATTAGTTCTAAATCTGCACTACTATAAAGTGGAAAAATCTAAAGCTTTTATCAATTGGCGCCCGAGCAGGGACCGATCTGTGTCCTAACGAAGGATACCATAACACGTACCAGTGCCTTATAGCCATACAGTGTATCGAGCAAAAGTGCCTCAAAAGAGCCACAGTGCGAGTACGATTTTAATAGAGTTAACCCTCTTTCGCAATTCTTTTTGAAAAGCATAACCGGCCGTTTACCGTCGACAGGTCTGTTGAATTAGTTCGCAGACCACCACGTACTCAAGTGTCCCCCAGGATCCCCAGTCACCTACTGCATCGCCACTCCGCTGCTTTGCCGCAGGACAAAAAGGAATACATCCAAAGGATCAGCGCGGGAGATTGGCCGGTTGTAAGCTTAATGTTTAAGTGATTTGAATGCAGATATGCTATCGGGTGAACTTCCCCTACTGGCACAGCCAAGGGACGAAATGAAAGCCGAACACATGTTCGGGCAAAAGTTTCAAATTCACCTCTGTAACAAGAAGGAGTGGACATCTCTGAAAGAGGTCCACAACATGAAGCCACACACCATAAAATGGTACACCGATGGATCCCTAACGCAACACGGCTCCGGTCTTGGTGTGGTAGGTCCTGGGCTAACTTACCACGAGCATAGTGCTAACGCTGCACACAGGCCAGCGACCCAGCGGGCCCGCGATATCTTGTACGAGGCGCAAGATCAGCACATGCCGTTGTATAGCGGCAGCAAAGCGACAAGCTAGGGATTTATAATTAAACAACTTGTATCTTAGCTTTAGTTCTTTATCGGCTCCTCATCAAGACGCCTCGTCTGATGTGAGAATAAATTAATAATAACCCACACATTGTGTTATTTACTTGAACCTTCGGCTGTTGTCCGATCAATATATGCAAAGGTAATTGCAAAACTGTCGCCCACCGTGATATACCCAACATACAACTCACAAGTGTAACAAAGTAAAATAAAAGTACTTGCAAAATAAAAACACGTAAAAAAAAAAAAAAAACTCAGTGCACCAGCAAACAATAATTCACAGAATATTGACAAATACAAACCAAAACAACTTACGAACGTCCGCAAGTGCAAACAAAACTCAGTGCGTGAACAAAACGAGATAATTCACAAAATATTAGCAGACGAAAATAAAAAAGAACACAAAAAAAATAAAAGTAAATGAAATAAGTGCATGAAATAAACAAATTATAAACATCCGCAAATGCAAACAAAAACTCAGTGCGTGAACAAAACAAAAATCATTCAAAGAATATAAACAATTGAAAATAAAAAGAACGCAAAATAGTGCACAGAAGAAACAACACGGAATGCGCAACACCTAACTCAAAGGAAGGAGGATTCACTAGCAGCACCAGGATTGATTTTAAGAAGACAAAAACAACAACAACAAGTGGAAACGTTGCAGTCGGACGCAACCGACTGCGGCATACTCGATACCAGTATTAAAACCGGTAAAAAGAGGCCTGATTGCAAAGGGGTACGGATGCGGCAGGGGTGTACGCTGCCTTAAAGATTCTCCGATGCAGATGGGGATGCCACCAGCTATATTCCTTCCAAATTTGGTGACTCTAGCTCAAAGTTTGTAAAATGTAGGGAAAGGGGGGGGCTGGGGGCGGTATGGGTAGTTGTGGCATCAAAATTTTTGTTGCAGATCTTTGTGAAATGTCAATTGCTATCTTCATACCAAATTTGGTGGCTCTAGCTCGAAATTTGTAATAAGTGGGGAAAGGGGGGCTGGGGGCGGTATGGGTGGGCGAGGCATCCAAATTTTTGATGCAGATCTATGTGGAATGTCAATTGCTATCTACATACCAAATTTGGTGACTCTAGCTCGAAGTTTGTAAAAAGTGGGGCAAGGGGGGCTGGGGGCGGTATGTTTGGGCGTGGCATCAAAATTTTTGATGCAGATCTTTGTGAAATATCAATTGCTATCTTCATAAAAAAATTTGGTGACTCTAGCTCGAAATTTGTAAAAAGTGGGGAAAGGGGGGCTGGGGGCGGTATGGGTGGGCGTGGCATCCAAATTTGTGATGCAGATCTTTGTGGAATGTCAATTCCTATCTTCATACCAAATTTGGTGACTCTAGCTCGAAAATTGTAAAAAGTGGGGAAAGGGGGGCGAAATGGAGGGCGTGGCTCCAAAACTTTGATGCAAATTTTTGGGGGTCGTTGCCAGCTATCTTCCTACCAAATTTGGTGGCTCTAGCTCCACAACTCTGGAAGATACACGCATTCCCGTTTTTGACGAAGCGTTGGGGTGGATGGGGGCGGCTAGGGCAGTATCGGTGGGCGTGGCATCCAAACTTTTGGTGCAGTTTTTAGGGGGTCATCATCACCTATCTTGGCACCAAATTTGGTGGATATAGCTCAAAAACTGTGGGAGATATAGTCTTTTTGACTTTAAAATGCGGGGGGGCTGGGGGCGGAATGGGGGCGTGGCTCCAAAATTATTGATGCAGTTTTTTGGGGGTTGCTAATAGCTATCTTCTTACCAAATTTGGTACTTCTAGCTGTAAGGATGTGCGAAATATGTGGATTTATCGGTATTGGGTTATCGAATTTATCGATTTGCCAGCCCCCCAGTTATCGTAGAACCCCCATCTTGACACTTTAATTTACTATCCCATAGATAAAAAGAATTGGAAAGTTTCAAGTCTCTAGCTTGAAGGGTGTGGAAAAAACTTGCATACATACGGACGGACAGACGGACAGACACCATGACGGACATTGCACAAAACCAATATACTCTTTACCTTCGGTATCGAGTATAATGAGTACTATAAAAAAAAGTACTATATGAAATACATGCATACATGCGTAAATGACATAAATAACATTAAAAGAAATCGCACCCAAAAAAAAAACCAAATTGCCACAAACTACGACAAAAAACAAGTGGAAACGTTGCAGTCGGACGCAACCGACTGCGGCATACTCGATACCAGAATTAAAACCGGTAAAAAGAGGCCTGAATGCAAAGGGGTACGGATGCGGCAGGGGCTTACGCTGCCTTAAAGATTCTCCGATGCAGATGGGGATGCCACCGGCTATCTTCATACCAAATTTGGTGACTCTAGCTCAAAGTTTGTAAAAGGTGGGGAAAGGGGGGCTGGGGGCGGTATGGGTGGGCGTGACATCCAAATTTGTGATGCAGATCTTTCTGAAATGTCAATTGCTATCTTCATACCAAATTTGGTGACTCTAGCTCAAAATTTGTAAAAGGTGTGGAAAGGGGGGCTGGGGGCGGTATGGGTGGGCGTGGAATCCAAATTTTTGATGCAGATCTTTCTGAAATGTCAATTGCTATCTTCATACCAAAATTTGGTGACTCTAGCTCGAAAATTGTTATAAGTGGGGAAAGTGGGGCTGGGGGCGGTATGGGTGGGCGTGGAATCCAAATTTGTGATGCAGATCTTTCTGAAATGTCAATTGCTATCTTCATACCAAATTTGGTGACTCTAGCTCAAAATTTGTAAAAGGTGTGGAAAGGGGGGCTGGGGGCGGTATGGGTGGGCGTGGAATCCAAATTTTTGATGCAGATCTTTGTGGAATGTCAGTTGCTATATTCATACCAAATTTTGTGACTGTAGCTCGAAAATTGTAAAAAGTGGGGAAAGGGGGGCGAAATGGAGGGCGTGGCTCCAAAACTTTGATGCAGATTTTTGGGGGTCGTTGCCAGCTATCTTCCTACCAAATTTGGTGGCTCTAGCTCCACAACTCTGGAAGATACACTCATTCCCGTTTTTGACGAAGCGTTGGGGTGGATGGGGGTGGCTAGGGCAGTATTGGTGGGCGTGGCATCCAAACTTCTGATGCAGTTTTTAGGAGGTCATCATCACCTATCTTGGCACCAAATTTGGTGGCTCTAGCTCAAAAACTGTGGGAGATATAGCCATTTCTGATTTCAAAATGCGGGGGGGTTGGGGGCGGAATGGGTGGGCGTGGCTCCAAAACTTTGATGCAGATTTTTGGGGGTCGTTACCAGCTATCTTCCCACCAAATTTGGAGGCTCTAGCTCCACAACTCTGGAAGATGCACGCATTCCCGTTTTTGACGAAGCGTTGGGGCACATGGGGGTGGCTAGGGCGGTATTGGTGGGCGTGGCATCCAATCTTTTGATGCAGTTTTTGAGGGGTCATCATCACCTATCTTGGCACCAAATTTGGTGGCTATAGCTCAAAAACTGTGGGAGATATAGGCTTTTTTGACTTTAAAATTCGGGGGGGGCTGGGGGCGGAATGGGGGGGCGTGGCTCCAAAATTTTTGATGCAGTTTTTTGGGGGTTACTAGTAGCTATCTTCTTACCAAATTTGGTACTTCTAGCTGTAAGGATGTGCGAAATATGTGGATTTATCGATTTTGAGTTATCGAATTTATCGATTTGCAAGCCCCCCATGTATCGTAGAACCCCCATCTTGACACTTTAATTTACTATCCCATAGATAAAGAGATTTGGAAAGTTTCAAGTCTCTAGCTTGAAGGGTGTGGAAAAAAGTTGCGTTCATACAGACGGACAGACGGACAGACACCATGACGGACATTGCACAAACTCAATATACTCTTTACCTTCGGTATCGAGTATAAAAATGTAAGTGAAAATTTCATGCAAAATTTTTCCCCAAATCGTCATAAGTTGTCTCAGGCTTTTCAAATAAAAAGTAAAAATATTCAGCTATTAAGGCTGCTCAAAAGTTGCATTATAAATTCTTAGCGACCGAGCCAGTGTAACCCGATACGGTGCATAATTTGTAAGGCCACTGTTTGGTCTTTTCATTGTCGTTATTTAGCGCACACATTGTGGCAACCAGAAGAATATCTTATTGCTTGCTATAAAAAACAAAAAAAAGATCAAATAAACAAAGGGTCGACAACGTCCTATGTTAACAAACGACGAAAGCGACTCAGACAGCATTTCTGATTTATTGACTGACTTAGAAAAACTCAAGTTAGCCAACAACATGTCGAACATAGACGCACAGACTCTTTCAAACATTATAGGAGCAGCAGTAAGCGCTGCACTCGACGCACAGAGAAAAGAGTTTTACTAAACAGTTCAGCAACTCGTGAACAGCGTTAAACAGGTATCAGTAAGCGAGCCGGTTGTAAAGACTTTTGAAGATGTTACCTGTAAAAATACAACAGGCAACGAACCACTCGACGCCATAAAATCTCTACCCGAGTTTAACGGGATACAGGAAGACTATGTCTCCTGGCGTCAAGCGGCCACAGCCGGTTATAAGCTTTTCAAAAATCACGAAGGTAGCACCAGCCATTATCAGGCGGTGATCATAATCAGAAACAAAATTAGGGGCGCGGCAAACCGCACACTTTCATCTTTCAACACCAAACTTAATTTCGAAGCCATCATTGAAAGGCTAGACTTCACATACGCAGATAAACGCCCTGCACACCAGAGAACTGCAAGGGTGTAATTTTTTGCCACCTTACTCACACCCCATAAAATTTGTGTACCGGTGCCACTCACACCCGGCTAAGCAAAGCAAAGACACACACTCATCAAAAATTTTGTGTGTACTACGAGTGCCGGCATATTATGCCTACGCTCATATAAGGTGCCGTTTTTTTTTTGTGTATGCACCCAATAATTTTTAAGCGACGCGTGCCGGTCGCACTTGCACTCAAAACGAATGTAGGAATAACCGCAAGTAAAAAAAAAAGCAATACGAAAATAATAGAAGTAGACAAAAAACATATGTATCACCCGAGTGTTTTTTAAACACCATGGTGTTTTTTACACACCATGGTGTTTATGAGTATGTACATGTCTTATTATTGACCCTTTCATTTTTTACTTGAGCGCTTCTTAGCGTTCGAATTAAGTTCATCTTTGATTTTGCTAGCGAAAGGGTTATAGAAATGACGCCAGATTTAATTAAAAATAAAATAGAGCGTGGTGAATACACCGTAGCCCCAAAACACAAAGGCAAAAGTGTAGTTTGGACAATATTATGCGACATTTTACAAGAAGACCAAACCGTCCTTGATGGCTGGATTTATTGCAATACATGCAGAAAAGTGCTGAAATTTGTTTCCAACCAAACTTTAAATTTGTCAAGACACAAATGTTGTCTGTCCTTAAGACAGCCCAAGGAAGCAAAAAAAGTTTCTAGCTTGGACAAAAAAACAGCTATAGAGAAGTGCAGCGAATGGGTTGTTCAGGATTGTCGCCCGTTTTCCGCAGTGAACGGGTCAGGATTTCGCAATTTGGTGGAATTTTTTGTAAAAATTGGTGCTGCATATGGTGCGAACGTAGATATTGACGACCTACTGCCTGACGCAACGATATTAAGCCGAAATGCAGAAAAAGAAGCAGAAGAAAAGCGGACAATAATCTCGAAAGAAATAAAAGAAGCAGTGGATAATGGAGGAGTATCAGCAACCATCGATATCTGGACGGATCAGTACGTCAACAGGAATTTTTTAGGTGTCACTCTCCATTATTTAAAAGACTTCAAAATTAATGACATTATTCTGGGCTTGAAATCGATGGACTTTGAAAAATCGACAGGTGAAAATATATTTAACAAACTAAAACTATATTTGCACAATTTGATGTTGAAAACATGGCCAATATTAAATTTGTAACAGATAGGGGTTCTAATATAAAGAAAGCATTGGACAATAATATAAGATTAAATTGTAGCAGTCATTTATTTTCAAATGTATTAGAAAAATCATTCGAAGAATCATATGAAATCCAAGAAATATTACACGCATGTTAAAAAAATCGTTAAATATTTAAAAAAAAGCCAATTTGCAACATAGACTAAGCACAACATTAAAAAACTCATGCCCTACTCGATGGAATTCCAATTATACAATGCTTAACTCTATAGTGGATAACTGGACAACAGTTAATCAAATATTAGGTGAGACTGACAGGGGACAACAACTCATAACGGTAAACATATCTACTTTAAAAATAATACTAATTCTACTTGAAGATTTCGAGAGAATTTTTAAAGAGTTGCAATCGTGTAGTTCTCCTTCACTGTGCTTTGTGTTGCCCTCTATTGCAAAAATAAAGGAACTGTGCGAACCAAAATCTATAGACATTTCCTCAGTATCGGTTCTTAAGGAAAGAATTTCAATGAATGTTTATACGATATGGAAAGAGAATTTAAGTATTTGGCATAAGGCAGCATTTTTTTTATATCCACCTGCAGCAATGATGGAACACGAGGATATATTAGAAATAAAAAAGTTCTGCTTTGAAAAAATTAATTATTTTAATTCCATTACAACTGAATGTTCCACAACCAATAGTTATTCAAGCAATGAATCATGTCCAGCAAGTCCAAGTTGTCTATTGGCAACTAACTCTAGAAGCCAAACGTTTGTGCCAAAAACTACATTTTTCTTTTCACAACTGGTGACTCTTTCAAACAACAGTAATAAATCGCCCTTAGAAGAAATAGAAAGTTATTGTACTGAGAGAGTGGCTTTAAGCGAGCATTTCGAACCCATTGAATGGTGGAAAAACAAAGAAAATTGTTATCCTCTTTTATCAAAATTAGCATTGCAACTACTAACTATACCATCGAGCAGTGCAGCGGCCGAAAGGGTTTTTTCCTTAGCGGGCAATGTAATAACAGAAAAAAGAAATAGATTAGGGCCTAAAACTGTAGATAATTTACTTTTTCTCCATTCCTTTTATAAGAAATTTAATTAATAAGTATAGCGCTAAGACATGGCAATGAAGCAAAAAAAACATATTCGATTTTTAAGTATTATTTAATAAAAAAAAACGCAATGAAGCAATATAAAATTTATTTTTTAAGTATGTATTATTAATCTAAATCAACGCACTGAAGCGAAATTAGATCTTTAAGTTTTATTGAAATATTTTTAGTTTATTAAAATAATAACAAATATATAATATATAATATATAATAAAAATGATTTTAAATTAATAATTCAATAAATATTTTTTGAGTTTATTTTGTTTTATGATTTTATTTACTGCGCATTTAGCGACGGTTTTGCAGCAGCAGGTACCAAAAAAAACAACACAGTTGCAGGCCCGCATAAAAAAACCGTAACACTCAACACAATCAATACATTTTGCGTTTCAATTTTTGGGTCTCCCTTTTCACCCACGAAATATAACCTACGCACTTATGCAAAAAACTACCTACTCAGTTTTGATGCTTGTGTGCCTAACACTCATGCATCATTGCGAGGCGAGCGATTTTACTTATTTGTCCGGTAGCAAAAAACACCAGGGTGTCAAAATCACCCTATATTTACCCGGTGCACCTTGGGTGTCGGTGATTGTTGCAGTTCTCTGCTGCACACCTTATTGAGCAAGAATTAACAACTCTTAGGCAGGGTAACATGAGTCTTTTAGAGTTTTATGATGAGATTGAGAAAAAGCTCGCTCTCCTCACAAATAAATCTATAATGTCATATGACACAATGATAGCTAATCACATGAATGAGAAGTATCGTGCAGACGCATTGCGTGTCTTTATATCGGGACTCAGAAAGAACCTTACCGATGTATTATTCTCAGCCCAACCAAAAAGTTTGCCAGCCGCCCTCGCTAAGGCACAAGAAATTGAAGCCAACCACGAGAGGTACAACTTTGCAGAAAATTATGCAAGAAGTCTCGAGGAGAGAGAAAAACGGCAACAAGCCGAGACAAAAAATAAGGGGCCTTACAGAGGCCAGGGTAAAAACCCACACTTCAAAAGGGACAACCCTAACCAACCCCAAAACAAGCCTCGACTCGCAAGAGGCGGAACAAGCTTATGAAATCATAACCAACGCCGCAGTAGCTGACATCGAAGAATGTGCCCAAGACGATTACGTTTGCGACACAGTTCATTTTTTAGAGGACAGTCCCTGCTCGCGTTCATTGAACGCAAAGTCGCAGGGCAAACACTAAAACTCTTGCTTGACACAGGGGCTTCAAAAAACTACGTTCGATCTGCCCTAGAGCTAGATCACAAGCTTCCTGTAAAAGAACTTTTCGATATCGGTACCATCCACGGGTCTAGCGATATCACGCATAAATACATTTTCAAAATTTTCGGACTTGAAAGTCAATTTTTCCTGCTACCAGGACTCACAAACTTTGATGGCATTATTGGCTTAGATTTTATACGCGAAGCCGGTATATTGCTCGATTTCCCTCAGGGCAAAATTTTTAAGGAAGACGGTTCATACGAAGAGACCGTCCAATTTGTAAAATGTAAAAATGTTAACTTTACAGAAATCGGAGAGCTACAAGCTCCCGCACATGTCAGACAAGAATTTATTAAAATGCTAAAGAGCAATGTCAAAGCATTCGCAGAACCAAATGAGTTACTGCCATTTAATACATCAGTTGTCGGAAATATTCGGACTGAAGATAACGAACCGGTTTACTCCAAGCTGTACCCATTTCCAATGGGCGCAGCAGACAGAACGGAATAATCCATCCTTCTAAGTCACCCTATAATAACCCCATTTGGGTCGTTAGAAAAAAGGGAGTTGACGACTCAGGAGCCCGAAAAAAAAGATTGGTTATTGATTTCAGAAAGCTCAACCAAAAAACTATCGCCGATAGATACCCCATGCCAAGTATTGCTATGATATTAGCAAACTTAGGGAAGGCCAGATTTTTTACAACACTGGACCTTAAATCTGGTTATCACTAGATCACCTTAGCAGAACAAGACCGTGAAAATACGTCTTTTTCTGTTAACGGGGGAAAATACGAGTTCTGCCGACTGCCGTTCGGCCTAAAGAACGCAGGAAGTATTTTCCAGAGAGCAATTGATGACGTGCTACGAGAGCACATTGGCAAGACTTGTTATGTCTATGTCGATGATGTCATCATCTTCTCAAAAAACGAAAAGGACCACGTTCGAGACGTAGGCCAGATCTTAAGATGCCTTCATGAAGCAAATATGAAGGTCTCAAAAGAAAAATCACACTTCTTCAAAGAAAGTTTAGAATACTTGGGATTCATCGTGTCCAGTAGTGGCACAAAGACCAGTCCCGACAAAGTAAAAGCAATAAACGAATTTGCTCAGCCGACAAATCTCTTCCCAGTTCGCTCATTCTTCGGATTGGCTAACTACTATAGGTGTTTCATCAAAGACTTTGCCTCAATCGCAAAGCCGTTGTTCGATATCCTAAAAGGGGAAAACGGGAAGGTTAGTAAACAAACTTCCAAAAAAATACCCATTGCCTTAAACGAAACACAATACCAGACCTTTGACAAGCTCAGAAATATTCTGGCTTCTGAAGAGATAATTCTTCACTACCCTGACTTTAAACAAGTGGAAACGTTGCAGTCGGACGCAACCGACTGCGGCATACTCGATACCAGTATTAAAACCGGTAAAAAGAGGCCTGATTGCAAAGGGGTACGGATGCGGCAGGGTGTACGCTGCCTTAAAGATTCTCCGATGCAGATGGGGATGCCACCAGCTATCTTCCTTCCAAATTTGGTGACTCTAGCTCAAAGTTTGTAAAATGTAGGGAAAGGGGGGGGGGGGCTGGGGGCGGTATGGGTAGTTGTGGCATCAAAATTTTTGTTGCAGATCTTTGTGAAATGTCAATTGCTATCTTCATACAAAATTTGGTGACTCTAACTCGAAATTTGTAATAAGTGGGGAAAGGGGGCTGGGGGCGGTATGGGTGGGCGAGGCATCCAAATTTTGATGCAGATCTATGTGGAATGTCAATTGCTATCTACATACCAAATTTGGTGACTCTAGCTCGAAGTTTGTAATAAGTGGGGCAAGGGGGGCTGGGGGCGGTATGGGTGGGCGTGGCATCCAAATTATTGATGCAGATCTTTGTGAAATATCAACTGCTATCTTCCTACCAAATTTGGTGACTCAAGCTCGAAATTTGTAAAAAGTGGGGAAAGGGGGGCTGGGGGCGGTATGGGTGGGCGTGGCATCCAAATTTGTGATGCAGATCTTTGTTGAATGTCAATTGCTATCTTCATACCAAATTTGGTGACTGTAGCTCGAAAATTGTAAAAAGTGGGGAAAGGGGGGCGAAATGGAGGGCGTGGCTCCAAAACTTTGATGCAGATTTTTGGGGTCGTTGCCAGCTATCTTCCTACTAAATTTGGTGGCTCTAGCTCCACAACTCTGGAAGATACACTAATTCCCGTTTTTGACGAAGCGTTGGGGTGGATGGGGGCGGCTAGGGCAGTATTGGTGGGCGTGGCATCCAAACTTTTGGTGCAGTTTTTAGGGGGTCATCATCACCTATCTTGGCACCAAATTTGGTGGCTATAGCTCAAAACTGTGGGAGATATAGTCTTTTTTGACTTTAAAATGCGGGGGGCTGGGGGCGGAATGGGGGGCGTGGCTCCAAAACTTTGATGCAGTTTTTTGGGGTCGTTAACAGCTATCTTCCCACCAAATTTGGAGGCTCTAGCTCCACAACTCTGGAAGATACACGCATTCTCGTTTTTGACGAAGCGTTGGGGTGGATGGGGGCGGCTAGGGCAGTATCGGTGGGCGTGGCATCCAAACTTTGGTGCAGTTTTTAGGGAGTCATCATCACCTATCTTGGCACCGAATTTGGTGGCTATAGCTCAAAACTGTGGGAGATATAGCCATTTCTGATTTCAAATGCGGGGGGCTGGGGGCGTAATGGGTGGGCGTGGCTCCAAACTTTGATGCAGTTTTTTGGGGTCGTTAACAGCTATCTTCCCACCAAATTTGGAGGCTCTAGCTCCACAACTCTGGAAGATACACGCATTATCGTTTTTGACGAAGCGTTGGGGTGGATGGGGGCGGCTAGGGCAGTATCGGTGGGCGTGGCATCCAACTTTTGGTGCAGTTTTTAGGGGGCCATCATCACCTATCTTGGCATCAAATTTGGTGGCTATAGCTCAAAACTGTGGGAGATATAGTCTTTTTGACTTTAAAATGCGGGGGCTGGGGGCGGAATGGGGGGCGTGGCTCCAAAATTTTTGATGCAGTTTTTTGGGGGTTGCTAATAGCTATCTTCTTACCAAATTTGGTACTTCTAGCTGTAAGGATGTGCGAAATATGTGGATTTATCGGTATTGGGTTATCGAATTTATCGATTTGCCAGTCCCCCAGTTATCGTAGAACCCCCATCTTGACACTTTAATTTACTATCCCATAGATAAAGAGAATTGGAAAGTTTCAAGTCTCTAGCTTGAAGGGTGTGGAAAAAACTTGCATACATACGGACGGACAGACGGACAGACGGACAGACACCATGACGGACATTGCACAAAGCCAATATACTCTTTACCTTCGGTATCGAGTATAAAAACCCTTTGATCTTACAACGGACGCTTCGTCCTCAGGCATAGGAGCTGTATTGTCCCAAGGCGGGAGGCCCATTACCATGATCTCTAGGACCTTGAAAGATAGAGAAGCAAATTACGCAACAAACGAAAGAGAGTTGCTAGCGATAGTATGGGCCTTAAACACCCTGCGCCACTACCTGTATGGGGTCAACAACCTTAACATTTACACAGACCACCAGCTCTTAACATTCGCGGTATCTGACAAAAATCCCAACGCAAAAATTAAACGTTTTTAAAAGCCCGGAAAAGAAAACCATGTGGCTGATGCCTTGTCCAGGCAAAACATAAACGCTCTAGAAAATCCTCCTCAGTCAGACGCAGCCACAGTACATAGCGAGGAATCACTTACCCACACAATCGAGTCGACCGACAAGCCGGTCAACTGTTTTCGAAACCAAATTATTTTAGAGGAAGCTGACAATCCTTCCAAGAGGACCTTCATACTCTTCGGAGAAAAGACTCGACATTTAATCAACTTCAGTAACTGGGATTCAATCATTGACACAGTAAAAGATGTAGCGAAACCCAATGTTGTAAACGCAATACATTGCGAGCTCCCCGTCCTTGGCCGCATACAACATGCCATAGTTGAAACATTCCCTTCAACAACATTTTGGTTCTGCAAGAACAGAGTAATGGACGTATTTAACAAAGATGAGCAAAAAGAAGTTGTTACCATTGAGCACAACCGTGCTCACAGAGCAGCGCAAGAGAATGTAAAACAAATTTTGCGCGACTACTATTTCCCGAAAATGAACAAATTAGCTACCGAGGCAGCCACAGCATGCAGGATTTGTGCGCGATCAAAATACGATCGCCACCCTAAAAAACAGGAGCTCGGTGTCACACCGATCCTTTCCTATGCTGGAGAAACCGTACATATAGATATTTACTCCACCGCAGGGAAACATTTTCTGACAGCGATTGATAAATTTTCCAAATTCGCAATAGTGCAACCAATTGCTTCACGCACAATTCTGGACATAAAGAGCCCCCTTTTACAAATTATAAACTTTTTCCCAAAAATTAAAACAATCTTCTGCGATAATGAGGCAGCCTTTAACTCAGAAACAATCAAGTCCATGCTGAGAAATTTTTACAATATAGAAGTCGTATGTTGTCCGCCGCTACACAGCACATCAAATGGTCAAGTGGAGCGTTTCCACAGTACTTTGGGTGACATGGCAAGATGTCTTACAGAGGAAAGAGGTATCACCGATATAGTAGAATTAATTCTACAAACAACAATAGAGTATAACCGGTCAATCCACTCAGTAACGGACAAAACACCCATCAAGGTAATCTATTCGGCTCCCCCAGAATTAGAAGAGGACATACGAAACAGACTCAGTAAGGCACAAAAAACGCAGCTAGAAAGAAACAACCCAGCTAGGCAGAACAGAGTGTTCGAGGTAGGAGAAAGGGTATTGGTAAATATAGAAGGATAGGGAACAAGATCACCCCCTTGTATGTAGAAGAACGAATACAAGCTGATTTGGGGACAACTGTTCTCATTAACGGGATGACGGTTCACAAGGATAACCTGCGAAAAAGCCCAAACACTAATCCCAAAACATAAAAAAAAATACAAAAAAAATCATACAAAAAATAAACAAAATTTTTGATAAAAAAAGAGGTTTATTACAAAAAAAAAACCACAAAAATATAAAATTAAACTAAGACCATTTTCATTTCGCTCGGTTAGGTATCTTTTCATTTTGTTGTGGGTTACAATGACAACCGCCAAACTAACAGACTACACGCACTCTAATTACATACCGATACTCGACGGGACGGCTATACTCTGGAACGAGACAAACTACCTACGCCACTCGACGAACCTCACCGAATACGACGGACTAGTACGAAAGACTGCGGACATGACAAACTTATTTCCCCAATCACACATGAGGAAGATACTCGACGCGGACATCACACTTGACAACACTACTATCGACGCTGGACACAATGACGATTTGAAAATAATTCTGCGTGAAAGTTTCACGGGCGTTAATGTAGCCCAAATAATGAGCGTATCTAAGGTTAAGGTTTTAGCAGATAGCAATTCCATTGATTTTATCATTAAATATCCTAAACCTAAGTTAGTCTGTAATAAAGTTATTGTTTACCCTGTCGCTCACCGCGGGATAATCCTGCAACTACCAGAAAACGCAGTAGCGGAGTGCAACGACAAGATAGTGGCACTGCAATCCTGCAGCGCCTCAACAACAATGGCTTTCTGCAGGGAGGCATCCTACACTCCGGTGGGACAGCGCACTGCAACACCCAGCCGAACCACCTGGCCCCAGTAGAGGCGATAGACGAAGGAGTCGTCATCATCAACGATAGCCCAGCCAGGGTAAGCCTCGATGAGGGACCAGAGATCAACATCAACGGTACTTACCTACTAACCTTCAACGAGGTGGCACACATAAACGGAAGAAAGTTTACCAGCTATAACGGCAACCCCAAAAAGATTCCCAGTTCAGCAGCTTCGCCATCGCTCAACATAATTGAGCACCAAAACCTACTAAGCATGCCACTTCTTCATCAAATGAGCATCGAAAACATGAGGCACATCGGCTTGCTACGGTCGCAGATGAAAACCAGGCCCATAGTAGCGTCTGCAGTTGGTCTGATGCTGTGCGCCACGGCTGTCCTTATATCGTTATTTATCCGTTACAAGAGAAAGAGTCAACAGAAAGCAGCGATTCGCAACGTGATAAAACATCTTAATGTGACCGAGGACGGTCCCAACTTGAAGGGGAGAGTAATTAACGGTGGAGCATAGTGCTAACGCTGCACACAGGCCAGCGACCCAGCGGGCCCGCCGCTGACCAGACCGAAACGCGATATCTTGCACGAGGCGCAAGATCAGCAGTTTCGTATCCGGCGCAGCGGCCGCATAGCGACAGCACATGCCGTTGTATAGCGACAAGCTAGGGTTTTATAATTAAACAACTTGTATCTTAGCTTTAGCTCTTTATCGGCTCCTCATCAAGACGCCTCGTCTTATGTGAGAATAAATTAATAATAACCCACACATTGTGTTATTTACTCGAACCTTCGGCTGTTGTCCGATCAATATATGCAAAGGTAATTGCAAAACTTGCACACCAGCATATTCCAAGCTGAGGTATGTTCAATAGGGAGGTGTGTGGACTTTAATCTAAAGCGTAACTATCGGAATAGGGATATAGCCATCTTTTCCGCTATCCAAGCAGCAATAATGGCACTTAGTAAGACCGAAATCAGGTATTCACATTCTGCCCCCCTTTCCCCAGCTTTTACAAACTTTGAGCTGGAGTCACCGAATTTGGAAGGAATATAGCTGGTGGCATCCCCATCTGCATTGGAGAATCTTCAAGGCAGCGTGCACCTCTGCCGCATCCGTATCCCTTTGCAATCAGGCCTCTTTTTACCGGTTTTAATACTGGTAACGAGTATACCGCAGTCGGTTGCGTCCAACTGCAAAGTTTCGACTTGTTTAGATTAAACTGTTCCTCACTGCCTTATTTTAATTGCAATACGAGGGACGGAAACACATTCAAACTCTTAATAGATACAGGATCAAATCAAAATTATATCCAAGCCAATTAAGTACTTAAGCCCAAACTTAACGAAAAACCATCATACGTTTCTTAGTTTATTTGGATGTGATCAAATCCCTATCGAATTTTTCCTTCTCCCGACTCTTAAAACTTTTCATGGTATATCGGGTAATGATACCCTCAAACAGCTTAACGCTGTAATCGATGTACGAAATGATGTTCTGGTAATAGATGGAAACAGTAAAATTAACATCAAGCAATTGGCTACTCAAGCAGTTAATAATAAAAAAGTCAGGGCAGACCATATGTCGGAGAAACAGAAAGAACTCATTGATCGGATGACCGAGACGCATGCAGACTTATTCGCTGAACCTGATGAAAAGCTAACTTATACAACAACAGTAGCAGGTGAAATAAGAACCACGTCCGACACACCAATATACAGTAAACATTATCAGTTCCCCGCTTCTTTAAAATCAGAGGTAGAAAAACAAGTAGAAAAATTGCTAAAAGACGGCATAATAAGACCTTCACGGTCACCGTGCAATTCACCTGAATGGATGATGCCAAAAAAACTATACGCTTCAGGACAGAGGAAACACAGATTAGTAATAGACTACCGAAAGTTAAATAACCATATCAGATCGATACCCAATTCCAGACATTGGAGACATTTTAGCACAATTGGGTGACAACAAATATTTTTCCATAATAGACTTGAAAAGCGGGTTTCACCAGATTCTACTTAAAGAAAAAGATATAGAGAAAACAGCATTCTCGGTAAATGGTGGGAAATTCGAGTTCACACGGTTACTTTTCGGAATAAAGAACTCCCCATCAATACTTCAAAGGGCCCTAGATGACATTCTAGGAGACCATGTTGGTAAGAGATGTTACTTCTACTTCGATGATATTATGATTTTCAGTAAATCAGAAAAAGAACATGCGGTAAACCTAGAGAAGATATTCTCAACCCTTTTCAAAGCCAACATGAAAATTCAAATCGACAAATGCGAGTTCTTTAGAACCGACGTCGATTTTTTAGGCTTTACAATTTCGGCTGATGGCGTAAAAACTAACGTTGAAAAAGTAAAAGCAATGCAACAATTTCCAGTACCTTAAACATTGAGAGATTTGAGAGCCTTCTTAGGCTTAGGTAGCTATTACAGACTTTTTATTTGCGATTACGCTAAGATAGGAAATTTCTCTAGACCAAAATGCTCTAGAAGACTTCCAAAAGATGAAAAAAAAAATACACTAGTTTTAGAAGATGAAATACTTGCTTATCCCGATTTCCAGAAAGAGACAGACGCTTCAAATTACGCTATTGGCGCAGTTCTGGAACAGAAAGGGAGACCAATCACATTCATTTCGCGTTCGCTTACAAAAACCAATGAAAACTATGCCACTAACGAAAACGAAATGTTGGCAATAGTATGGGCACTCCATAGCCTACGCGTGTACATTTACGGTACCTCTAAAGTGATTATCTATCCCAACCACCAACCTTTGAAATTTGCCCTAAGCAACAAAAACCATAACGTTAAGCTCAAAAGGTGGAAAAGCTACCTTGAAGAGTACAATCATGAACTCAACCATAAACCAGAAACATCAAACGTAGTGGCCGATGCACTCTCAAGAAGCCCCACAGACACGCAAATAAACAGCACAGCAAAATTAATTAACGGATTACTCACTTCCGAGAGTATAATGGGCAAAATACAAAACATATTCCCCACTCACTTTAATAATTACAAAGTAAGGTATACTCAGAAACAATTAACGGACGTATCGTTAGAAGGGGAGAAAAATGAGATAATCACAAATGAACATATAAGAGCACACAGGAACCCAACAGAAAATAAGAACCAAATATTAAATAACTTCTTTTTTCCCACAACAAGGTGAAATTAAAAAAACTCCAATTCCCACATGCCCTGGTCAAATCGTACACATAGATTTGTATGCTAGTAGAGAGATTTCACTCGACAACGACTGAAATAATGAGATGCCTTGAAAGAGACGACGACACTGCTAGTTTCGAAGATTTAATTTTTAAAACCGTACAAGAATACAGCCAGACAATTCACTCTACCTCCAAGAAAAATCCATAGAAATATTTTTTGGAAATCAAATGATATCAGATCCACAAGAACTGAAAATAACCAGGGAACAGACCAGTAAAAATATTAGCGAAAAACAGAATGGCCGGCACGCCGGACAAAAATGATCATGAGATCATTACAGCAAAAATCAACGATCAACTAGAAAACAAAAATGGACAAGTAGTTATTAAAAGAGTCTTAAACAATAGAATAAATGAATAAAGTAAAATAACCAATACCATTATAAAATCCACTCAGAAAATCCCACACAGAAAAACGTTACGGTGCATTACAAGGGGGGGAGAGGGTGTCTAAAATCTTCAAAAATTGCGTTACGTAATACTTGAATGCTCCCTAAATTAATTTTAATAACAATTTTTAATTTAATTTTTATTTTAATTAATTTGGATTTTATGTCGGCTGCTCATAGTTGACAGTAAACAAATAAATAAATAAATAGCGATAAACCCTTTTGCCATAGAAATAATATATCAAACTTAAGTAAGAACACTTGTATAACTCCGCTTTTACAAAACCGCAAACCACAATGTAAAACTATAAACAGTCAACACATCCCAGATCACGAGGAAAAAGTTGCCGGCACGATACTTCTGAACGACTACAAGGGGAAAATTCGAATAGATCAAGACAAGATGGAACTGCAAGGGACTTATCTAATACAATTCCAAAATTCAACAATACGAGAAGACTGGAGATACTGAGGACGGCGAATTTTAAAGCAACAACTATTAGCCTATCACTCTCTGGAATTTTGATGTCGATACTGGCCACAATCGCAGTATGGATATGGAAACAAAAATCATTCAAAAAACCATCAAATGACACTGAAGGAGAGATGATGGAGACAAGCTCGGCAGATAACAAAGCCCAACAGCGCTTCTACATCGCGACCGAGGACGTCCGCGTTTAAAGGGGAAGGAGTTAACAACAATTCTTACAAATGTCAAAGCATACTCCCGACCAGTGTTGCCGTTTTAGCGTTTTTCCCCCCAGATTTGGCGTTTTTTCAATTGCGATAGCGGGAAAAATTTTAAAGCAGCGGGAAGAAGCTAATTCAGCTTTATTTCAGATCGATTTAGGTTTTTCAGCGTTTTTTATGTATTAAACTATCTTTTCATACATTTGCAAATTCTAAGGCTTTTACAGCACTAACGCATCATCGGTAATATATCGATAGAATTATTACAACTCTTGCATTGTGATGTGTCTGATGAAGTGCGAAAAATGTCTTAATCTAAAGTGTATGAGCAAAAAGTACGCGATGCGTGGCTGCAGGACAGCGAGTTTAAGGAGCGGCTGTGGAAAGATGTTACCGATTTGACACGGGCTTACTGCAGCTATTGCAAGTGCGGTGTAGCCGCAAAATTAAGCGATTTGCGAGCTCATGCTGCAACCATACCTGTTAAGTTGCCATTAGAATTACTAATCAATTAAATTATTTTTGGAAAATAGTCGTAGTGATTATATAGTTCGCTGGTGTCAAATGTATGATTATTTAATGATTAGGACTACAAATAATCAAAAATAATGGAAAATTACCATAAATTATTAAAAAATAATGAAAAATAATTGAAAATCATGGAAAATAATCATTTTAATATATTCCGACTATTTGAGACTATTTTGAGAGAAACAAATTATTTTCAACATCACATTTAATAACAACAATGTTTCTGTACGAGATCGGCTTGTTGTTATTAAATATAATGTTGAAAATAAATTGTTTCTCTAAAAATAGTCTCAAAAAGTTGAAATAATGGAAAATTAAGCTGCACCGTACAAAATGTACCCACATTATAAAGAATGTTTTAGCATGCCACTTTAATGCCACTTTCCTAATGATGATCGGAACATCTCAAAATATCTACTCCGACGAAGAGGCTGTCGGTATAGACGATATAATAAAAAGCTTTGACTAAAAGGATTGAAAGAAAATCTAGGGTAATTTTTAGCTTTTTTAAAACGATTTTTGGGGTTTTTTGGCTGTTTTTCTTTGCTAATCTAGCGTTTTTTGCACAAAAAATTATGGCAACACTGCTCCCGACAACAGCGCATGGAGCACATCCGCCACGCGCGGTGCGTTAGCATATCCCAACATGCACCTACATGGGACCAACGGCCTGCGCGTTACACAACGGGCACCACCGTGGGACAGAACTTGGTTATTTGACAACTAAATCTACAAGCCAATGAAAACGGCAGCAGCAGCGGCAGCGGCGACAACTGCAGCGACGACAACAACATTCCATCATGAAGCAGTCTTTAGCCTAAATAATAATTGTCATAGTTCAGTCTGTTTTTAATTCAAATGTCGTCGTATGCAGACGTGTTTCCTTATCGTGGTCCGATTAATTAATTCCCAAACGCAAAAGTGCAATGATAAAGAAGCTAATAAAATATTTATTTTATGCGAAAAGACGCTAAGTGCAATGTATCTGCACAAATTGCTTTTTAAAAATCTGCAATTTAAACAAAACAATTGACTTTTAACAAATAATAACATATAAAACAAAAGGCAATAACAAATTCTTCACCTCGCTTAAGACAATGGGTCAAAGCGAGAATTGTGGCCAGCGACAACGCGAGCAAGACGAGCGTCGTCGGCAAAGCAACACGTACTTCTCTGTAGTTTCAGAGCAGCCCGAGCGGTCAATTACCCCCAACCCGCAAATCGAACTTTCTTACACAGCGCGTGTCAGAGAACGTTCTTGCTCACCGTCTCCGTCCCTTCTATCTATCGAGTCAACGCAACCCGACCGCGTGCGGTCGGCAACACCCAACCCGATAAATGAATTCTTGCACACAGCACGCGACCGAAAGTTTTCGTGCTCTCCGTCTCTCTTAGCAACGACTGCAAGTGCTGCGCCGTCAGCAAACCAAACTGCAAACAGCAAAAATGTTAAGCCGGCTACGCAGACTGGTCTGGATCGCTACATTTATATCAAAAGAAAGCTAAGTTCGCAAAATTCTACGAATAAACCAAAAATTACCCGTAGCAATTTAAATATACTCTCAAATGATACTACATACAATAGCAATACATTTCACATCTTGGCAGAAAACACTGATGATCTGCCTTCTGAAGCCGTTGGGGTTGTCACGAAAAAGCCAAAGCCACCCCCAATATACATACGCGAGAAAAGCTCTAGTGCTTTTGTTAACAAAGTTATCGAGCTTATAGGCAAAGATAATTTCTTCATAGTTCCTCTCGTACAGGGTAAAATTCAAGAAATTAAAGTCCAGACAAAGTCGGAAGATAATTACAGAGTTCTGATAAAGCATCTAAACGAAAAAAAAAAATTAATTATTATACGTATCAGTTAAAAAGCTGCAAGGGTCTGCAAGTCGTAACAAAAGGCATAGAACCTGATGTAACACCAGGAGAAATAAAACAGGCGCTGCAGGAGAAAGGATTTCGAGCAAAAACAGTCATTAACATCTTAAACAGGAACAGGATGCCGCAACCACTTTTTAAAATAGAGCTTGAACCAGAAACGAAGATGCTTAAAAAAAACGAGGTGCACCCAATATACAAACTTCAGCTTTTACTTCACCGAAGAATCACCGTAGAAGAACCGCACAAACGAAACGGTCCGGTACAATGTATGAACTGCCAAGAGTACGGCCATACAAAAGCCTACTGTACACTGCGCTCGGTATGCGTATACTGTGGGGAAATGATTAACTCCGCAAGTTTCCCAGCAAGTAAAGAAGACTGTAGCAAAAAATTTTGCAACAACTACGAAGGCAAGCACACAGCCAACTACAGAGGCTGCCAAGTCTACAAGGAACTTAAAAACCGTATCCATCAGCGCGTTACAACTGTTCGCTCGCAACACGCACCGATTACCTTCACTCCATCGAAACACAACCCAGGCGTCTTCTTTTCGTCTGCAGCCAGATCCTCACATGGCCCCGAATTCTCAACCAATAACGCAACTTATGCAAGTGCCCTAAGATCTAGACTGGCTCTTCCTGCCTCTAACACACCGTATTTACAACCAAAACAAGCGAGCACAAACGCTGCACAAGAACAGCAACAAAGCAACCCCGAAGCACTCATATGTACCCTGCAGCAGAGCATGAACGAGTTTATATCATTCATGAAAACAACTATGCAAGAACTAATGCGTAATCAAAATCTCTTGATACAAATGCTTGTATCACAACAGTCAAAATAATCAATGCCTGCAATACGAATATCTACGTGGAACGCTAATGGCGTCTCACAGCATAAACTTGAATTAGCTCAATTCATACTCGATAAGCACATCGACGTAATGCTACTTTCCGAAACACACCTTACAAACAAATATAACTTTAACATAAGTGGATACTTATTCTAAGGTACAAATCATCCCGATGGTAAGGCACACGGTGGAACTGGTATTTTGATCAGAAACCGCCTCAAGCACCACTACTATAAAGAGATTGCTGAAAACTTTCTAAAGGCCACATCTCTAAAAATACATTTGGACAGTGGGAACCAACTTACTCTAGCCACTGTATACTGCCCCCCGCGTTATTCCATATCTGAAGACCAATTTATGGAATTTTTTAACTCACTAGGAGAATGCTTTATAGCAGCAGGAGACTACAATGCCAAGCACACACACTGGGGAACTCGTCTCGTGACTCCAAAGGGAAAGCACCTCTACTGTAGTGTATTCATATATATTATTTCAAATATATATAAAACGTAACTTGTAACACTTTGTTGCAAGTATAAATTAACCTAAACACGCTCAGCATAAATATATATATGTATGCGCATACCAAAGCACATACTTACATATGGTCTGCGCGTGTAAGTAATATGAAGCCTCTTTAGAAGGCCACGCAAGCGTGAGACCGTTGCCCTACGGGAAACGCCGCGCTTGCACTTTAGCCAAACGTATGAGTACAATCGCTCTCCCTCTCTTTGTAGCTGTTAACTGATAACAGCATAAGTTTATAAATGTTAACCATAAGCTAAGAATATATTTCAATTCCAATAAAGACATTCACAAAACCTTAACTGAACAGCACTGACGTGCTTGTTGTGATCGTTTAACTAAGTGGTGCATACAATACATTAAGAACACTGTTGGATGAGGGCAGGTTGCCCTCACTTATAATTAAACCAAAAGAACGAACATATTTAGAATATCTACATGGCTACCGTGACGTGGGTCCTAAGGACCTAGGATATTGAACGACTTCATCAGCAACAGCAACAACAAGGATTCATTACACCAGCCACAACTGTAACAGCAGCTGAATCACGTCGACATGGCTGGAATTGTACTTCTCCATGGAACGAAAATATTTACTGACAGCTACCGAAGAGACAGAAAATCTGCCCGGTGGACTGCGCAGGACCCCTGGAATCACCACACAGCAAGGAAGGATAAAGTGCGGAAGGCTTAGGACCGCCCTCTGCACAAACGAGGGAGCATCTGCGTGCCAAACCGACGAAAGATCTACCAAAGGCATAGTATCGCCTTTTGCACCAACGTTGGAATACAGAGCGAAAGCAACCGTCTTTTGCTCAATCGAGGGAGCATCAGCGTGCCATATCCGGCGACGCCCAGCTGATGCAAACGATCAACGGCAGCAGAAATCATCGGAAGCAGCATATATGTATACTATAAATAAAGTTGTTTTATAAAATTTTAAAATCGAGCGGAACCATTTCCGCCCGATTAGAAGCATAGCCCGTAAAGCTATGCGACCCATTAGGCAGGAGATCATTGTAATAATCGAAGTAGGCATCATTATTTGATATATAAATATTTAAATATGTAAAAGTTAAGAAATTAAAATAATTTATGTTTATATATACATATATATATGAAAATATTGAAAAAAAAAATATATGATAGGAACTTTACGCCATCCATGAGGTGTATAAGGATCGTGCATCTTAGATGCCGACATTAAAAAAAAAATAAGAAAAATTTGATCTGCCAGGTTTCATGTCAATATTCAAAAGTAATAAATTAAACATTTTCGAAAAAAAAAAAAAAAAAAATTTTAGCATGAAGCAAACACATTTTTATAAATAAGAAAGAATAAAAAGAAAAAACATATAAGTATAAATTCTCTGACCGTTTTCGAATCGAAAAAAAAAATAAAAAATAATATGATCACTAAGTGCCGAAAGAAGCGTATGCGAAGCTTGAGAGGTAAGCGCAAAAAGATGCGTGCAAGGTCAAAGTAATCGCATCGCCCTCTGGCCATTCTTGTGAAACATAACTGACGTACAAACATTTGATACTGACTATACCACTTGAAACTTAAAGTAAATTTACATAATAGTTTTTGAAATCAGAAAAGAGTATGCATTAGTTAAAACTGACAATAATTTTAAACTCTCACAAACACCTTCCGTGTTTTTATTCACTTTACATAATTAAATTTCTAATTGAAAAATATTTTTTTTTAAAATTACTCAACATTATTATCCCAAATAAAGCCCTTCCAGGCACATAAAATAGAAAAGACAATTTTGATACAGATGCCCGTTCTAGGATAACAATATTCAAATTACAAAAAATAGACTAACGAAATAAAGTCCTGAGAGTCACTACCAGGCAATACAGTAGACAAAATTATCCTGCGCAGGAATATAACAAGAATCTTTGCTTAGGCAAAATCTTGAAAAGCTTCTAAGCCCAACGTCATCACAAATGACGGAATAAGAAAAGTAGTGACCTTGCATATAACAAAATCCAAAGTTGTTTATTAAAACAAGGAAATAAAGTTATCGCAAGAATTGAAGTTAGCGATTTGTATACTAATGGAGTTATCGACTTAGGTCAATTTTTCCAAAGGCTCGAAAAGGGGGCCGGTATACTTACAATCAGCAAACTCAAGTGGCACCGAGCAGAAATATCATTGAATTAATTTCAATAGATAATTTCAAATATATGGGCAATAATGTATAAAAGAGTAGCTACTCAAGCCGGTGACCCAAATAAATAAAAGTACAAGAAGCAATAATGTCTACAATTAATAAGTAATATTCCAACTTAAAGAATTCTTTATATTCTAGTTAAGTCCAATGAAGACGTTCATCACGGACATAGAAACTGAAAATACAAATTCTACACTGACTTACTCGTGCAAAGATTGACAGTAAAACGTCTTCTACACAACACCACCAGACAGAAAAACAAAATAAAAACCAAAAATAAAAAACACAAAAAAAAACATAGGAGAAAGAGATAACATCATAATCTCAAAATAAAAAAATAAAAAATAAAATGCTAATATAAAAAAAAAAATGAAAATATATTTCAAAAAACAAAACGAAAATAATATAAAATAACAACCATCTGAAATACTTTTACCATCTTTTTAATTAATAATCAAAAATATGTAGAGCAAAACGTACTACACAACAATAAGTAAAAAATAAAAAAAAAATAAAAAAAATAAGATAAATAAAAAAAAATAAATACATACATTTTTATATAAAATTAGGATAATATATATGTGTAATATAAAATTAATACAAACGAAAAAAAAATTAAATAATTAAGGAAAAAAATTATTTTAAAACGGTCTGATCAGCCGTATACATATAAAACTAATTTAAAAAAAAAAAAAATCATTTTAAAAAAAGCAGCTATTTATAACACTAAATTTTTACACTTTTATAGTTTTATATTATTAAGTTTTTATATTTCTAAATATTACAATCATGTATACTATAAATAACTACATATTCATAATATTACGTTATTTTTTTAAAAAGGGAGGTGTAGTGTATTCATATATGTTATTTCAAATATATATAAAACGTAACTTGTAACACTTTGTTGCAAGTATAAATTAACCTAAACACGCTCAGCATAAATATATATATGTATGCGCATACCAAAGCACATACATACATATGGTCTGCGCAAGTAATATGAAGCCTCTTTAGAAGGCCATGCAAGCGTGAGACCGTTGCCCTACGGGAAACGCCGCGCTTGCACTTTAGCCAAACGTATGAGTACAATCGCTCTCCCTCTCTTTGTAGCTGTTAACTGATAACAGCATAAGTTTATAAATGTTAACCATAAGCTAAGAATATATTTCAATTCCAATAAAGACATTCACAAAACCTTAACTGAACAGCACTGACGTGCTTGTTGTGATCGTTTAACTAAGTGGTGCATACAATACATTAAGAACACTGTTGGATGAGGGCAGGTTGCCCTCACTTATAATTAAACCAAAAGAACGAACATATGTATTTAGAATATCTACACTACAATGCAATTATAAAAGCTAACAACAAGCTCGACCCCGTTTCTCCTGGCAGATAATATACTGGCCGACAGATCCCAAAAAACTACCCGATTTGATTGACTTTGCAGTTACCAAAAACATTTCGCGTAGACTGATAAGTGCAGAGTGCCTTTCGGATCTATCATCCGATCACTCGCCAGTCCTAATAAATCTGCAACGACACCCTGAATTCATAAATCGACCCAGTAAGCTAACTTCACATAAAACTAACTGGCTAAGATACAAAAAATATATAAGCTCACACATTGAGCTTAAGCCACGTCTCCTATATGAAGCTGACATTGATAGTTTTGTTAACTCTCTGGAGACGGTCTTCGTCGCCGCAGCTCGCACCGCTACGCCTCAAACACCAAATACAATACACAACCAAAGGATAACAAATCTACAAATTGAACAGCTCGTTCTTGAAAAGCGGCGCTTACGACGTGACTGGCAATCGAACAGATTGCCATCGGCAAAGCAAAAACTAAAAGACGCCACACGTAAACTCACCAAAGCGTTAAAAATCGAGGACGAGCGCGCTCAACGCCGTTACATCGAGCAATTGTCAACCACCAGTACGAAAAACTCATTGTGGAGAGCTCACCCAACTCTAAGCTCACCAACAGAAACAGTAATGCCTACAAGAAACTTCGCAGGCGGCTGGGCCCGCAGCGATGAAGAAAGAGCTAACACATTTGCTACTCATCTTCAAAACAACAAATACGTTTGCACTACCGACTGCTTCAAACGGCTCTCAGCTTCAACATGATCCAATCAAGTTTCGCCCGAATGAAATCGTTAGAATCATTAAAGAGCAATTTAACCCAAAAAAATCTCCAGGAGCTGACCAAATAACCCCAAAGATGATTATTGAGCTTCCTTACTGTGCGATCTGCATAATTGCCCAGCTCTTTAATGCTATCACCAAACTTGGCCACTATCCAGACAGATGGAAAAAGTCAATCATCATTATGATACTAAAGCCTGAAAAAGATCACACAGTTCCCACGTCGTATAGACCTATAAGCTTATTATCGTGTCTATCAAAACTTTTTGTAAATGTTTGCTGTCCTGGATAAATCCATTCCTAAATCTTCATAACATAATCCCATCACACCAATTTGGCTTTCGTGAAAAGCACGAAACAAATGAGCAGGTTAACAGAGTAACATCAGAGATACGAAGCGCGTTCGAAAATAGAGAATACTGCACTGCAATATTTCTGGATGTTTCTCAGGCATTCGAAAAAGTTTGGTTGGAAGGTCTGATGCATAAGATCAAAACAATGCTCCCAAACAACACACATAAGCTGCTTAAGTCGTACCGCTACGACAGAAAGTTCGCAGTAAGATGTAACACTGAATGTCTGACGAACACACCGATTGACAACATCTACCTTTGCTGATGATACAGCTATTCTCAGCCGCTCCAGATGCCCAATACAAGCAACAGCGCAACTAACCCTTCTTCTGGTCAACGTGGAAAAACGGTTTTCAGATTGGCGAATTAAGGTAAACGAACAAAAATGCAAGCAAGTAACTTTCACCCTTAACAGGCAAGATTGTCAACCGCTCACGTTAAACAACACCACACTTCCAAAAGCAAACGATGTAACTTATCTGGGCGTACACATGGCGGCGACACATTGAAGCTAAAAGAACACATCTCAAACTGAAAGCCAATAGCCTCCATTGGCTCATCAATGCTCGCTCTTCCCTTAGATTGGACTACAAGGTCCTGCTTTATAACTCTGTTCTAAAACCAATCTGGACCAATGGTTCCCAGTTATGGGGGAACGCTTGCAACAGCAGCATTGACATTGTCCAGAGAACGAAAACATTCATAAAGACTTAAACATCTTAACAGTCAAGGAGGAAATAGCGGAACAAAAAGTAAAATATTTCAGCAAACTCTCATCGCACACAAATCATCTCGCGAGAGGTCTCACAAGGCTGCGCAGCCGATCCCGTCTTCGTCGTAACGACTTACCAACCCAGCGATGATTTTTAGGGACGCGCACTCAGAATAAAGTCAAAAAAGAAAATGTACTGTTAGCTAAGATTTATTAATAAGATTTGTATACTTATTGCTAGTTTTCTAATTCACTAGAAAAGATTCAATAAATAGGCACAGCTATTTTAAAAAAAAAATAAAAAATAAATTAGTTCTAAATCTGCACTACAATAAAGCGGAAGCATTTTTTTCTTATTTTTATAATAAAAATCTAAAGCTTTTATTAATTTATGTAAGTTAACACTTAAGAATTTCACATAAGTAATTGTATAAGAATCTTGCACAAAACTTATCTTTATTCATTTGCTTAAAATGCACTATTTGGTCGGCAACGGAAACCTGACACTTGACTATGTTGAAGTGGGTGCGTTACCGCTTATGCTGAGTCGGCTTGCCAACTGTAGCTTTGTAGCTTATGGATTCCGCTTTTAGGTTTAGTCTTTGTATGACGGCAATTGCCGTTATATAAAATAAAACATGTGTCTCATTATTGTCTAAGTCCAAGACTAGAAATAGAAGGCCAGTTAGCCTTCACATCGTAATCTTCCGTACTATCAACCGAAGAACCACTTCCTGGAATCAGGAGCGACGTCACCAACTGGATGACTGCTGCGCGGGATATAGAGCAATACACAACTAACTTATTCCATTAATATTAAACTTCGTAATTTATACACGGACGCTATTCGGTTTAAGAAATGCACCAGCAACATTTCAACGCTGTATGAACAATCTTTTAGGAGATTTAGCTTACAAACATTGTTTAGCTTATATAGACGACATAATAGTATTTTCCACTTCATTGGAAGAACATATATTATCACATAGAAAGATTTTCAAAAAGCTAAGAGAAGTAAATTTAAACTTACAATTGGATAAATGCGAATGGATGAAAAAGGAAACATATTTTTTATGTCCGTAATGGTGGGGGTTTGATTGAAAGGTGGGTATAAAATGGTTTTTTAAATAGAACAGATTTAAGAGAAATAAGTGGTTGGTGGTAGCGTTTATTGGTTAGGATGTTATGGTTATTTGTGAAGATTATTTGAGGATTTAAAGAGAGAGAGTGTAAATAAAGAAATGTCACGTAATAACGATAAACGGAATTAAACCAAATCTAAATAAAATTGAAACCGTTAAAGTATTTCCAATACCAAGAACACCAACAGAAATAAAAATATTTCTAGAATTATGTGGATTTTATCGAGAATTCATAACTTAATTTGCAAAAGTAGCAAAACCAATAACACTTAAGTTGAAAAAAGGTGAAAAAATAAATATAAACGAAAAACAAGTGGAAACGTTGCAGTCGGACGCAACCGACTGCGGTATACTCGTTACCAGTATTAAAACCGGTAAAAAGAGGCCTGATTGCAATGGGGTACGGATGCGGCAGGGGTCTACGCTGCCTTAAAGATTCTCCGATGCATATGGGGATGCCACCAGCTATATTCCTTCCAAATTTGGTGACTCTAGCTCAAAGTTTGTAAGTTTGTTGGGAAAAAGGAGCTGGGGGCGGAATGGGTGGGCGTGGCATCCAAATTTTTGCTGCAGATCCATGTGGGAATTCAATTGCTATCTACTTACCAAATTTGGTGACTCTAGCTCAAAGTTTGTAAGAGTGGGGAAAGAGGGGCTGGGGGCGGAATGGGTGGGCGTGGCATCAAAATTTTTGACGCAGATCTATGTGAAATGTCAATTGCTATCTTCATACCAAGTTTTGTGACTCTAGCTCCACAACTCTGGAAGATACACGCATTCCCGTTTTTGACGAAGCGTTGGGGCGGATGGGGGTCTGTAGGGCAGTATTAGTGGCCGTGGCATCCAAACTTTTGATGCAGTTTTTGGGGGGTCATCATCACCTATCTTGGCACCAAATTTGGTGGCTCTAGTTCAAAAACTTTGGGCGATATACGTTTTTTTGACTTTATAATGCGGGGGGCTGGGGGCGGAATGGGTGGGAGTGGCTCCAATATTTTTGATGCAGTTTTTTTGGGGTTGCTAGTAGCTATCTTCTCACCAAATTTTGTTGTTCTAGCTGTAAGGATGTGCGAAATATGTGGATTTATCGGTTTTGAGTTATCGAATTTATCGATTTGCCAGCCCCCAAATTATCGTAGAACCTCCATCTTGACACTTTAATTTACTATCCCATAGATAAAGAGAATTGGAAAATTTTCAAGTCTCTAGCTTGAATGGTGTGGAAAAAAATTGCGAACATACAGACGGACGGACGGACAGACGGACGGACACCTGTAGTGTATTTATATATACAAATACGAACATATATTATTTAACTTGTAACACTTTGTTGCAAGTATATATAATCATAAATACACCGAATATAAACATGACCAAGTACATTCGTTACATACGGTCAGCGCGTGTAAGAAATATGAAGCCTCTTAAGAAGGCCAAGCCAGCGCGGATCGTTGAACTACGAGAAAAGTTGCGCTTGCACATAGGACACTTTTCAAGTGCTCACTCAAATATATAAGTACACTTGCTCTCCCTCTCTTTGTAGCTGTTAACCGATAACAGCATAAGTTTATAAAACTGTTAACCATAAGCTAGAAATATTTTTGATCAATAAAAGAACATTCTAAAAACCGAACTCAAACAACCCGGATGTGCCTTCTTCTTAATTAACTAAATAAACCCCGTAACATTACATGGCGACCGTGACAAATGTCACGAAGGCTGCAGGAGCAGCAGGACAAACATAGCTAAGGACAGAGACCAAGGATTGGAAAATTTATATGGCCGAGTGAGTACTGGTATGAGCCCGCAAAATAAAAATAATAAGCCAAGAAGTGGCGTAAAACAACGATTCAGACAAAGAAAATCTGAGATAGTTAAAATTTTATTTAAAAGCGATAACCCACCAAGTTGGGAAGCTTCAGTGAAACTAAATAACGAACTCACACATATCGAGTCGTTATTAAAACAAAAAGGCTCAACCAGTACAACTCCTAACATTAACACTAAAATCAATCCTAAAACTCACCGTCAATACCCTCAAGCTATAGAAAAAGTCAAGCTGAGATGCCCAACAGATTGCGAAGGTCCGCTAGTTAGCCCCTTCTGCAATTACACCTGCTGCAGTGAACAATTGAAGAGACCAGCACCGGCGCCCCAACACGCCCGTGAGAAGACCAGCACCGGCGCCCCAAAAAAAAAACCTGTGAGCAGACCAGCACCGGCGCAACAACAACAAAAACAAAGACTGTGCGGAACCAGCACCGGCATCGTCAGCGAATCAAACTGACCTCAAGAAGCCGATAGCATTACAAAGAATGCAGAAGCCGGCAGCACACCAAAAGGTGCAGGAAAACTTACGTCATCAATTTTAAAAATAACAAGTGGAAACGTTGCAGTCGGACGCAACCGACTGCGGCATACTCGATACCAGAATTAAAACCGCTAAAAAGAGGCCTTAATGCAAAGGGGTACGGATGCGGCAGGGGTTTACGCTGCCTTAAAGATTCTCCGATGCAGATGGGGATGCCACCGGCTATCTTCATACCAAATTTGGTGACTCTAGCTCAAAGTTTGTAAAAGGTGGGGAAAGAGGGGGGGGGGGCTGGGGCGGTATGGGTAGTTGTGGCATCAAAATTTTTGTTGCAGATCTTTCTGAAATGTCAATTGCTATCTTCATACCAAATTTGGTGACTCTAGCTCAAAATTTGTAAAAGGTAGGGAGATGGGTGGGCGTGGCATCCAAATTTTTGATGCAGATCTTTGTGGAATGTCAATTGTTATCTTCATACTAAATTTGGTGACTCTAGCTCGAAGTTTGTAACAGATTGGGAAAAGGGGGCTGGGGGCGGTATGGGTGGGCGTGGAATCCAAATTTTGGATGCAGATCTTTGTAAAATGTCAATTGCTATCTTCATACCAAATTTGGTGACTCTAGCTCGAAATTTGTAATAAGTGGGGGAGA